>JARJHM010000543.1:190000-223408 GCA_033356055.1 Carex pumila | reverse complement strand
AACCGCCTTCTTAAATGAAAATTTAAGAAGAGGATGTGTACATGACACAGCCTACGGGTTTTGAAGATCCAAAGAATGCTGGGAAGGTATGCAAGCTTCTTGAATCCATTTATGGATTGAAGCATGCATCACAGAGTTGGAATCTTCGATTTGGAGAAGAAGTCAAAAAGCTTGACTTCATCAGATGCGAAGAAGAATCTTATGTGTACAGAAAAACTAGTGGGAGTGTCATCCTTGATAGAGTAAGATTATCAGCGCGCGGTATGATTACAAGAGTAATCATATTTGATAATCTGCTCAAGATCAAGAAAAAATTAAGTTTACAAGGATGACACACACCTACCTTGAAACTAATCTGATAGCTATGTGACAAAAGAATTAACACGAGTAAATTGTTTACTGGATCGTGATATTGTACTGTACAGCATCATCTGTGTAATTGGATGGTCATGATGTGTTGTCAGATGCCTCTCATGATTATAGAAGTTAAAACAGTTTTAATTCTATTTACCAACATAACATAGATCCTATTGGGTCACACCATATAGGAGTTAATCGGAGAATCTTATTGTGATTGATTATAAATTGGTTATGATCAATAGTAAGATGGTTATAATTAATTATACGTGTTATAATTAAATTATAAATGTTATGTAAAAATAACAAGCAAAAACATTGGTTAATTTATAAACGTGTATGACACGTTGTATAAAAGTTAACCGGTTAATTTATAAATGTGCATGACACGTTGTATAAATTACCGAAACAACAACCGCAAGAAAAATATATATAATTGTTCAGAATAATTATATGAATATTATTTGTGTTCGGGCCGAGGGCATTCGAGTCTTTTCAGATTCGTCCTTATCCGCATGACATGTCATCGATCCTATCCAGATGACACGTCATCGATACCGAAGCAAACAACCGCAGAAAAATATATATAATTGTTCAGAATAATTATACGAACATTATTTGTGTTCGGACCGAGGGCATTCGGGTCTTTTCAGGTTCGTGCTTATCCGCATGACGTGTCATCGATCCTATCCAGATGACACGTCATCGATCTTATCCACATGTCATCATCCTTATCCATTCGATGGCATATCTTGTAAATAGGCATATGTTGAGGGGTATTTCGGTCTTTTGCGAACCTCCTCAAAAGCCTATAAATAGAGGTGGAGGGGTAGAGAGAAAACTCACCAATTCACTTGTATCGTTTCGTGCAGAATCGAATCGGTTTTTCTCTCTTTCTCGGTTTCTCTCCCAAATAGTGTTTCGGTTGAGAAAAGAAAGTTATACGTAGTTAACGTATAATCTTGCGGGTTGTTGTGGAGTATATTTACGGGGGTCGATGAATAGTGTTTTACCGAATTTCGCGGTATTTCAGTTTTGCTCATTGATGAAACTGAGTAACCGAAAATTCGTGTTTACGGATTTTCGTCTTTTCCCCGTGAATAGTGTTTTTGCAGAATTCCGCGGTTTACGGTATTTCTGGCAGAAGAAATAAACCGCTCTCTGGTTAGTCTTGGTGGATAACCGATAGAGGCATCAGACGTCTGATGCTCCGAGACGAGTCGATTCCTTCCGTGATGTAGCTCTACACGCTCGGTCTGCATTCCAACTGTGATTTGGAAACAAGGTATAAATATGTTATATTAATCTATTTAATTGGTAAGTAGATTAAAGTTTTAGAAATCAATCATGGAGTAGATCTGTAAAAGGATTAAATTGGGTTTTGATGCCAAAGGAATACTGAAGGTGGACCGCCTTGGAAAGTTGCCTGACATACCCCGTTTAATCCTGAGCTTAAGTTGGCCGTAGAAATTTTTGTTCTACGGTCATTCCGCACCTTAAGCCTAAACGGGTTTTGGTTACCGCGAAACCCCAAAAGTGGTATCCGAAACCCAACACTAATATGATGGATTGTTCTTTCAAATCTAATGAACTTCTTACTAATACTTATCATCCAGGTTTGAGGAATCATTTGAAGTTCTCGTATAGATAGGATGATGAGGTGATGCGAGTACCGAGATATCAACAACAACCTCACCAACACTATCAACAAGAGCACCATCCTAGACCTCAAACAGGGTTGTCTTATCTCCTTATAAGGTTAGATGATTTTATTAGTACACAAGAAGGAATTAATAGGAAAATAGCTTCCTCCGTCAAAGCAATAGCTGATACTACTACAAGTTTAGAAAATTGAGTTAGGCAACTGTCGAACGAATTTTGGAAATATTCTAGAAAGACTTGTATGGCTGTTGCACATAGACTAAGGAGCGGGGCGACCTATAAGGATCCTCCTATGCCCAATTAGATGTCTAGCCCACCAGGAGACAACTCTCAGCCTCGAACTGAACCGCATATGATTAACCCAAATTGCACAGTCTAATCCAGTCGCACACGATCTAGCCCAACTGCAAGCTACCTCTAAAGAAGGTAATTCCCGCAAGCATACAAATCAGCCTAAACCGCATGAACAACCGCACACACCTCCAGTTCGGCAAAAACCCATGTATAACAACTCTAATCGACAGGACACACCCAACCATGGACCTCTACCTTATCAGCCATATCTGCTATTCCCCCAGAGAGCTAAAAAGGCAAAAATTGAAAAGCAGTTAGAGAAATTTTTCGAAAGGCTCAGAGAGTTAAACATTTCTATTCCTTTTGTGGAGGCCATCACTAGCATCCTCTCATACAATAAGTTTTTAAAAGAAACTCTCCAACAGAAAAAAGTTACGAGAATGCTCACCAGTATCACTAAATATAGAGTGCAGCACCATGATTCAAAGTCAACTACCGTAGAAGCTCAAGGATCCAGGAAGTTTTTCGATACCTTATGTAATCGGAAAAATCACGTTTAAACTAGTACTATGTGATATAGGAGTAAGCGTAAGTCTCATGCCGAAAAATATTTTCCAAAAGCTTAGCTTTGGAGAACTCTCGCTAATAAGAATGACTTTGTAGTTAGCTGACTGTTCTATCCGATGTCCTGATGGAGTGCTAATTGATGCCCCCCGTTAAGGTAGGGAATCTGTTGATACCAGTTGACTTTGTTGCTATCAACATGAATGAAGACAACGAAGTCCCAATTATCCTAGGACATCCTTTCCTTGCTACTTGTAACACAACAATCAATGTAGAAAAGGAGGAGATATCAATGGTGATTAGAGAAGAAAGTGTCACATTTAACGTAAACAAACCCGTGGAGTGTCTGATAGGCCCTGACCAGGTTTATGGAATTGAACTTTCAAAGCTGTTCACAAGAATCCTCGAAACAAGACCTAAGGAACCAAAACTCGAACCGCACACGGCTGACCAATATTCGCATGCAATTGCACACAATCTTCTTCCCCAAACAACACACGGATGAAGAATCTGAATAGAAAGAATCAAAGCCCAATGCTGCACGTCTGGACCTGAAACCTCTCCCCAACATCCTCAGGTACGCATCCTTAGGGGAAGATGAGACCTACCATGTCATAATCGGCTCACAACTGGATGATGATCAAGCCATTAGATTAGTTAGCATGCTCCAGAACCATAGAAAAGCTATCAGATATTCTATTGACGACATAAAAGGACTTAGTCCATCGTTATGCATGCACAGGATCTTGTTGGAAGATGATCAGAAACCAACTAGGGAGCCCCAAATAACTTTACATTGACAGGTCTCGGCAGTGGCATGTAGATGGTGACAAACCGCATACAATTGCTAAGTTATTTAGTTTTTAGATTAAACGAGTTTGAAGGATAGAATGTTTGAATTCCTAAAAGTCCATCTTCTAAACACTCAATATACTACTACTTCACTATTGTAACTCAATATTACAACCAAACAACCAACAATCAATCAATCAAACACAACCATGTTGGTCCCAAAGGCACATAGAGGGAGGGGGGGTGAATAGGGAATTTTTAAATTTTAATCTAAGTTATAAAGTTCGAGTGTGTCCTAAAGTTATTCTTGGTGGAAACTTAGAATAATTTTGTCATAAACTAAAAGTATAAAATAAATAAAGTAAAGAGTAGAGTTTAGAGACACTTGACACGAGAGTTGTTTACGGAGTTTGACACTAACGCCTACGTCTCTGGGGCCCGCGGCCTTCAAGATGGCCCGCCTTTTTTTACCCAATGAGAAAGGAATACAAGGTGGAACCAGTGAGCCCTTATAATCTTCTGGGAAGTCACACGGCCCGAATAAGGGGCACTAAAGGCTCAGGTTGGTCAATCCAATTCGCAAGGACTCAAGGATTGCCAGGGTGAGCACTACAACTCAAAGTAGCAAATGGGTTGATCACGCAGGATTACTCTAGGAGTTGTGTAATTGATTGAATAAGCTTGAGATTGATTGTGAGTATTGAAGTTTAAGCACACAAGCAATAATGACTTTCTCTAGATTTAAATATATGAAATATTGAAGTTGGGGGATAGCTAGAGTGTCTCTCCAAACCTTGAAATAGCTTCTATTTATAGAGAACTGTCAAAAATGAAGTAAGTGATCTCGACCATTGCAACGATTCATTGACCGTTACAACGGTAGGGTATTTCGAACAGGTTTGGATATGCAATGGTAGAGGACTGTTGCAACAGTTCCCACAACGAAAGTTCTCTGAGGTGTAGTCATTCTGCGACCTAATTTATTCTGTTGCAACGGTAGACCTCACTTAGTTCAGTCTCAAGCTTATTTTACCAATTTTACATATTAATTGTCCTTAATCTTGAGTTATGCTTTTGTCATCCATACTCTTGTGCTTAATGACCACATCCTTGATTTTATATTACAGTTCATCAATTCATTCTCGATATGTATTTATTGTATCTCCAGTTGTCATGAACCTGCACATGTCTCAAGAAGGAAAACTGTAAAATGCAATTATGTATGTTTTGCAAATCTAGTCAAATGAGTAAGTCGAGGGCTCCAAAAGCCAACAAACCAACCAATCTAAAGGAACTGATAGCTTAGACTTGGCTTGCGATTAGATCTCTTAATACACCATCCCAGTGGATCGATACCTCGATCTATATTATACGATAGATTCATATACTTGGGAATCAATAGTAGAGTAAACAATTAGGGTTATAAATATTATTAGTTCTGATTTTGACTCATCAATTTGTCAACTTCTTTAGGAGTTCTACCATCAATCACTTTTGGGGTTTTATCAACTTTTTCAGGAGTTTTACCATTAACCCCTTTTGGGGTATTATCGACTCCTTAAGGAGTTTTACCATTAACCTTGTATAGGGTTGAATCAATTGCTTTATTCTACTTTTTTTTTACGTGGATTCACATTATTAGAAGCAAGTGGTCTTTTACGTTTTCTTCTCACATTAGATTAATTAGACATTTTTGTAATGCCAATTTGAGCAAGTGTGTTTATAGTTGAAATATGTTATTTAGTAACTCTATTCATATCTGTCAATGCATAAGGATTCATTTGCAATTTTTTGCAAATTTATAATATTTTGAATTTTGAGTTCATATTGACTATTTCGGGAGTCAAGATAAGATAACGATGAATTTCAAGTTACTTGTTTATCCAGCTTTTGTCTTTCTTCTCCTAAATTTGAGAATATTGATTCATTAAAATGACAATCAACAAATATTGCTGTAAAATCTCTTGTTAACGGTTCTAAATATTTAATAATATAATGAGAGTTAAAGCCAATATAAATTTCCAACCTTGGTCCCATTTTTGTGCATTGTGGAGGAGAAATTGGATCATATATTGCACAACCAAATACCTTTAGATGAGATAAATTTGGTTCTCTTCCAGAGACCAATTGGAACGGGAAATACTTATGATCCGAATTGGTCTTAATCTAATTAGTGCAGCGGCATGTAATATGGCATGTCCCTGTACGAAAGACGGTAAACTAGTTCTCATAAGTTATAGTCTAGCAATTAATTGCAACATTTTAATTAACGATTCTGCCAGACCATTTTGTATATGAAAATGGGCCACTGAATGTTTTATCGTAATTCCAATAGACATGTAATAATCATTAAAAACTTGAAAAGTGAACTCACTTGCATTATCTTCAAACATATGTAATGATATATTTACATAAGTAGCATAGTCAGATTCATAAGTTTGATTTCCAACTCATATATTCATAAAAAATGAAGGCCTAACATCAAAACCCTTCATTAAATTATGACATTGAAATGTTGATGATACTTGATTGCTTGCATGTAACATATTAACATATCCATTTGACAGTATATAAATATGCTTTACATGTTATAGTTTACCTTGATTACTAGAAGAGTAACATGGGCCATGTAGCCACTAATTTGAAAAGCCCAAAATTAGATATAGCTGTCTAGGCCCGTTAGAACAATACATAATTAAGATAATATGCCGTTTGGGTTTCAATCAAGACCGTGCATTTAATTTGACCACGGCGTCTCTTTAAGATTCGTATACTAGTATATAATGAACGGACCGGATTCATATTAAAAGATTGAGGTACCTAGGTAAAATGAATTCGGGCCAGGTTAAATTAGGTCCCCTAAATTTGGGTTCTTTTGTCGTCAATTAATATATTGTCTTCTGCTGTTGTTTGAATGGGCTGGGTCTCATTGGGCTTCAATGGCAAGCTTGGCCCATCAATCTGCACAAAAATTCAAAATATCTCTTTCAATATCTCCTGTTCATATAAAAGCATCGAACCAAAATTTGATGTTTGGAAGGAGACATTTCCAAATAATTAAATACAGATGTTATTTCATTTCTTTTTTACAGTCAAACGGACGGACATCCACTTGATCTGATCGGAGAGAGACAACTTGATGTGAGCAAGAGAGAGAAAGAGACATGACAATTTTTTTTTCCTCTTGACGGCCACTGCCAAGTTTTTCAAAAGAGAGAGAGAGTGGCCTCTTAGTAGCCGCTACTAAATTAAAAAAAAAAAAAAATAGACATGACAATGGAAGGGACCTAATTGGAAATAAGTGTAACATTCTTTAACTTTATTTTTAAATTTATTCTTACAATCCCCCAGAAGGCAAAAAAAAAAAAATGATTTGTAGAAATAAAATAAATATTGGGAGCTGTCTCAGTATAATTAACAATCTATATTATGTCCCTGAGGCATTAACTAATTACTTAGGAGACTACTAATTATTTTAGAGACCGTCTAATATTTGAAATATTTTATAATTGGCTTGCAAAAATATTGATATATAATATATAAAATATTCATATCTAAGATATCAAATATTTAAAAAAAAAAAATGAACATATCATCTCTCTCATCACACACCCATTTGTTACACGTTTTTAGAGATTGTTTTTTTTTTCCGTTCAATTTTATCAATATTTCTGATGATATGTGAGAAATTTTACAAATCTAAAATTACGAATGTATTATATGTAATTTTTTGTTTCAAATGAAATCCATGACGATATATTTTCTTGTTCATTGTACAAGTATTGTCGTCATACAAGTATTCAAATCTCATTGAGCAAGTACTCATAATGCAAGTATAAATAGTGTATGTTTGAAGTGTTTGTATTTAACGGACTCTATCAAAATTTAATATCTTTTTTCCATATGACACTAGATGACGTTTTAAATTATAGTAAACTGCACAGTGAAATACATAATTTTTTCAAAATATATATTAAAATGTATAGCATATATCTAATGTTTGAATACAAATAACTAAAATTTAAAACCATATATATTTGTATCCGACTAAAATTTTCAAATATAGATTCGGATATAATCAGATAATATCCCACCCGTTTGCACCCATATCGATCATAGTCCCAACCATCTCCATCAGGATGTGGTCATGCGTTCCGATCGACCATCTTAATTTCTACGCAGCTAAAAGTATATCTTATAACTTTTTACTGACTTGTTATCTTTGATCGGCAGATTGGGTAGGAAGTATTGAGGAAATCGAAGCCATGCCATGCAATGGAAGAATTCATTGACGTGTAGGATACTCTAGATATTTTCAAATGAAAGTAGGGGTGGCAACGAACCGAACCGACCGAATTTATCTTAGGTTTGAGTTTGGTTTGAATTAATTTCGAACCGAACCTGGTTTGATTCGTTTCGAACCGAATCCATTTCGAATCGAATTAATTACGAACTACACATTTTTCGAATCAAACCCGAATCGAACCATGAACTAAATTATTTTTTAGCAGCCCTAGTTATACCGATAGTTTATACATTAATTTTTTCTCACGAGAAAAAATTCACATGGCTTCCTTTTATCGATATGAACTATGAAATGAGTGTTTTTAAGTTGAAAAATTATTTATAAAACAATACATCAAAGACAACTTTCCTGGTATGAATTATGAGAGATAACCGAAGAGAGAGGAGAGACAGTCATCTAGGCCGGAGAGAGGAGTGACAGTCGGAGAGACAGCTAGTCGCTGAGAGCGTCAACTAAATTTTAGAGCTAGAGGGAGAGTGAGTTAGGGAGAGGTGGAGAGAATTAGATTAGATTTGAGAACAAAGAAGTGTTGGCTAAGTTAAATTATGACTCTCTATCTTGGATTTTAATTTCATCAGGTAAATGAATGGTTGGTGATTTTATGAGATTCGAACCACAAAAAAATCACGAACCTATTTCGATTGAACCAGACTAGATTTGAGTTTGGTTTGAATTAATTCTGAATCAAACCTGATTTGGTTTCTTTCAATTCGAACATATTTCGAATCGAATTAAACTCGAATCAAACCTAAATCGAATCACGAACCTCGAATTTTTTTGCCAGCCCTAAATGAAAGGGATCGGATCGGAATTCTTTGCTACGATTTTGACTTAGATGGTTAATGAGTCGCAGAAATTAAGGTAGCGCGCACAGGTATGGAAAAATTATAATTACTCATAAATATTTTGTCAGAAATGAGATATATAGATGGTATTTTTCATGACTGATACTTGGACATTTTCAAGAAACCGAATCATTTATTTTTTATTTTTTATGTATTGATGCAGAGTTGCAAATTTTACCACATAAAAATCCGAAATTTAAAGAAACCATTGCATTGTTTCGTTCCATTATGCATTGATATATGTTCCTTTTTGCATTGACGTTAAAGAAACTAAAAAGCAATGCTTCGAAAATTTGGAATGTTATGTGATCAAATTTGAAGAACAATAATTCTTTAAAAAATGTCTAAAGTAATCAAATTAATGATTCGGTTACTTTTATGAGATTGAAAAAATAATTATTTATATATCTCCTTCTAGACAAAATATTTAATATATTTCTAAATTTTTTTTTTCACAGAAGGATTATATTTTAAATAAAATAATTAATTTCAAAATTAAATTTTTTTAAATTTTAGAAATAGGCAAGGTAATATTTTCTATTTCTTACTATTAATTTTTTCTGGAACAACCAGCGTGACCTAGAAATGCATATATATATATATATATATATATATCACTGTCTCAGCGGTAGCATCAACTTTGTTTGGTCATGAGCTTCTCCTGTACATGTACAGTATTCAATTTACAACTTGACATTTGTGAGGTCTAATTTTTTTTTTTTTTGAGCAAGGTGAGGTCTAAAATTTATTATTTTATTATAATTCGAAAATACTTTACTAATCCTAACATTGATAATATATCAAAATATTATGATTTTAAAAATCAATTACCGATGTTGAATTGAATGGTAAGAGTTTTGGATTTAGCAAGGATTAGTATAAGAATAGCGATTTTTGGGTTAGTGGTTGAGAATAGTACTAATCCGAATGATTTGAGAATAGCACTAACTTTGGATTATTCGGGTTAGTAAAAATGTCGTTTGGATTGTATGTTTAAAATAGCGACGGAGAGAATAAATAAAATAGTGATTAATCTAATCTAATATTTAAACTAATATTATATTACATTTAATATCTAAACTAATATTTTATTTCATTTAATATTTAGACTAATATTATATTACATTAAAACTAATATTTTTTAATACCAATCGAATATTTTATTTAATACTAATTTATTTAAATATTATATTATATTTATTTACTGCTAATTTAATATTTTATTTAATACTAATTTAATATTTGAACTAATATTATATTACATTTAATATTTAAATTAATATTATATTAAATTAAAATTTAAAGTAATATGATATTTTATATTTTATTTATATTAATGTTTAAAGTAATATTATATTACATTTAATATTTAAACTAATATTATATTATATTTTATAATATTTTATTTAATAATAATCTAATCTTATCAGATATTATATTTATTTAATACTAATATAATATTTAAACTAATATTATATTACATTAAATATTTAAATTAATATTATATTATATTTAATATAATATTTTATTTAATACTAATCTAATTTTATATTATAGTTATTTAATACTACTTTAATATTTAAATTAATATTATATTATATTTATTATTTAAATTAATATTATATTACATTTAACATTTAAACTAATATTATATTACATTTAATCTAACATTTTATTTATTATTAATCTAATTTAATATTATATTTATTTAATACTAATCTACATTTTAAAATAAAATTATATTTAATTTAATATTTAAACTAATATTTTATTTAATACTAATCTAATATAATATTATATTATATTTAATACTGATCATATGTTTTATTTGATACTAATTTAATATTTAAATTAATTCTAATTGAGATGAATCAAATATTTTATTAATATCACTAACTCCACAAGCTCTATTCTTGCTAACCCAAAAATTGCTAATTTATGCTTGGATCAACAAGAATTGAGAATAGTGAAGCTAACCGAAGATTAGCTCTATTCTTGGTTAATCCAAACGCAACCTTAATAGCTTCATCAGTGGAATCACAATTTAGTAGTCATTTATAGCAATATTTCTCTAAAGAATTTTAACATTTGGAGAACAAAAGATTCTAAATAGTTGTAATTGTAAGTTTAATCATGTTTTTTAGAGAAACTGTGTTCTTTTCTACAAACTTGCAAAATATTGAATTTTTTAAAAAGACAAATAAAAGTTCGTAAATTTAACGAAATAAAATAATATGATTTCTTTTTTTATTTGCTTGGAATCTGAATACAACCTGTATATATTCTATAGAATCCCCAAATATGGATTGTGGATACTCACTTTAAAGTTATAACAAACAAAATGGTTGATATACATTTTGAATTTTGTATTGGTACGTGCAATTAATATACTGGTCCTGCATAACAGTACAAGCTGTTCTAATCGTCTAACTCTCCAAATTTGTCTGAATTCAGGTACAAGCTGTTCTAATCATGATATTGCTATTTGTTTTAAAACAGTTAGTTGGTTGCTAACAAGTAATGTTATAGGTACAAATTTTTTTTTTCAAGTTCAAATATAAATGTTTTTCTTCTTCTTCTGATTTTAGTGTTTTTGGTTGGTACATAAACAAAAGAGCTTGAGTAGGAAGGATCCTTTTGTTGGCTTATTTTTCAGCAATATTTGAAAGGAACTACAACATTATGTACTTATATGAATATAGCTGTTTTATTTTGGATGCTTTATAAATTGTAATTATCATAAGGCAAGCTGTCTGTGAAATTAGTTAATAAATTTTGGTGCTTCATTCATTGTTCATATTACTGTGCAAGCTTTATTTTACAAGTAAATATTAGCCAACATTGAAAGCTGCTTAAGTTCATCATAGATTGAATATGTTTTCCTTCACATTTTCAATCAATTAAGATGAGTTCAACTTTAATTAATCCTTAATTGTAGTTTTTTAAATCTTAAACATAATTACTTTAAGTTTTAAGTATATTTAAATTGTATTGGGTAAATATGTGAGTTATTAGAATTTTGGATGATAAGTACGTAATTATAGAAGAATTTGGAGTGGTAAATATGTAATTTCATAATTTTTTAGTGGTATATATGAAATTATTCCCCAAAAAATTGGTACCTAACTGTGGTACCATACCAGAAAAGTAAGCCTGAGGCTTTCATTTACATTTACTAAAAGACAACCATAAATGTTTTTTATATGAACTGATTGGTATCATCAAATCAGTTTAAGCTTCTCAATTAGTGCTAAACTCTGAACGGGAATAGCATTAATATCAGTGGTTACCAGTTGCAGATGTTGAGTTTTGTCCCCTTATCTGAATTCAGATTTTGTAAGGCTGTGCTTCAGTATCGAAGAAAGGGGATGGGACAATGGGGGAGACAATCCTTAGAATAGTAAAACCTACTCCAAATTGGGGGTGACACATTTCGCAAAAATCTCTTTATCACTCCCCTCCAAACAGTGCGCACTCTCTTTCATTCCCCTTTGCTCCCTCTCCGATTCTTCTCTTCTGGAGCAAGTGAGTTGGTCTGCACTGATCACATTTTGAGAGTTCTCATCTCTGCACAAAGAATTTGTATTCCTTCCCCCGCGCCCCCCTATCTAGAGCTAACCCTGACATATATCAAAATTTTAGTTTGAATTCGGACCATTTGATCCTGCACGAACCACCGAATTCTAACATGGGCCTAAGTGACTCGGATTCTAATCGGACGGTCCACATCTAAACTCAAATTTTACTTCAGAAGATCCGGACCCACCTCATCCACATTACCCTGTCGAATAGAAAACCATATAAAACATATATTCAGAATCAAAGTTGTGTTTATAAGCAGTTTTTTTGTTGGAAAACCATATACTACTATTTCTTAATGTCCATGAATAACAGCAAAATGGACTGAGGACAATAAAATAGCATTTTTAATTATATCTTCAAATAAAATCTGACATGCTCCCATCCATAATGAGGTTTGTTGAACAAATGGACTCAGTAGAAAGAAGTGGTACCTGGATTCTACCAAACTATTACAAACACAAGATACACCGTGGGTCCCTAACCTGTCCTTTTTACTGCAAGATTTCTTTGGTAAGAATTTTGTTCTTAAGTGTCAGCCACGAAATATTTTAATTTTGTGGGGAATTGGAAGTTGGAACACTGTCACGATCGACATGAGAGTATTATTCACATAACCCCCTCTAAAAATGAGAAATTGGTATGTTAAGTGAGTTGTAAAATGTCCTTTTGGTTCCAATTTGGTATGTGGAATGAGTTGTGAAGTGTCCTTTTAGTTCATTTGGTATATGGAGTGACTTGTAATACGTCCTTTTGGTTCCCCCATATATATATAGGATCCGGCTAATTTGTTACCGGCCTTTTTTTTATTTTGTGATGTCCAAACAACAAATTCAAATCGTTAGATGTTTAATCTATATTATAATTTACTTGGAGACCAAATTTTATATTTTTTGAAATTTTTTTACTATTTTTTAAGCTGGTTTGAAAACCGCTGTTTTCAATGCTGCAAAAATTTACTGAAATCAACGGTTTTCAAACCAGCTTAAAAAATAGTAAAACAATTCCAAAAAATATAAAATTTGGTCTCAAAGTAGATTATAATATAGATTAAACATCTAACGGTTTAGATTTGTTGTTTGGACATCACACGGCTAAATATAGCACCGGCAGTACCTCTGCTGAAATGCTGCCAGCAGCAATTTAGACAGACCCTATATATATATATATATATAAAGAGAGAGAGAGAGAGAGGAGGTTGGCTAATATCAAAACGTTTGCATCACGGCTCTCGTGCAAGCAATCGTTTTTGAATTTTTAAAGTTCAAGTGATTGATCCAAACTGTTAGATATGATCTCTATATTAAAATATGCTTGGAAACCAAATTTTATATTTTTTGAAATTTTTTTACTATTTATTAAGCTACTTTGAAAATTACTGATCTAACAGAACCAAACAGTAAATTCAAAATGTATTAATATGGTGCATAAAATACCAATTCTTCTGATGCAATTAATCTGGCATTTTACCAGCATTCCTTTGACCTGACATTTCCCTGAATTCTTTGATCTTGTGCGCACGTTGTATCACCCAAAGTCAAACTTGCAAAGTTAAGTTATGATAAAACTTAAAATTCTCTGTTTTTTTAAAGAACGTTCATTAGGTTCTCGTATTAGGGGTGCAAACGGATCGAATCCGGATCGGATAGTAGTAAAAACATATCTGTATCAATTTTTATTTTTCGGATAAGGATACGGATCGGATATCGAATATCCATAGATATATACTAAACTATATGATATATATTTACTATTTGGATACGAATTATTAAAATTCAAAACCATATTTGTATCTGCATTCATACGGATATTCAGATATCAGATATTCGTATCTAATTTTTCGATACAGATCCGAATACGATCCGATATTATCCAATCAGTTTGCACCCTTATTTCTTATCCCTAGCTTCAAAATTAATTTCTGACTTTTATTGGATGTAAATATAGTAATCTATAATTCCTCAACTTGTATGTACGATTTATTATATAAAATTGGGGGGGTCCGTATGTAGTATTGTCTGATTGATTAATACACAAACAATTGTCAATTGTTTTAAGATAAGACACCACTTGTAAAGTTTAGTAGACTTTTTACCAACTGGGTTACTGGGCCAGCTGTTTTTGAATTTATCTAATTAATTAATATGTAATTCACTTAAGATCACTCTTTATTTTCCCTGTATAAAAAGCTACATCACCACACAATTAAATCACCAAGAAGCCAATTAAGAACTCAATTGAGCAGAAAGCCATGGACCAACCTGGCATATTTTGGCCTGATTTTCCGGCCGACTTGCTAGAGGCTGTGATGACTACTTTGCCGACAATTGACTTGCTCTCCGCATCATGTGTGTCCCATGACTGGCTCCATGCTGTCCGCTCCTCTCTGCACACTCAGCCCCGTCTCTTCCCATGGCTCATCCTACGCTGTCTCCCCTATCCCACTGACTCAAATCACTCCATTCACGCCTTAGACCCATACTCCCAGACTTGGTTGTCTGTACCCCGTCGCAATAATTCAACACTAAAACAATCATTGCTCACCCCGTACTTCCTCCACGGTTCCACCCGGGACCTATTGTACAAACTAACCCTCTCTCAGATGGTCATATCTAAAGATCCATTTGGGTGTTCAATTAAGATGGAGGCCAAGGGGCCAAAAGTATGGAGGCAAGATCCGGTCGTGGTGGAGGTGGGTCAGTGGGTAGTGGTCGTAGGTGGCGGGACAGATTTTGATGAGGAAGAGGAAGAAGGGGCAGTAGAGGTTTATAATAAGCAAACCGGCACATGGGAATTAGCCGAGCCAATGCCAACTATGTTCGAAGGATCAACATATGCCACATGGCTCTCTGTTGCCGTTTCAGATAAGCGACTCTACATGATCGAGAAGAACACCGGCTGGATTAGTCAGTTTGATCCAGAGAGTAAAACATGGGTGCTCACCCGTCAGTTGAAGCCCGACCTATCAGTCTTGAAATGGTCTATCGGGATTGTCGGCAAGGAGAGATTGCTATTAGTTGGAGCCGGGAAAGACCGAGGAGTGATGAAGGTAAGAACTTGGGAGGTTGATGGGGACACTTTACAGGTGATCAGTAACAATCCAGAGGAAATGCCGATGGACATGGTGGATCGCTTGTTTCCTAATTTCAACAGTCTACATGAAGACAGGCAGGCAATTTGTTCGGTGGAGGTGCGTGGGACGGAGCGTGGTGGCTACATGTTTGACCCGGCGAACATGAAAAACGGCGTGGTGATGTACCAGTTGTCAATGGAGAAGGAGGAGAAAGGAAGAAGAGTGTGGAGGTGGGAATGGGTTCCAGCTCCAGCCACCGTTGGATGTAACATGATGGAGAGGATATCCGTTGGATGCTCTCCGGTGACTTTGCATGAAGTTGCTCGTTGTTTAATATAGCCAACTTGTTACTCCGCGCGCATTCAGTGAATTAGTTCTTGATTGTGAGGTTTTATTTTTTATTTTTTTTGAAAGATAGCGCCTTAGGCAAAGTTCTTGATTGTGAGTTGCAATGAGATATATATGTTATATATGTACAGGGTTATTCTTTTTCTGGTATGTTACTTGTTCGTTGATCTTTCATTAGTTCGATATATTTGAATATCAGAATATGATCGGTGCTATACATTATTTTGTTGAATTATATTGTTTTCTAATGAAACTGGTTAAAATTTACTTTTGTCATATATATATCTCCATTATACTATTAATCACGTTGGGTGTCCGATCCATTAACGGCTACGATTGAGGGATGAAACTTCGGATTTGATCTCAGGTCTCCAATTACATAATTTGTTTTCTTTTGATTAAATGCATATCTTTTATGTATAGAAATTTAAATTTAGTTAAAAACATACCCACCACATGTGGTACCACATGATACATTATAATTTAAAATGAACAAATTTTGAAATTTAGCTATATATTTATTTGTTTTCTTATTCCTTTATTCTCATATTTTTTTCCTTTTCAATTGGGAAGACTCCACTTTCTATTTTCTTATTTATTGTTTCTTTACTTCTTTGTTTATACGAATCACAATGAAAATCATTTTTTTTTTAAGTTTCCATATGTTTCTTTCTTTGTTTCTATACATATTGGTGTGGGCAATTTAGAATATATTTTCAATATATAATATATCAATGTGTGTGTATTCTAAATTGGAAACAAAGAAGAATATAAATTGGAATGTGTGTGTGAATATATATTTTGCTTATAATATGTGTGTGTGTGTATGTGTGTGTATGTGTATATTTTATTTATATTTTTTTATATCATATTATATGTTGATATTGAATTGTTGTATGATATTTGATATTAGATTCAAATCGAGCTATTATTTGATATCATTGGTACTTAAAAATAAAGAATCATCACATCATCAAATTGTTATCAGAGATCATGATTAAAGTTAATTAAAAATACATAATCATATAAATTTTCTATTAACATGTGTTTTTATTTTTAAATAATTATTATTTTCATTGATATATTTGTTTTTTTATAATATGTTCCCGTTGCAACGCACGGGTATGATATATACTAGTATATATATATATGAGATGGGCTACGGTGAGTTGCGAAGTAAAACGCGTTTCTACTTCACGTCGTATTTTTATTCTGAAAGTCCAAATGACTAATCCAAACCATTAGATGTTTAATCCATATTGAAATGTGCTTGGAGACCAAATTTTACATTTTTTGAAATTTTTTTATTATTTTTTTAGTTTTATTGAAAATCGCTATTGTTTTTATGGTCTAAATTTGCTGAAAACAACGATTTTCAATAAATCTAAAAAAATTCTAAAAAATGTAAAATTTAGTTTCCAAACACATATTAATATGGAGAACAAGATAAATAGTTCAGGTCGACCGTTAGGATTTTGAAAAGCCAAATATTGAGCTGTTGCACTGAGTAACTAATGTACATTCGTATGCATATGGCCCGAAATACATACAGTCCAAATTTGAAATTTGCAATTTCAAAATTTAAAACATCAATCCAAACTGTTCATCTTGTTCTCCTTATTAATATGTGCTTGGAGACCAAATTTTACATTTTTCTGAATTTTTTTACTATTTATTAAGGCACTTTGAAAATCACTGATCCAACGATGGCTTAACAAAATAGTAAAATTAGCTGCCATCATTGGATCAGCAATTTTCAAAGTGTCTTAATAAATAGTAAAAAATTTAGAAAAATATAAAATTTGGTCTCCAAGCATATTTTAATATAGAGATTGACTTGAGTGGTTCAGATCCATGTTTTGAACTCTGAAAACTGAAAAACGAATTGGTAGCACCAAAGCTTAGGAACTACCACTTTGATCTTAGCCAATCCCCCCCTCTCTCTCTCTCTCTATATATATATATAGTGGTTGGCTACTCTACTTACATAAGCATATGAGGGTATATGCTTATGAGTCATTTTTTTTGTTTTCAAAATTAAAAAGTTGATCTGAACTATTAGATGTGATCTTTATATTGAAATGTGCTTGGAGACCAAATTTTACGTTTTTCTGAACTTTTGGACTATTTATTAAGCTACTTTAAAAATCACTAATCCAACGGTGGCTTAACAAAACAGTAAAATTAGAAGCCACTTTTGGATCAGCGATTTTCAAATTGTCTTAATAAATAGTAAAAAAAATTATAAAAATATAAAATTTGGTCTCCAAGCACATTTCAATATAGATTTCACATCTAACAGTTCAGATCAACTTTTTGGATTATGAAAATGAAAAAATAACTTATAAGCATATACTCTCATATGTTTATATAAGTAGAGTAGCCAACCCCCCCCTCTCTCTCTCTCTCTCTATATATATATATATATATATAAGTTGGCTAAGATTAAAATGGTAGTTCTTGAGCTTTGGTGCTACCAATTCGTTTTTCAATTTTCAAAGTTCAAAACGTCGATCTGAACCGTTCAAGTTGAACTTTAAAATAAATTTTTAGATATAGATCAACTTGAACGGTTCGGATTAACGTTTTGAACTTTAAAAATTAAAAAAACGAAATAGTAGCACCAAATCTCAGGAAATACCACTTTGGTCTTAGCCAACCTCTCTCTCTCTCTCTCTCTCTCTCTCTATATATATATATATATATATATATATATAGTAAAGCTAATATACACTTAAGTGTACCAATGAACCCATACACTTAACCCTAGAACCGTACGATTCGCTTTGAGATTCGTGTATCACGACTTTTAAAGAATCTACACAAATCTCAAAGCTAATCGTACGGTTCTAGGGTTAAGTGTATGGGTTCATTGGTACACTTAAGTGTATATTTGCTTTACTCTATATATATATATATATAGAGTAAAGCTAATATACACTTAAGTGTACCAATGAACCCATACACTTAATCCTAGAACCGTACGATTAGCTTTGAGATTCGTGTATCACGACTTTTAAAGAAGCTACACGACTTTTAAAGAATCTACACGAATCTCAAAGCTAATCGTACGGTCCTAGGGTTAAGTGTATGGGTTCATTGGTACACTTAAGTGTATATTAGCTTTACTCATATATAATGGTGCTTATTGTTCTTGTATTATGTTTACGTATAATTAATTTTGTTAAGTAAATTAGCGATATTGAATATTAATTTTTAAATCAATATTAATTTAATAAATATTAGGATCTTGATAATTGTCTCTCCACCTCTATCCCCCTATTTATCCCCGCACTTAATTTCTATAATTGTCTTGGGGACCAACAAAAGCTCCAGTACTGTTTTTTTTTTCTAAAATATTAATCTCCATATATGAAAATATTTATACCTAAGAATAGAAGTATTTATAACTATAAGTGAATAATTTTTACATAAATAATTGTTTCTCCAACTAAATCTCAAATTACATGAGGAGACCATACATGTTTTTAGTGGTGGATTTTTTTTATTTATTTAATCTCATCTACATTTCTAATGATCTATAAGGATTTTTGCAAATCTAAAATCATGAACGTTTTATATGCAATTTTCTCTTTCAAATGAGATTCATAATAACATATTTTGGGGCTCGTCGTCACAAAGTATTTATACCTATGCTTGCAAGTATTTTTTACATATGACACTGGCTGACATCTGAAAATATTAATATCAAGTATTACAAGTATTTATACTTATGCACTGGAGTATTTATACCTATGTTGTCAACTATTTTTGTTAGAGAAATTTTAATGCAATGACGGGAAAGGTTGATGCGGGAGATGCGGGGTCCCCACTACTTCATTTGATAAAGGTTGACATGGGACCATTGAGACCTGAAAAAGGGTGGACATATTGTTATGTATGCAAGTATTAATATTTTATTTTGTATGGATTAATTTATTATATTTTAGTATTTACATTTATGAAAGTTAATGCAAGATGAGTGTGTCAACTGGAAAAAGGGACCATATAATTAATGGGTACTATAATAAAATTTTCTTTTAATGTTGTTGGGGAATCGAGGGGGGACAAGAGTATTGGGATACTTATAATTATTCTTAATATTAAGCATAATCTTAGACTAAATTGTCGATTAATTAGAAATAATTGTATATTGGTCGATTTGGAAATCTATAAAAAAAAGTGATATTAATGCCACCATATCCATAGCCACTAAGCCACCTCATGAATTGAACCATTTTTTCAGTAATATAATAATTATCCATAACAATTCTTACTATACAACCAAATTAAGAATCATTGCTATTCATTCCTATAATCATTTTCATACAGTTTAACTAGTGAGTAATGACTGATACAACAGCTGAACTACTAAGTATGAGTTTCCTAGCTAATAATTATTAGTTGAACAACTCTCTACTTTTGGGATTTTAAGGTCCCAAGTGATAGCTGTGATTTTCTTCTTTTGTGTTGCTTTAATGATGTAAACAGGGAAATTGACATTTTGTTCAAACTGCATGTTGTGTTATATTTCTTGAAACAGTAGATCATTGTAGAAAATTTATTAGAAATTTAAGAGTGGCATGGTATGATTAATGTCTACTTGGTATCAAACAGGGATATAACCTCATAGCAAACATATGTATAACATCTGATCTATCATTAATTACAAGCTTAATTACCACCCAAAATAGCAAAACATAAAAACCTTCAAGTTATAATTAATAGCAACTGAATCAAAACTTCAAAAAACCTTAAATATTGACAATTAATATATATTATCAAAACTGCAATAGGCCAATATATATTGCAACGGTAATCCTCCTGGCCCAATATTTTTCTTGAACTACACTCTAAAAAAAGTATCTATCGGAAAAAATTGTGGACATATAAATTAAATTACACGATTTGGATTAAAGAAAATGCTGCATTTAGCAAAACTTGAGCACAATATCTTTTTTTCTTTTTTCTTTTGCTTTAAATTACTAAGGACTTGTACAATGAATAGTAACACAATAATTCTCATAGAAATTCTTGTAGAACAACACAATATATGATTTTAAGAATTTATTTGTATCTTAGACACATCAAACTCTGAGAAGAAAGGTCATTTGATCATGATAAATGAGATGAGAGAATTATATATGATCATATAAATGAATATATAGATGATATGTGGCATGAGTAAGGAGTTTGAAAATTAACTTCAATTATTAATAGCCTAAAAATGATATAAAAAAAAGGAAGTGGAAGATGTAAAAAAATATATATTCCGCAAAAAATTAATTGATCTACATAAACACTAATATACTTGATTCTTTTTATTCATCTGCTAAATATATATACATTAATTGATGGCAAACTAAGCCAGTGCACATCAGCATGTTAGGGGTCAAAATGAAATCTCTAAATGTCAGAGATAAGAATGAAAACAAATTGATAATATAAAAACCATATATGTGCAAATTGATATTATAAAAACCATATATGTACGTAACAAAAGATAAGAAGAGAATTTAGGTTAGCTCTTACGTACAAAATATTATTTATGTTGACCAAGCGATGATAAGTGGCCAGAAAATTAATTTATTATTTCCATGTGGATCATGCATGTTTATCGGCAGTATCAATATTTCATAAAATTACTTGGTCGAACAATTAATATATTATAGTGTTATATCAAACTAAATAACACCATATCTTAAACCCTTAGATCTACTTCAAGATATGGTGTTATTTAGTTTGATATAACACTAGTGTCGTATTAGCCTAACTCATTATTAAGTTCTGAATAATTTAATGTATTTCTTTTTTTTTTTTGCCAAACTATGAGTATGGAATTATGAATTTAAAATTATAATGTTATGAGATTTTAGATATTTGAATTTTGGAAGAATCAAGCTGTATTAATTGTTTAATATAATGACAAAATGACAAAATAAATGAAAGGAAAGCAGATGCTTTTGAACAACATATTTTGTAGAAAAACACAGTGCCTTTGAAAAAGAAGGGTTTCATAAATTTTGAAATATATACCTCACAAAAATTTAATTCAATACCTCACACTACCTCTGCGTGTCAACATTTGGTATGTAGAACACCTATAAGCTAGGGATCAAATTACAGTTAGGAAAATTCTGTAGGGAATAATTTAATTACATATTTAATTAATTATTCAAGAAAACCTTCTTGATCAATTATCTCCTCAAATGTCAAATCCGCATGCCGTGCATCATTCTAGGTGAATTTCACGTATACCCCTCAAAACTTCAAAATTACGTATTCCCCCTTCTAATTTTGAAATTACGTATTTCCCTCTCTAAACTTCAAAACCTCATATATTTACTCATTTTATTATCTTTTATATTAAAACTCATTCTAAAGTTATAAAATACATATTTTATCTTTCATTAAAAGTATAAAACGCTCTATTAAACTCAAATTTGAACCTGAAGGGTTCCTCTATCGTCCGATCTGTCCATATCAAAATAAGATTATTGTATGTGTGCTTCAAGATTTGTGTTAATCTAGCCTGCACGGATTTGAAAGTAATTTGATCAGCGTGCATCACATTAAGATCTATGCACATTGCTTCAAGATTCGTGCTAATCTAGCGTGCAGGGATCTTAAAGCAATTCAAACGGTAGAGGAACCTTCAAATTCAAATTTGAGTTAGAAGGGCATTTTTTTAAATAAAAGAGTAAAATACAATTAATAAAATCTGTAGTTATGTGAATTTTTGAAGTTTCGAGGGGACAATATGTAATTTTAATATTTAGAGGGGAAAATATGTCATTTTGAAGTTTTTGAGGGATTATACGTGAAATTCCCCCATCTTTTCTAATATTAGGGTATAATTCTGCTGACGGACAACAATCCATAGTATATTTTATATTACTTCTTTGGATATATATCTTTTTAAATCATGACATAAGCATGCAAATGTACATACTCTTTTTTATTACATTATTATAGTCTGGGTTCATAAAATTTGGATCAAAAGAGGTAAATATCGTAAATTTTAGTCTCACATTATTTCTTAATTAGTTTCTAGAACCCCTGACTTTTGACTATTCATATGATTGAGATGTACTAAATTGGGTGAAGTCGGTATATTTTCTAACTTCTCTAAAAAACTTAAAAATTACCTTTCATGAATAGTATGAACAATTATTGTCTAAAATATAAGAGCATATTGGTCTAAAAAATTATATAAATTTATAACCTAATATGATAATTGCTAATTTAATTGCAGGGACGTACGCAAATTTTTTTAAATTATAAAGAAATATTATGAAGAAATTTTTCTTAGCATCCTTATCTCATAAATTATATGAATTTCTAATTTTAACGTGGTAATCAGCCAATTACTAATTTTGATTGCAAGGATATATGTACAGAGTTTCTTAAATTAGAAAGATTTTTTTGTTAATTATTTTTTCTAAATTTCAATTTCGAAGAAATTAAAACGTAATTTTTGAATTGAAAGAGTTTGAAATTTTAGAATTTGTAATTTCTACAAAGCTGTAATAAGTTTCTAATGAATTCTAAGAATGAAGATGCTCTAAAATAGTATAAAATATACTGGTTTGGATGGAGAGTAGAGAAAGGGAGGGAACGCAAAAAAAAAAAAAAAAAATATCAAATCGTGTTTGGTTGACAAAATTATGTCAGAGATGAATGATACAGGAGGTGAAAGATTTAACTTTATATCATTATAAACAACAGAATTGGTTTCCCTTACAAATTGGAGTCTAACGGATAGAAAAATTTTTTGTTGCAAATATTTTAAAATAAATAACACAAATGTCCAACTATATATCTTACCTATGTAATTATCATACAAATTTTTTGTTACAATCTTACAACAGCCCCTATATTTTTCATTAATCTTCTAAATTTTAATCAACTAAACAAGAAATAAGAGGAAATGAAAAATAAAATTATTTTCCCTCATTAATTATCCAAACACGAAAATGTTAAATATGTTAATCTTCCTTTCTATCACATTCCATTCCCTTCTTTCTTCACCTCCCCTTCCGTCCTCTACTCTCCATCCAAACATGGTGTTAAAATTTAAATGAACGATCTAGATTTACAGAGCCAGTCAGTATTATTAAGTTTTAAATATGTTCGTACAAATCTTAAAGCAAATCAAACGGTAAAACTCAGCTTTAGATGAACTTTTGTTCAAAGGACAAAATCCAATTCCTTTTCCTGATCTTCTTCCCAAACCACTTTCCTATTTCTCTTTAAAAAATATTAATCCTATTTGCAAAAAAAAAAATATATTGATCCTTAATTAATCTTCTTCCCTAACCACTTTCCTATTTCTCTTTAAAAAATATTAATCCTATTTGCAAAATGTATATATATATATGAGGAGGGATCGGATTACACCATTTTTTTGGTGACATTGTGTGACAATGTCCATTTTCGAAATTTCAAAATCCAAATAGTCGATCCAAACCGTTCAATATGATTAATATATTAAGAGTAACTTGGAAATCAAATTTTACATTTTTCTGAATTTTTTTACTATTTATTAAGTATTTAACAAAATCGCTATATTCAGACCGTTGAATTTTTGAACCCCTCTAAATAAACACAAAAAAAATTCAGAAAAATGTAAAATTTGATCTGCAAGCACATTTTAACATATCCATCAAGTTAAATGGTTTGGATCGACTATTTGGACTTTGAAAATGGACGGTGTCATCCGATGTCACCAAAAAATGGTGTTATTTGATCCCTCCTCTATATATATATATATATATATTGATCTTTAATTATTCTTCTTCCCTAACCACTTTCCTATTTCTCTTAAAAAAATATTTGTCCTTTCATGAGGTAAATATTTTAACAAAGCAGTCTTGGCTCCATGCAGGTCATTTACTATAGAATCAAAATATCTGCGTATATGGTTCCTTCGCTGCAGGAAGTCGAAACTACTCCGTTAAATCTTCTTCTCTAAGCTCTCAAATTGGTTATATATAAAAGAGCCTCATCTGATTACCAAGGTTCTGAAACTCGGAATCAGAATCGGAATCGGATTTTTGACCAACGAGTCAGAATCGGATAAATCGGCCAGAATCGGATGAATCGGCCAGAATCGGATAAATTGGCCAGAATCGGAAGAATTGGATCGGTAACTCGGATTTTTTTGGCAGAAGTCTTGTTTTGTAACCAAAAAATAAGAAAAAATTGATAAAAATAATTTGTAAAAAAGCTGACAAAATATTACACTAAAATAAAATAGTAAAATTGAGTAAAACATTTAGCAAACATGAGGAGTGGATTGTAAAATTCGAATGGGACTCCTGCGCTGATTAAAATTCCTTGTCCTGCGCTTGCGCCAATTGAGACCCTCCAATTAACGAACGATTTGCAAATTACAACCTATCAAAATAAATACTGTTATAACCTGAAAATTTTTAACATATAATTAACGATCGATTTGCAACTTACGACTAATTAAAATTTTATTAATTAGATAATAATTGATCAATGTACTAACTAAGTATACATCACAAATAATTTTTTTTTTTTTCTATATAGGATCAAAACGTGTGTTTGAAACAAATATTAAATCTATAATTAAATGATGAATTATTATGATGTGATTCTAATTAGAATTTTACGAGTTATAAAAAGAACTATAATTTAGAATATTCACGCAGGTCATTCGCAAAAGTTCGTATTATAAAAGAATTAATTTCAAATTTAGTTGGTTAGGTTGATTAATAAATAATTAATTGGATATATATAATTTAATATTTAATTAATAGGATTATAAATTAAAATGATAAAGTTTGAATAGTTCGTAATGAATTTTCAAATCAATTTCAATTGAAATCCAATTAACTCACTCAATTCATATCAATTAGAACCTCTATAATATTCTGGAATTGTTTCATCCATTGGATATGCATCTAGCACAAAAATTGGAACCATTTGATCCATTTGATTGAGCAAGGAAGGAAGGAAATTAACTCTATTTAAACAAAAATTCGGGTCCAGTCCACCCCCCCTCCGTCCCTCTCTCACTTGTAGCGCAACCCCACCCCCCAAACCCTCTGCCCCTTCTTCCTCTTACAGTGCCTGCTTAGCACCTTCTTCATTGCCGATTAAAATTTCTTCTCCTTCTCCTGCGCCTGCGCCTTCTTCAATCACTTCTCCTACAATAGCACAGGTTCAATCACTTCTCGACCTACGACAGCACAGTCGCCGGCTGAGACTCGATCCAGGTTAGTGAGAATCGGCTCAACTTGGTGTAACTTGGCTTGAATCGGCCGAGTCAAGTACTATTTATTTGAGTTTTGCTGAAAAACTCGTACAGGCGAAAGAATCGGGTAAAACTCGACCCGGATACCGTCGATTCCGAGTCAACTCGGAATTGACCGATTTTCAGAACCATGCTGATTACCATCCTCCCCCAAAAAGCAACAAGAGAATTACAACAGTACACTATGGCAAATTTGCCATCAAACATGTTAGAGGAAATAAATCTACTGCGATCCGAATTGGATCTATAGTATCCTGAAATTCCTACTTTTTCAAATCTCACCGTTCAACTTTTTCTATACATGCATCTCTAAATAGCTCATTTTTTTGTGCACGCATCTCAAAAAATTTGGCAATTAGATTTGAAAAAGCAGGGATTTAAGGGTAATTGTTCACACAAAAGAGTGCACACGAAGTTTTAGGTACAGCTAGTTGCACCCTTTTAAACCGTGATTGAGCTTTCGTATTAGGTTGCAAGTGCACAACCTCTGTCCAATAGTACAATCAGGTATCGATCCTCAGGGACGGACCACTTCTATTATAGATCACTACTTATCCTAGTTAGATACTAGAAGTGAAAAGTTTTGGTTTGAATTCCTTTCAAATTACTAAATTCAACAACTAAAGATAATAGAAAAATAAATGTTGGTTCAAATTGATTTAAAATGAAGTTTCTAGGATTTCATATTTCATCCTCAACCTTACCTCTCTGGACCTTCATGCGACCCTTGTGACGCGACCCGCGTGGTCCTCGAGTGAATGCAGCATTGAACTCGTTTCTGAATTATTTACTTGTGCAAGGATCTATTGACCGTACCTAAAGTTCTTAGACCTCAACTTTTGTTTATTGGCTTAATGAACCTAGTAAGGAATTGCAATTTCACCTTCTTAGATCTACAACCTCAAACTTTCGTCTACAAGTGTTCAATCTAAGTCATTTAATCGATTTGCTAAATGTATCCACTATCTCTCAATAGATGGAAATCTCACCTCTCGGTTCAATTGATCTATCTTTTCAGATCCAAGACCTACCTCAAGTACTTGATTCAATTGTAAGATTTAACAAGATCAAGACGCTAGAAGAGATGCAACAAAACAATTCAACAATAGACAACAAGATTCAATCAAGCAACTTCAATCAAGCAATAAAAATGATAATACTCAATCAAATGAACACAAGAACAACTCAAATTCAAATCCAATGCATTGCAAACAAAGTTTCAAATTACATCCACCCTAGAAACAAAATAGAACTACTCAAGCATCATAGAGAAAGAGAAAGAGAAAGAAGGAGAAATCATGATAAAACCGAATGAAGCAATCTAGCAAGAATCTTCACTCCTTCTTTCCTTTCTTGCACCACACTCCAAGGATCTTGAGGTTTTGAATCTTCAAATTCGGAACTCCCCCCTCTGGTGGCAGGGGTGGTATATTTATAGACTTTTTAAAACGAGTACTTCAATTCTGGGCCTTTGCTGTCTGCTCTGGAGACTCGCGATGCGACCAGCGTCAGGTCTGATGCTACCCGCATCAGAGTCTCAGAATTTCAGTAACTTCCTTGATTTCGCCAGTTTTCTGCAAAATAAGAATGAAAGCACAGCAGAATCATATTATATAGATATTCAATGTAATTGACACTATTTGATGATTTAAAATGCAGATTTTGATACAGAAATTGGTCAAAACAATAGATCAAATATAGTGATATCAGTAATGTAATCCAATTCAGATCACAGTAGATTTGTTTCCCATCTTAGACGAGGTCATCACATCTCTTGAAACCATGGGTATTTCAGAGCTGAAATTCCCAATCCAACTATCTATATATTTTGTGATTTGTGTATAAAATTCTGTCTGCTTTGAGATTCTTGTATAAAAAAACTTAAATGGTTGGTCCCCTGAAAGGATTTCAACAAATTTCATTTCTGTTAGAGAAGTTCATCACAAACCTACCAACGACTGACTTGCTCTCAGTCGCTTGCGTCTCCAATAACTGGCTCCAAGCAGTGCGCTCTTCTCTCCTCTGTCAGCCTCATCTCTTCCCCTGGCTCGTGTTATGCTGCCTTCGCTATCCCAAATCTTCCTCGTACTCCATTCACGCTCTCAACCCGTATTCCTGCACCTGGCTGACTGGCTCTCTAATACTTGCCATAGCCCTATAAGCAAACAACCATTGGCAATCCCATACTTCCTTTGTGGATCCAGCCAGGATTGGCTATACATGCTCTCCCCTTCAAAGATGGCAGTCTTCAAGGACCCATTTGGAAGCATGTGTCAAATGGAGGCCAAGGGACCAAAAGTCTAGAGGCAGGATTCAGCGGTGGCAGAAGTGGGCCAGAGATGAAGGTGAGATTGTGGGAGGTCGACGGAGACAATTTGCAAGCGATCGAAAACAAATCAGTGGAAATGCCGGCAGAGATGGTGAACAATTTGTTTCCAGATTTCGACAGCATGGACGATGCGAGTCAACATGCTTGTTCAGTGAAGGTCCACGGGATGGAGGTTGGTGGCTACATATTTGATCCGGTGAACATGAAAAACGGTGTGGTGATGTACTAGTTGTCAATGGAGAGAGAAAGAGAGAGCAAAAGGAAAAAATGGTGAAGAGGTGGGAGTGGGTCCCATGTCCGGCCATTGTTAACGATTGCCAAATGGAAGAAATACAGTTGGGTGTTCTTCGGTCACTTTAAATGAAATCACTCGTTGGTTAATTTCTATAAAAACAATATTTTTATTGGACCAGCGTCCAAATATTAAATTTATTAGATCGGTTTTTCAAAATAACCGATCCTGATGTTTTATTAAATCTAGAAAAGAATATTTATTTGGCTGGCTAGCTTCCAAATATATTTTGCTGACTAACATGCTAAATTATTATTTTTTTGCATACAAATATCACATATACATCCTAAATTAAATCACACATCCTAAATTATCACATATAACATCCTAAATTAAATATCATACACATACACTCCTAAATTAAATATCACATACACATCCTAAATTAAATATCATACACATACACTCCTAAATTAAATATCACATACACATCCTAAATTAAATATCATATACATCCTAAATTATTACAAAAAAATCATGTTCATCGTAAATAATTACAAAGAAATCATGTTCATGCAAAGTTTACACATCCTAAATAGTTGTACTTCTTCTCACCTTTAATTCATTTAGGAAAACTTGAACCCACATTAGCATATCTAGTGGGAATATCCTGCAGTTTTTAAAAGACAAGGACATGACATCAGTGCACTCCCCTTATTCGTCATATCTTCCATAGCAACTCTGATAAATTCCTCGACACCTGTTATATATTCATCAGATAGACGTGATGTTTCGTACATCCAACTGCGGTCCATCTGGAATTATAATAAAACACAATTAATTAAGAACAAAGTTGGGGTACTCAATTCTGTTTACAATAGGGCTTACACAGGGCCGGGTTACCATCCTATCCCACTCTTTGAATACTTTGTCTCAGTAGTGACCACATGTTAGTCGTATTTAGCATTTAAGAAAATTTCGGCAGCATTTCCCCTTAGTTCCTCGAGTATTCAAGAAACTAATAAGGAAAAATACTACCGAAATTTTCTTAAATGTTAAAACACGACTGACATGTGATCACTACTGAAACAAAGTCAAGGCCGAAAAGTTTGTTGGCTTTCTTTCCATAGCCAATCAATCCATAAAATAAAAACTAATGTATGGCAACTAGGCCATTATTTGACATCATAACCAGATTTTTCTTGCTTTCTTTCTCCATCTAGAAAGAGGCAATGCATGACGAAGATCAATTCCTCTTCTTTCCATTTATCTCAGCTCCTTCTCCGTTTTTTTCGATTTACCTTTTGATTTTCTGAGGAAGATGATCTCTTTACTATGTTTATATCTGATGTACATGCACCTTAAAGTGAGTTTGTAAGGCAACTTTGTGGACCAGGCTTATGTTGAAAGTACCAAAAGATTGGAGGATAATATGGGTTAAAATGAGAGAGGAAGCGCCTCCAAAATATCAGTTTTGAACTGGTTTTTCATGTGACTGGTTCAATGACTTTTTTTAATACAAACTTGGCCGGTTGAACCAGTTTTCACTAGTCTAGTAACATAAATGATCTCTTAAGAGAATCAAACTGGAGAGTTGGCTGGTTCTGGTTTTATCCGGTCCAACCTACCGATCCAGTTCGATTCTGATAATACTGATTAAAACTTATTCTAAATTTATAAAATATCTATTTTACTTTTCATTAAATGTCTCTATCTTTTGTAACCATTAGATGTGATCTCTGTTATTTTCTCTATGTATTTATAAAAAATTATCACATTTTGATTTTTCTTTTATGTGAATCAACAAATTAAAAAATCAATGTTTAAAAATTATCCACATTAGTATACATTTTTACAAGCTCAAAATGACAATCAAAACAAAGTTAAAATACCATAATTTTTTACACATGCATAGATAAAATGATATAGTTCATATCCAACTGTCTTATTTTGAATTTTAAGATTTAAATTTTGAGTTATTCAAATTTTTAAAAATAGAGACATAATGGAAGTGCAAAAAATAAAGGCATTTGAAACCTCCTCATATTAATATTAGCGTCATATATATGGGGTATTTACTTTGTATACTTACACTTTATATATCTTGTATTATGATGATTTGAATTAAAAGAACGGAAGATGTTTTAGTTATCCTCTAATATATGGTGTTGGATTCTTGAAAAAGAATTTATCTTTTCTAGCTTCATCAAGCAAGTACCTGGCACCTGCTGCAATCAAATCAAAATGTCTTTTTTTTTTTTTTTAAATTCATGTACCGACTACCAGATGTGATGCAATTAAAATGTCTTTTTTCTTTTTAAATTCAGGTAGTGACTATCAACTGTGCTGCAATTAAAATGTCAAATAACTAATTAATTACCTACACGCCAAAACTAGGGTAAAGATTTTAATTAGCAGATCAGTTTTGAGTTTTGACTTCATGCAGCGCATCAACCATATGTAGGCAGTGTTGTTTGATTCTACAGCCCGCAGCATAAAGCCGAAACTGATCTGTTAAGATCTTTACTACCCAAAACAAACCCTATACAGTTTCATATAAAAAGAACTCTAAAAGTAAAATACGGGTTACAGCTTATTGCTATACCCTTTTAATTAACTTTAAAAAATTTCAAATTTTTTCATTGATTATGAAATTATCATATTTACCCAGTAAAATTTCAAATCCTTTAGTTCAATCTCCATTTCTTCATTGTAAGTATAATGTCCTTTAGTTCAACCATCCCGTTCTTTCTATAAATCTAGGATTTCATGAGAACGGGACTCTTTTGCAATATATATTTTTTATTTTATTTTTTAATTAAAAAAAAAAAAACTGTCTGGTATATCCATGTTTTTGTCTGGGCTCTGCGTTTCAGTGCTTAGTTGGGCTTGTGATTTTGTGGGCCTTAATGTAAGAAGAGTCTAGCTTAATGGGCTGACATGTCTCATTTTGTTTCCAGCACGAGACGTGACCCAGTCAAAATAATCAATTGTAATGAATAGGTAATTAAGGAACTCTAGCAACGGGTCCTTGATCCAGTAAAACTAAATTATAGAATTTCCAAACTAATTTCCAAAGTTGCATGATTAGAAGTTATAAGTTATAACGGGAGGAAACCGTCTCTTTTTAATCACCAATATTGTAAATAAATTATATATATTTAATTAATTGAAGTAATTTCTCAAAATCTTAAAACATAAATTTAGAAAGAGGATTCAAATTCTTCGTCTTTCATGCTTCATTGTGTCTCAACACATTCTTTATATCATCAACATTTAATAATATGTTGATTGATACAGATCAACTGTTTGAAAGTGGAGTATTTGTAAGTCAACAAAGCAAATTTGTTCTTATATCATCACAAAAGAAACCGTTAGTAAAAGATACCAACTATATATCACTAACAGTTTCTTTCCATAAAATCGTTTGTGACGAGAGAAGATCACTGACAATTTCAAAAAATCATTAGTGATAATTTCTATTTATTTACCAGTTTGCCATCAAGAGTTATCACTAATGCTGATTTACAAAAACTGTCAATGATGTACTGTTGATTGGTGATGACAGAGGCGGAGCTACAGTATAACAGGAGTGGTAACTGGTCGCTCATGAATTTTGATAAATTTGCCTACTTTAAATTGTAAATTTTGCTCACTCCTACAGTGAAAAGGTGCAAATGTGTTCTTCTCAACTCCCTCTTTATTTGACTGCAATGAATTAGCTACGAAATTTCGTTTCATTTTTCATTTTCACATTTTTTTCAGATCTAGTTTTGTATCTTGGTTATTCGAATACTCCCTAGAGAAGATGATCATTTAGCTGTTTGAACCTAGTGCACATTAGCCATCAAAGAGATTGTAATGAAATTATGTGAGGTATGTATGTACAACAAAATATCAAATATAAAAAGGCAATATGTGAGATTTATTGAGAGAAGAACCGGCTCCTTATCTTTTTCTCCTCCATTCTATTTTAAATTAATAAGATTATCCATTTACTCTAATTTTTTTTTCTCTTTTTCTCTTCTTTATCTCCGTTTAGGAATCTAGTACATCCCCATTTCTCTTAATTTTGTATTTTTTTTATTTGTGTTTGAATTAATTTTATATATTTTTTTTCCTTTGCTTCATTTTTCCTTCTAAATTTTTATTTTATAAGGATATGGAAGAAAAATATAATTAACATTTAAAATTTTGGATAGAATTTGTAACTTTTTTATTTCTTTTTTTGCTCATCAAAATTCTAACTACGCCACTGAGTGATGATGTATTTTGAACTAGTGAATGCACCTCTTTAGATGATTAAATTACTTTGAGAAAGCCATATAATCTCTATTTGATAGGTAATGAGTTCGAAATTTAAATAGAATAATTTTTTCATTACAATAACAAGAGTATTATATAGTTAGATGACTTAACTTTCAACTTTACTCCGAAAAAAAAAAAAACTCCGAAAAAGTAGCTTTCCTTGTTCCAACTCCAAGACGCACCAAAATCAAATTTCAAATAATCTAATATACACTTAAGTGTACCGATTGAACCATACACTTAACCCTAGAATTCTAGGATTAGCTTTGAGATTCGTGCTGCACGACTTTTGAAGAATTTACACAACTTTTAAAAAAATCGTACGGTCCTAGAGTTAAGTGTACAATATACTTAAGTGTATATTAGTTTTACTCATAGATCAAATACCAACTTTATATGATCGAAATTACCCAACTCGATGAGATGCCATCTAT
>JARJHM010000543.1:0-187500 GCA_033356055.1 Carex pumila | reverse complement strand
CTGCATGAGGCAGTCTAGTGGGTTTATTGGGCCGTCTATGAGCCTAGCAGTCGGGGCAGTTTTGAAAAAAAAAATATGGTAGAGGCATTTTTAAAATTTCTTTTTTTGGGATATTAATAAAAATGGCTGACCTTTATCGCGACCATGTTTTAAAAGGTTATCAATGAATTTACAACTGGCACACACAAATGTTGGTACATATTGTGCGTGCAAGTATTCATATATAATATAAAAAGTATTTATATCTAACATACTTAGTTTTTCTAAAAAAATTAGACATATCTATTATTTTTCTTTCTCTCTCTCATCACCCAGTCATATTTAACACATTTTTAGAGGTATTGTTTTTTCCTTCATTTAATCTCGTGTATATTTTTAATGATCTGTGAGGAATTTTGCAAATTTAAAATCACAATTGTCTTCTACGTGATTTTTTTTTTCAAATGAGATTCATAATAAAGTACTTTCAATTCTTAATCATGCAAGTATTTATACATCGTTGTGCAAGTATTTACACTTGCTTGACAAAATTGATATACTTGTAATATTTGATAGTAATATGTTTTAGACACCATATATATAAAAAAATTTGATAGAATCTGTTAAGTACAAATACTTGACACACGAACTATTTATACTTGCAAACTGATATTAGTATGTTCAGGTGCCAACAAGCGTCATATGTAAAAATAAAATTAAAATTTGATAGAATCTATTAGGTACAAGTACTTGACACATTAACTATTTACATTTGCATGATGAGATATAAATATTTGCGTGATGAAGATTCTGAAAGTATTTCATTATAGATCTCTTTTAAAAGAGAAATTCTCATTAATCATGAATCGTTAGAAATATGAGTGAGATTGAACTGAGGAAAAAAAATCCATCTCTAATTTATAACACATAAAAAGTGAGTAGCTGGTGAGAGGCAAAAAAGAAAAAAAAATGATATGTCAAGTTTAAAAAAAAAAAAAGAATTATATTAAATATAAATAATTGATATGTTATATATTGATACTTGGACCTGCTAATTATAAATTTGTTAATAGCTTTTTAAAAAGCAATCTTGATACGATAAGAGTTCATAATACATTTAGGAGATTTTGTTTGAAAACCTTTGCAGTTTCTGCGAAATTGTGAGGAAGAATCGAAACGACGTGCGTGTTCTCTTAACGAATCTTGTTCTATCTTTATCTGCAAGAAGAAAAAGAGAAAAAATAATTCTTGTTTTCTCTTTAACCTTCATAAAAAAAATTGCGCTTCTGGATTGTTCCAAACATTATTTTTCTCAGTTTAGAGTTGACACTAAAGTGTTTTCTTCAGCCTTAATTCATGCATAGAACTTTGTGCTTCTTGGATATATAAGTACCAAATAGTCTTCTTCTTTTTTTCAAATCTAGAGTTGACATTTACCGTTCAATTTAAATTTGAAGCCGAGATTTTTATTAATATCTAACCTAAAATACAAATTTTTAAATTTATTCAGGTTTCTAAATGTTTATTAAAAATATCAAAACCTCAAATTTAATTGGCGGTTTGGATATTTTTGTTTTTTGTTTATTACTCTATAAATACTCCGTTTCTTTCTCTTCCCTTACAAACTCATCAAAATTTAAAGATAGAGAAGAAAAGAAAGAGAGGAGAAGGCAATTTTGGAGGCAAAAAATGACAACTTCTGAGACAATTTTTGAATATTTTTTATTATTACTATTTATTTATTTTTTTATAATTTTTTTCTATAACTATCACAATTGAAATCAGTAAATTGACAAAATATTTACTATTTACGAATATAGTTTATTGGCCTTATCTATTGCTATTTTAATACATTTTGGAGGAAAGTTCTTAACTAACCATTATTGAGGTTCATTATTCCAAAGAACCACACAATACATATTTTATTGATGAAGATTACTTATTTGAGGAGTTGAAATCAACTATTTATAAAGCGAGTGGTTACAATAGGAATGCATAGGACTTAGAAATAATAAGCCGAATAATCCAAAATGGAAAGTATATCAGACTCACATTGTGAGATGAAAGGCAATGAGAGACATGATCGCGCAGGTTGTGAGGTCCGGCAATAATACCTTTGAAGTTTTTGTCTACAAAAGTCGCAGAGAGTCAAAGGCTAAAAGTTCAGCCAAAAATGCAATTGCAAAAAATTATCAACCAAATTATGAACCACACATACTCTTTTATTCATACCCGACCTAGTACCAGAACCAGATATAGAAATGTACATTAATTCACCTCAATCACAATCTCTACATTTTATCCCACCTATATTCATGTATGGAGCTATTCATTCTTACCTATGCCTAAACCAATTCCTCATCCCAGACCGACACCAATACATGAAAATCCAACTAAGTCAGAATTTGAATTTATGATCAAAATTTCAGAGAAAATTCTAGAAACTGGGGATGAATGGGCAGAAGAAAGTTGGGACCCTGTTGACGATGAAGATGATTTTGTTGTAGAAGATAGCACGCAACCCATTCACGGACAAGATAGAAATTTTTCGTTAAGTGACCATTCTACTACTCACCCATTCTCAAACTTCCATGACGTAACTGATTTTTGAGAAGCAAATATTGCTTATTATGATCATCGAGTTGAATACATTAGTGAGCTGTCTCCCGACCAATACTTTAAAAACAAAGAAAAACTAACGAAGAAGATTAGAGAATACTATATTAAAAATAACCAGGAGATAAAAGTGAAGAGAAGTGACACTACTCAGATAGAAGTGATTTGCAGGACTTCAAGTTGTCATTACGTTATTAAGGAAAAATAAACAGGTTATAGAGATGCATGAGTTATAACTCAACAAGACATGCCTTACACATGATGGTTGTGAGGACCGACTATGTACGACTCGCGGTACCAATCATCACAAAGAGCATTAAGGAAGACCGCTATATCAACATTCAGAGTATGGCAAACTAATATTTTGATGTTAGTCAGCCTCTTAATAACACATCCTGATAATGCTAAATTGTAGCATTGGTATTCGTTCAAATTAAAAATGACAAAATGAAATGTATCCTTTATTTCTTTAAAAAAGTTTGCAAGGCTCCCTCTCTCTATATATATCCTTTCACCAGCTCGAGCTACTAAAACAGCATCCATTCATAAACCCCAAAGAACAAAAAGAGATACTTACATGTCTTCAATTTTCTTCCTGTTGTTCCTCCTCTCTTTCACCTCTTCCGTGTTGTCTACTAAAGATGATGAAGTTGTGCTCCTCAAAATCAAGAAGCAACTAAGCAACCCCGACAGTCTCAGCTGGTGGGTCAAAGGATTCGACTACTGTGATGCCTCGGCCAATGTAGCACCAGAAAACTCGTATATAACATGTACCAGCACAGGTCGTGTTAGATCTCTCGTCTTGCAAAATTTTGTGGTCACCACCTCCTTTCCAGATGCCATTTGCCACTTAACCGAAATACAAGACTTATATGTTACTCAAAATCCAGGGTTTCATGGTCCCATTCCTTCATGCATTACCAAACTTCCAAATCTTCGTCTTTTAATTATAGTACAAACATCTCTCTCCGGCTCCATGCCCAGTTTTTGCAACCATGCCAATATCATGGCCATCAATCTAGGAAGTAATAACCTATCTGGTACAATTCCACCATCTCTCTCTACGTGCCCAAACTTAAATTTCTTGGAACTTTCGTCAAATTACCTCACAGGTACTATTCCACCTGGGCTTGTTCATGGTTCACATCCTCACCTTTCACTTAACAACAACCTCTTAACTGGCGAAATACCAAAAAGTTACGGATCAGTAAATTTCAATTTAATTGTTGTGGGGAACAACCGACTCAGTGGTGATGCTTCTTTTTTATTCGGTAAGCAAAAGAACACGGTTAACATTGAATTGAATAATAATGACTTTGAGTTCGATCTGAGTTACGTAGAATTCTCAGATTTTATATATGGGTTTGATCTAAGCCACAACAAAATATATGGGAAAGTGCCAGAGTCATTTGCCACAGCTGCTGGGTTGTATTATCCAAAACTGTCGTTCAACAAGCTCTGTGGAGAGCTACCTCAAGGTGGCAACATGGGGCGATTCAATGCTGAGGTTTTCTCAGACAATGCATGTCTTTGTGGGTACCCACTGCCACCATGCTCCGTTTTACCACCTACACCTGCACCTGCGCCTATATCCGGATCGCTTATTTGATTCAACATTGAGTGCCTCTTTAGTGTGCATGATCAAAGAAATCAAACATTATCATGTCATGTTGTTTTGATGTATCCCAAATAATATAATGTAACTTCAGCGTTTTATAATTAATAAGCAAATTTATAGTGGTTATTTTGTGAATTGTTGCTCAAATTTGAGTATTGACTGTTGTGTAATTAAACTTGGATACAATAATTAATGTCGTGCCAGTTGACAAAAATGCATGTAGCAGTGCAAATTACTCACACATTAGAAAGCTACAGCTAATAGCTTTGATGTCCTCTGTTGAAAATTACTATACACTGTAATCTAATAATTAACTTGTTTAATAGCTTATCTAATAGCTAATAACTTGTTTAATAGCTTTCAGTCAGTCAAACATAATAACTTGTTTAATAACTTCAATTGAACACTAAAATCTATAGACAGAAAAATCTACAGACAACTTTAATTCAACCCAGCTCAACAATATATCATGTACCAATTTACCAGTAAGACCGCTAGCCATCAAAGTGTATACCTTTTACATGGATCAAATCGCATAAACAACGCTCTTTCAGTGTTGCAAGCATCAAGACTTACCAAGCAATCTAAAAGTTTCAACATTTTTTTTATCATATATCTCAAAGTGAAAATTAAATTTGTGTGGTACTTGCAGTTAACCTCCCACTATAGAGTAATATCATATTTGGTTTGGTTGCGGGTTATAAAGAGACATCAAACATGTTCTCTGTCAATCGCATAAACCAAAATGTCGCTAACTTCTAGATGTGGTAAAGCACCACCCACAAAATCCAAACAGTGGCCTGAAATTGTCTAAAAACAACATTTTTGTAAAAATACATAATAAACAGTAAAAAATTTAAAAAAAATGTAAAATGTGATCTTCAAGCACATTTTAATATAGAGATCATGTTTAACAGTTTGAATCGACTATTTAGACTTTAAAAATTATAAAATCAAATTGCTATAACATGTAACTTTCAAATATTGTAAGTGGATCCCTCCTCTGTCTCTATGTGTGTGTATATATATATAGAAAGTAAAGCTAATATGCATTTAAGTGTACCGTACTCCTAAATTTAGGCCGTTAGATTTATTTAAAAATCATGTAGATTCTTTAAAAGTTGTGGTAGCACGATTTTTAAAAAAATCTAACAGCCTAAATTTAGGAGTATGGTACACTTAAGTGTATATTAGTTTTACTCTATATATATATATTCAGTTTGGCTTTTAGATATTCAAGTTGTTTTTCCTCCTCTCTCTCTCTGTCTCTCTAATTAACCTTCAACGAACTTTGTGCATTCTCTTGGATCTACCAAATTGTTTTTCCTTTTTTTTTCCAGTTTAGAATTGACATTGACTATCTTTAATTGCAAGAGCTCTTCGGGTGATCTTATGGTATGATAAAAAGAAAATAAATAAATTAAGTAAGCAAGACAAAACAACTTGAATTTCTTTTTCCTTTTCGTACATCCTATATTATTTCATCATTTGAGAAAGATACGGATACTGACTCTACTGTTAGGCCCAATTAAGTGAAAAAATAACAGAACTTATACATTTTAAAAATATACTTTTATAAATTTTTAAATTTCAAAGTATAGTTTATAGAAGTATGTTGACATAGTTCCGCCACTGAAATGGACAATGTACTACGATTTGTAAGCTAACAAGACATGTTCTCTTAACGAATAACAATTTGCTAGCTATATATCTCTATCTGCAAAAGGAAAAATGATATTGTTTTTCCTCTTTAATTAATTAGCCAAAACTTTTGAATATTCAATTTCTGTCACGACTGAGGATAATTTGAGATGGTTTCAATAAAATTCATTCTACATGAAGCTATAAATACGAATTAATTTGTAGTTTCAATGAGAAGTTATAATATGGATTTCTAAATACAAAAAAAAAAAAAAAAACCACTTCAATTAATTTTCTTTTTCTTTCTTTTCGTATATCCTATATATATATTGAGAAAGATACGGATGCTCACTCTACGGTTAGAGTTTAGGGTTTAGGATAATTTTATTTTATTATTAATAATATATATATCAAGTTACAGAATTTACATGAGTTTATATAGGCAAACTAGCTAGCCGTTGTATATTCCTAAACTACAAAAGAGCTGTTGACTTTTCTAAACACATTTCTAGTCTAACCAAATCAATATGATCAGCGTATCTATTTTCCTAAATTACAGGGTTTAATTAATTAGTACATTTTGTTATGTCAGAGATATTATTAAATCGGATTTGATTCCTGATCATTTGATTCTACTATATTCAATATTCCTGATTTTATTAACTATTAATTACACTTAGATTAATGAAAAAGAATGGAAGGATAGAATGGGTATTTAGACAAAAAAAATCTCAATATTATAAAAGATGCGCTTAGAATAGCGTCACCCTTTTATTATTTTACAAACAAAAAGTAAGTTCGAAGTAAATGTGGACATGCACAATAAATATATTAGAAATATTTTTAGAAAATAATTCTGTTTGTCTTATTCCTTTGATTTGTCCATTTGCAACACTCACAGTCTGAGATATATACCTTATTTCGGATTAAATTTAGTAAATTTCCTTTATTACCTGTTATATGTGATTTATCAGCCGATCGAGTTTACAGAGTTTTACCAGATAAGTTTTGAGGACAGTAAGATCTGGCTTCTAACTGCCTCATAGCTACAATCTAATGCGGCCAGAAAGCTAAAGATTTTTTCTTGTTCGTTTCTCAATTGTATTGTTCTATATAACTTCTAAGATAATTTGTTGGAGGCATATATAGACTGCTAATATCACCCCACTCAGTTTATATCAACCAAAGTAGCTCGGTAATTGATTTCTGCAACATCTTGTTTGAGTTTGAAAATGTGTTAATGATTATGTTGATTATCGTATATATCCTTAACAGCATCACACAAACCTGATAAGGAATCAGAAAATATAAATAGATTTGATATAGCAGGTTGCATTGAGTTTAGAAGCCAAGATGAGATTAATTAAGAATATGTTTTCTTTGGGAGAGGACTCGTACCGTACATCTATATATCAGATTTTATTGTTGCTGGTACGTGAGGAGAGTGTTGGTCAGGCAATTTATTGTGTTGCTGGACATCCGAGAAAACTCCACACCAATGGTCGCGGTCTTATCATCAGCCATTGCTGTGTATTGAAGCATATCTCTAGCTCGGCGGATCCCTTACTGGTACAGTGACTCAATTGTACCGTTTTGATACCATATTACAAAAGACAATAAAGAAGAATTGTTGTTTTATTGATTATATATTGATATATCAAGTTACAGAATTTGCATGAGTTTATTTAGGCAAACTAGCCGCGCGTTAATTGTACGTACATTCCTAAATTAGAAAAGAGCTGTTGACATTTCTAATCCAATTAACCAAATCAATCTCAGCGTATATTCCTAAATTACAGGGTTTAGTTAGTACATTTTGTGATCATGTCAGAGATATCATTATATCGGATTTGATTCTTTTCGATATTCAATAGTCAATATACGTTCAATAAGTTGACTATTCAATTAAAACATCTCTGCATGGATTTTACTATAAACAAGATGAAGCCGTTGAGTAAACTAATACATGTTTGATGGCCCTCAACCAATCAAATTAATGCTAAATTGTAGCATATACATTAAATAATTCCTCTGAGTTTGTTATAATTGTCAAAAAGTCGTCTCTTGTCATTATTACTCCATGTTGTGGAAAGAAACAAATCTTGTCATTATTAAAAAAAAAGATATGTGATGTCTCTCGCTCTATATATCTTTCACCTGCTTTTGAAACAACATTCATTCAAAAAACTGAAAGAACAGAAAAGATAAATATATATACATGTCAACCATTTTCTTCTTATTGTTCCTCTCTTTCACCTTCTCTGTGTTATCTACTAAAGATGATGAATTTGTGCTCCTCAAAATCAAGAAGCAGCTACACAACCCCGACAGTCTCCATTGGTGGGTTAACATGTACCAGCACTGGTCATGTAGAGTCTCTCAGCTTGTATAATTTAGTCGTCATCACCTCCTTTCCGGATGCCATTTGCCACTTGACCAAAATAAGAGCCCTAGTGCTTTATCATAATCTTGGGTTTTATGGTCCGATTCCATCATGCATTACCAAGCTTCACGATCTTCATTATTTATCTATATTCTATAACATACACATTTCTGATCTCCGGTTCTGTGCCCAGTTTTTACAACCATCCCAATATCGAATATATCAATCTATCGAATAACCACCTATCCGGTACCATTCCCCCATCTCTATCTACTTGTTCAAACACATATTCATTGGACCTTTCTTCAAATTACCTCACAGGTACCATACCATCTGGGCTAGTTCACAAGTTTTCCAACCTTGTACTTTCCAACAATAACTTAACTGGTGAGCTACCAAAATGTTATGGATTGCTAGATCTCACGATAATTGACTTGAGAAACAACCAACTTAGTGGCGATGCTTCTTTTTATTCGGCAAGGAAAAGACGGGATATTACATTGGTTTGGCTAATAATGACTTCGAGTTTGATCTGAGCCACATAGAATTCTCAAATTATTTACACCTGTGTGACATAAGCCACAATAAAATATATGGGAAAGTGCCGGAGTCATTCGCCACAGCTGCTGGGTTGTTTTCTCCAAATCTGTCGTTCAACAGGCTATGTGGGGAGTTACCTCAGGGTGGTAACATGTGTAGATTTGATGCTGCGGTTTTCGCAAACAACACATGCCTTTTTGGGAACCTACTGTCACCATGCTCCTATTCAGCATTTGCACCTGGACCTGGACCTGTATCCGAACCTCGACTTGGAGATAAATCTATATCCAAACCACCATTTTGATTCAACACAGAGAGTGTCTCTTCAATGTACGTGTATCTGATCTAAGAAATCAAGCAGCTAGTACTGCACTATCATGTCATGTTCTTTTGATATACCCAAATTAAATAATTATGTAACTTTAGTGGTTATTGTGGTAGTTTTTGCTAAAATTTTGCTGGAGCCTTGCGGAAAACAGCAGAGGATAATAAATTAAAATTTTGTGATTCTGTTGTACTGTACTCGTATTAATACACTCGGCAACATTACTGTCGTGTAATTTGATAATGGTAACTGTGTAAATTGAGCACACAGTACATAGAGCTTGGATGTAGTCAGTTATCTTGAAGAGGTAATTATTTTATTTTTATGTTTTTGAGGTAAGTGGTTCTTTTTTCATCTCTTGTGGTGAAATGTGATAGCAGAGAATGGAAGTGCTGAAGGAGGCGGCGGCCAAAAAACCGAAGAGCCTGGTTTCCAGCATATATACTAGTTGTAGTCTCAAAAATAAAAGATGAAAAGACGAACATCCAGGGGACAGCCACCCCCTAGATTTTGAGTTTTTGTGGTGATTTATTGGGTTCCGATCGACTTTTGCCGTTCCCTGATAAATTTTTTGTCCCCCTCTAAATGTTTAATTTATAATTTGAGTTAAATTTATAATTAAAATTAAAATAAATTTCTTGAATTATGATTGGTAATAAAAATTATAAGTTAAAACATCAGAAATTACAAGTTGAGTATTGAAAAATATAAGTTAAAGTATTATTTTTTTAATCAAGTGCTAAATTAGTTAATTGGTTTAAGCCCGATTAGCTACTCTAATTAATATTCTTCTAAAAGAAAGCAAACTACCATCCATAGACAAGTCTAATATTCGTATAAACTACTCTATAATCAAGACTCGATGAGATGTCACGTATTTGGGTACGTAGCACAATTTTGCTATCATCTCGTGGTTAAGGACCCTGAATACCAGTCTACTTAATCCCGGTTTCATCTTCCTTTGCAATGTTTCAGCACATTAAATTATATGAAATAATTAACGACTTCCCTATTTTATCTTTTGTCCTTTAATTTGACATTTTAAACCGGATTTGGGAGGAAAATTAAGAAGTTACTGTTGGATTTATTGTCAATCTCGTTGGATTTAATGCCAATATTGAGCATATATGTAATCTAATTATGTATTGTTTACTGTCATTTATGATTGTCAATTAAAGTGATCAAATAAGGAAATAGACAATCAATATATTAATTAGGATGTGGTCCACAAATGTGTAGAACAATTTAGGCAAAAATCAAATCATTGATGGACTGATTCTGAGATTTGCAATTAAGAAAACAGATTTTTCAGCAGCTGCGCGGATTTTGATGCGACTGCACGGTTTTTGATGCAATAGCACAAAATACCTTTTTTAAGTTGGCATAAGGCCAGAAAATCTGTTTAGGGTTAGGGTTTGGCAATATACCAACTCCTCTCTATAAATAGGTTGGTCCTCAAAGCACAAGTATATACAAAAAGTTGCAGAATTTTCTAGCTATCATCTAGTCAATTTTGTAGCATTCTTTACTTCTCCCCATTAAAGAATAGAGAGGTGAGATCATTAAGGAATTGTAAACACGATCTCACAAGGGAGGTCTTGTAACTTTGGAAGGCTTTATCCTATCACTAAGAATACCGCCAACGCTTCAATCTCTACATCGGCACGAAGTTTTTCTTGTCATTGTCTTACAAGTTCATCAACTGCTTTTGAGAGAAGCTTTGTATAAATACGCTAATGGAGTCAGTGATAAGCATAAATTATATACACAATCGATCTAGATTTTATCGTAAAACAATCTTAAATATCTTGTATTTTTAATATAAAGTGATTTAAATACACCTAGAATCAAGTTACTTCGGTTGTTTGGCTTTTCATTGCAGGAAATGATGAAAAATGGCGAAAATATCCCTCAGTGCGGATCAATCTACCCGCAGTGCGGATTAGTCAAGCCGCACTGAGTACTTAGCTGCATTTCCAACATCCAAGCATTGCACAGGAAAAAGTCCGCGCATAGTGCGGATTGATACCAACCCGCAGTGCGGATTAGTCAAGCCGCACTCAACACTTAGCCGATTTCAGAGAAGCAGTTTTAACCTGCAGTGCGGGTCAGCAATCCGCACTGCTATCCGCATTCAACTAATTCACAGGAGCTAAATAAGGAAACTTGGAGCCAGTGCGAATCAAACAACCCGCACTGCGGATTGGGTAAGCCGCACTGGACCCGCAGAAGGCCAAAAATTGCACGGTTTTGACAGTTTTTTCTATTTTTGGCACCTCATGGACATGTATTGCAGTTAAATGTGGACAGAGAATCCTGGGAAACAATCTAAATATAGCGCCCACTAACTCCACTTTCTAGGCTCTGAATTGGACATGATCCTTGGCTATAAAAGAGGGGGTTCACTCTCCATTCAATCATCCCTCATTCTTTCATTCTCTCTCTACACACACACACAATTCTTAGCAATAAATTCTGGAGAAAAGGAAAGCTTTCAAGCAAGGAGAATAAGGGTTTCCTGAGCAAGAAGTCGGCAAGATAGAGGTTTTTGATTTGTCAAAGGGTGTAATTACTTCTTTTATTTCATTTCTTCTTACTTTGCCAATTTTTGTAATGGATCTCTTCATGAGGGAGTAGTTCTCTATCTAGGGGTTTAGGTCAATGCATGAACTTGTTTAATTCTATTTTATTCGGTTATTTGTTTTTATTATGATTGTTTTATGGGATTTGATGTTAATTTCTGTGATTTAATCATTTGTGTTAATTACATAATTATTACTTGAATTGTAGTATTCCGTTTTGGATTCGAAAGAACCAAAATTGACTGTGATCAATATGATAGTACCAAATTATGAATGCAAATACCCTAGATTTAGGTTAAGATTGTAACCAATTTAATCTAAGCCGGAACTATAGAAATTAAGGTTAGGAACTTGGTGAGGAACCTAATCGAGAAGCCAAACCCTAATTATGACATCTCACTTTGAATCGGGTATTGGTATGATGGACTTAATTGCGAAGTACTAATATTTGAGGAGAAGAGAGACTACAAGCGCTCAATGGGTCTAGGTAGCTAGGGTGATGAACCTAATCGAGAAGTCCGAATTACCTAGTTACGTTGTTAATTTACGAAAATAACCCTTAATAACATATTAGGTCAGAAACCTTGTCAAATCATACATGAATTCAAACAAATACCGAATTAATAGAGTTAGCAAAGAATTGTAGACCAAAGACCCCTAGATCTCTAAATCTTGAAATTTCTATTTTGATTATAACATAGTAAAGTAATTATGTTAAATCAAATTTTTTAAGTATTCCGCTGCTATCTTTTTAGACCACAACAAGTATGCAATAATTTGATTATAGGGTTAAAGCCAAATTTTAGAAACTATAGATTATTGTAATGCAATTAAAATTTTCCTTTTGCGTTAGTTTGATTGCACATTTAGATTATATAATTAGAGTATAAATTATTATTTTTTAAAGGCAAAGGGATATGTAATTTGGATTTGAATTAATTGATTCCTAATTGTACCCAAAGGTACCTCTTTTGATGAGGTTAATTCAAATGCATTTTATGAAGGAAGTTAAGGTGCAATTAATGGATGTAATTATTATCGGCCCAAAGGAAGGTAATGATTACAAAAATTATTTGTGCAAGTGAGTAATAATAAAGTATAGTGATGATCAAAATTTTTACACATATGTCAACATTGTCAGCCCAAAGGAAGGCATGTTGTTCGGTATGTTCTAGGTTATCAGTACTTTATTATTGTGCCAAAGTATCATAAGAAATTGACCCGTTACCCAAAGGTAGCCGCTTAATGGAAAACGATACTTTGGTTTTATGATGATCTTAAGACCATAAAATATTTGGTGATTTATTAAAATAAGTTACGATACTATGAATGTAACAATGTCAAGAAAAGTTCTGTCTAGATAAGTCAGAATTCGAAATGTATCCTTAGAGATCTCTGACTTACCTGGGAACTTACCTGGTTGTGAAATTCATGTATATAGAAACAAAAGAGAAAATCATCTCATATATTTTGAGCAAGTTGGGCCTTTATTTGAATATAATTTATAAATTTAGAATTTTTATTCGTGTTGTTCTTTGTGATTTTTAGTTTGCGATTTTTCAGTTAGCATTGTTAAAGGCCTAAACAATATTTTTTTATGTTGAATGCAACCAACTTCAAATTTTGACACGAGAACATAGTAATAGTTCTCAGTGTCATGGATCTGGACTTTACGTTTAGAGAAACTTGTCCCACTATTACGGATACAAGTACTTCTGATCAAAAGAAGGAAAAGGAAAATTGGAACAAGTCTAATCGCATGTGTCTTATGATAATGAAGAGGTTCATGAAGAGGCATTAATGAGCACTCAAGGAGTTATAAATTTTATAATCCTACAGAACATAATGTATTTGAGACAAGAAATGCAAAAATTTTGGAGGATGTTGAGTTTGTGGGGGTTGAGAAAATAATTTATTTCGAATAAGGAATATGCAAATATTCCATTAGGTGTTGCGAGTTTTGTGGATATAGATCTGAGTTTTACTCAAAACACCTGTACAAATGAAATCATTATTGAAACTCAAACTCAACAAGATGAAACAACATAAAATAAAAATCCAGAGATGAGTGCAAGCCAGTCAAGGCTGCATGAAGTTTTGGAAGATGTTGTTGTAGGCCAGATTATTTTGGACAATGCTGGAAATCTTCAAGAAAATTCAGAAATGTCAATAAAGAAATATAATTATTCACTGACAATGATATTAGGAAATTACTCCCATTATCTAAAGATACGAAACTCATTAGTAATGAGAAGTAATATAAAGCTCGTCTTGTTGTCAAAGATTTAAGAAATTTTCTATTTGATTTTATTTAATTAATGCAAGCATTAACCAGCTCAAAGGAAGGTTAATGATTGTTAAAATTATGTGCACATTATAGTGATGATTGTTGTATTTACATATAATCAATATTGTCGGCCCAAAGGAATGCATATTGATTGATATGTTATTTGAATCATCAATACTCTATTTTTTTAAGTCTCTTTAAATATCATATTGGCATTGATTATGCATTTTAATTTGGAGATTTAGTAGATGGATATTAAGACAGCGTTTCTAAATGATGACATTAATGAAACAATCTATATGGTGCAACTAGAAACCTATATGTCAAGAGATGCAAAGTCTATAGTGTGCAAACTTAAGAAATCCATCTATGAATTAAAGAAAGTGTCTCAACAATGGTATTACAAAATCATAGTGAGATTATCTCGTTTGGTTTTGAGATAAATTTATTGAATGATTTTATATACTTTAAGTTCTGTGGGAGTGAGTTTGTATTTCTGGTTTTATATGTGGATATCATATTGCTTGCCGATAACGATATAAATATGTTGCAATAAACTAAAAACTTTATGATAAAGAATTTAGAGTTGGAAGGTTTTAGTAATGCATCATTTAGCCTAGGGATTGAAATACTAAGGGATAAAATTCAAAAGTATTCTAAGTTTATCCCAAGGTTATCCTTAAGTATGACAAGCAAAACAATAAACCAGAAAATAAATCTCAATAGGGAATGGAGTCAAATCTAGTCTCAACAAGTGCCCCAAGTATTATTTAATTAATGGAACAATGGTAAAATAAAGTAAAATAAAGGAAAGAGTACATAATGGTGAATTGAAAATAGAACATGTAGGAACAGACTCTATGTTAGAATATCATTTTACTAAGAGATTGACACCGGCTAAGTTTGAAAAGCATATTGCTCATATGGGTGTACTCTCTATTAAGAATATTCAGTTTTAGTGGGAGTCTGTTATTTAATGTTATATTTTTCATTGTAATTTTGGATATATAACAAGTGTTATATATATTATGAAGTTTTGACATTCTGTTTCTCATTTATGTTTGAATATTCAATTAATTTATGAAATTCAGTTTCAAGATTTAAATGGGAGACCAAGTTAAAAATAAGCATGTAAGATCACAATTGCATGTAATTTCTATGTTACACATCCACATCATGATTCATGTCATTTAGCTGTATTAGTGATGTGATTATTGAGGGTTTAGTTGCGAATAAATGCGACGAATGCCACTTTAGTCTTTTGCTGATATAGCTGATGGACTGAATTAGTTTGGGAATATATAAGGAAGGCAGTAAAGAAATGTGCGCACATAAGGAACATAATGCATAATTAAAAAGTCATAACATATTGCTCAAGTGGGAGATTGTTGGATTTATTGCCAACCTCGTTGGATTTAATGCCAACATTGAGCATATATGTAATCTAATTATGCATTGTTTACTATCCTATATGATTTGTCAATTAAAGTGATCAAATAAGGAAATAGACAATCAATATATTCATTAGGATGTGGTCCACAAATGTGTATAACAATTTAGGCAAAAATCAAATCATTGATGGACTGATTCTGAGATTTGCAATTAAGGAAACAGATTTTTCAGCAGCTGCACGGATTTTGATGCGATTGCACGGTTTTTGATGACAAAATACATTGTTTAAGTTGGCGTAAGGCCAGAAAATTTGTTTAGGGTTAGGGTTTGGCAATATGTCAACTCCTCTCTATAAATAGGTTGGTCCCCAAAGCACAAGTATATACAAAAAGTTAAAGAATTTTCTAGCCGTCATCTAATCAATTCTGTAGCATTCTCTACTTCTCCCCATTAAAGAATAGAGAGGTGAGATCATTAAGGAATTGTGAACACGATCTCACAATGGCAGTCTTGTAGCTTTGGAAGGCTTTATCATATCACTAAGAATACCGCCGACGCTTCAACCTCTACATCGGCACGAAGTTTTTCTTACCGTTGTCTTACAAGTTCATCAACCGCTTTTGAGAGAAGCTTTGCATAAATACGCTAATGGAGTCAGGTATTGCATATGCTCCCTAAGAATTGATGAATTTTGCATGATGGCTATTTTGGCATAAATAGATCAATAGTGGCATATAGAATTGAATTGTTTATGTGTAACAATAAGGTTTCAACAGTTACATTTACAGGAATTTAAAACCAATCAAATGAAAAGGCCCAGTAGTTCATCTACATGCCTATATATATTTAAAAATAGGGGGGGGGGGGGGGGCTGGTTTATATACATCCCTCCAAAATTTTGAAACTTTTTATTGCCCCTCAAAAATTTTAGAAACCCACAAATCTATCTAATCTATCAACTTTTTAAATTAAAACTCATAAATTTACCCATTTTATCATTTTTATAAAAGAAAATGTAATATGATTAAGAAATATATCCATTCTTCTAATTGATTGGTTACAAGAACAAATAGTTCATTTTCTTGCTTGTGACACACAGCCAAACATATGACTAGATGTCACTGTGTATGTGCACAAGTAAATAAATGAACTATTTCTTTTCGAAAACTAATTAATTAGAAGACGAAATATTTTTCTTACATAAACTACATATTTTTATTTTTATTTTTAATAAAAGATAAAACATATACTTTATAAATTTCAAATGAGTTTATTTCCATACTTCATAAACAGACTGTATAGTTATGTGTTGTAAATTTCTTTTGTTGTTTTCAATTAGGTAAAAAATTTTGCTCTTTTTTCACTTGATCATCTATATTATTAAAATGAATAAATTTTGTTGCTTTTTTCACATGGTCATTGACTACAATGGAAAAGAAAATGATATATCGACCAATGTATAGGGGTAGATGCAGAATTTTTATCAGAGATAGGATTAAAAATTGAGTTCAAATAGCTTATCAGATTCAACCTCATTAACTAATCGGTACTAAAATATTGACTTTAGCAACAAAATATTAAAATGATATTTTCAAATTTTCAAGTTATATCAATGTTGAAGCTAATAAATAGACATGACTACTCTGTACTGATGCCATTGTGGTCTTGATACAGGGGCAAATTAAAGCTAAATTAGAATAGTAATTAGATTAATATAGTAATTTTACAAGGTATACAAAATTAAGATGTTTTTGCTTCTAATCAGAGAGGCGTGCGGAGTAAAATTAAGGGAGAGAGCGACAGGGAAATTAGAAAAAGCGTTTTCTTTTTTCAGCTAGCGTTGCATTTCTTTTTAAGCCCGTTCTTTCTATTTCTTCATGGTTGGGTTTATTGGATATAGGGAGGGAGAGTTTCAGGTCTAATAGGGTTTATTTTTATCAGTAAATTCTGAAATCCAGTGGGGGATCCCTAGGCTATACCATCTAAATTTTACGAATTCCTCTTGGCACCAAGTCATTTTTTTTATATAAATTTTATATTAAAAAAAATTAAGATAGAATTAATGCGAGAAATTTAAAATTCATATCACAGGTTCTATTAAATAAATTTATGTTGCAATTCCAATTATAAACGAATTTTAACATTTACAATAGTAAAATTATGGAAAATAAAATTTGTAAATATTTTATTAGAAACATTTTTATAAAAAATTCAAATTTTTATACTTTAAACGTTTAAATTACATGTGTTACTAGTCAAAATCAGTAAGTTTAATCATGTCATTTGAATTGGCAAGCACATAGGTTGCTACTTTGAAAGAAGCATTTTATCATTTATCATTTATTAGTGGAGTATTGCATCATTGGTAGATATAGCATTTTGTGTACATATAGTCAACATAGGGTCAACCTTATGCCTTAATTATTTAATTAGCAGCAGTTTCCCTTGTATCATTAAATAAATAAATAAAAGCTAGGCAACTTAATTTGACCTTCATTCTTCACTTCCACAGTTCCACTCTTCAGAGAAATAAATAAATAAATATAAAGCTTATTTTTGACATGGTCATCACTTAAAAGTTAAATAACAAATTATTTAGTATTTAAATCTTTCTGTCATAAATTTTATATACATCGACAAAGAAAAGAAAATAATATGAACTAGTTAATTCGTTAATTTAACTGACACCTGTGGAAACCGGAGGATACGTCGCTCAAATCAACCGGAGAACAACCGCACAAAATCCTGCCCATGGGATTATCTCCCACTCTCTCTGGCAGCGGGACCCACTCCCACTCATCCATAATCCTGTTCCTTCCCATATCAAAACGCACCACGCCGTTTCGCATCTCCGACGGATTGCACACATACCCACCATTCTCTGTTCCGCACACATCCACCGAATAATCAAGCCACGTGTCGTCATGTCCCTTGTCCGCTGGAAACAACCGATCCACCATCTCTCTTGGCATCTCCTCAAATTCGCTATCCACCACCAACAGATTGTCCCCCTCCACCTCCCAAAATCTCACCTTCACCCATCCGCCATGGCCATGCTCTCCTCCTGATAATCTCCCCACACCAACCAACAACAGCTTCTTCTCATTGGTACCATTTGTGATAGCCCATGCTGTTACAGCTGGATCAAGCCTCAGCTGACGTGTGGGGCCCCATCTTTTACTCTCTGGATCGAACCAGCTGAGCCACCCAGTCTTCCTCTCAATGATGTACAGTCTCTTACTAGTGGCTACAACGGATAGCCACGTAGCGGATGTCGACCCTTCATATACTACCGGCATTAGCTCGGCTGATTTCCAGTTTCCTGTTTGCTTGTCATAGATCTCCACAGAACCCTCCTCTTCCAAGTCGCGCTCAATGGAACAACACTCTCCTCCAACTACGAGCACCCAACGGCCCACTTCTGCTACCACCGGATCCAGCCGAAACTTCCTTGGTGCCTTTGTGTCATGTTCCCACCTTGCACCGAATGGATCTTTCGAGATTGCCTGATCAAGAGAAACATGTATACTGCAGGGTTAGGTTAGTCTTCAATGTTGGCTGATCATTTTAAATTAACCGTCTATTTAAACGTTTTATTTCTTGGGAAAAAAAAAACGCTGTTGCCTGTTTCATTGCCATATCCAATCCAAATTGATAAAAATTATGCAAATCGCCGTTGCCGGGGATCGAACCCGGGTCACCCGCGTGACAGGCGGGAATACTCACCACTATACTACAACGACTTTATTGGTCTATTTTATTTTATTTGATACTTAACCATTGTTCCAAATAATATGACCGTGACAGCATCAATAGATTCAATACATGTTGACCCTCAGTATGTGATAAATTATTAACAAAATTAATGGGAAATCATTTCCTCCACCTTAGCTAACTTATTATCAAATTAATGCAACAGTTTTATCAAATCATGAATTAGGCCATCAAACCGTGCCATGTTTCAAGAAAATTAACTGAAGATGAATCAATTAATTACCATCTTCCAAAACAACAGGGAGTACAACCGGTCTCCTTTGGAGCATCGCAGGAAGCATGGGCCGACCATTTCGAATGGCCTCTCCGAAATGGAATGCCGAATGATGGAGAGCCAGGAGCGGGAGTAAGGGTCCCAGGCGTGAATAGAGAAGGCTGATGTCAATTTCGGGCTGCACAGGTCACGCAGGATCAACCAGGGGCGTTGGCATGGCCGATACAATAACGAAGAATGCACAGCTCGGCACCACTCACGGGAAACCAACGAGGCCGAGAGAAGGTCGATAATCGGCACGTGCATCGCCACCTCCTCGAGCATGTCGCCATGCAAGTTGACCCATAATTGCAACTGCTGGTGGATCTTTTGCTCATCATCTCCCATGTCAGTCGCTTCCTTCCCTTATATTTCCTGTAACAAGTAATTATATAGGTCTATTTCTTCCGGATTGAATGTTTGTTATTTATATATATATATATGAGAGAAAATGCTCAATAACAATAGAGGTAAATGGTTAATCAAAACTATGGTTGGGGATTGGAGGGGCAATAAACCAGCAAAACATGGTTCAGGTATATTTAATTATTATTTCTTTTGGAAAGATTTTACCAGAACATTGTATTGATTACATCAAACTTAATTAATTAATTAATCCACTGATTACAATTATATTATTTTATGGTCTGCAATCTAAGCCCGACGGTGGCGCCAATTGATCCAGTCGGGGCATCCAATAAAAATGAAACTTGTAGTTATCCACAATAAAGGAGGCTCCAAGAAAAAGTCTTAAAATTAATTCTGTTTTAGAATGAGATGATCATTTATGAAGTTTTCGAGAAAAAAGTTTGTTATTTATGTCTTGCGTATTTACCCATAATTAATTGAATTTGAATCTTCCGAGTTAACTCAAATTTTGAGGTAAGATCTTAACCGTTCAATTTAAATCCGCGCTAATATTAAAGTGCCCGGTGCGTTATAGGCGTGTGATAGATTGGCCCGAATTATGATCGCACGGTATGAAAGTTAACTTAAACGGTACATTAATGCAGAGGATTCGGATTCTAATTAAATAATCTGCGTGTAGTGACTACTGACATTTTATTATAAGTCATAATTAAATATAACTTTTTTTTGTAATTAAAGTCATTTGATTTATAATACAACTGTGGAGGAGGATTACATATTTACATACTTACATAACTGCCCCTGGTTTTGACTACCCGTTTGTACAAGGGAACCCATAGATTTGTTGTTTGGGTCCTTATTTTTAAGTTATAAAAATACTACCCAATCTACCCATGTTAGTGGCACTGGCTTGCGAATGCAACTAAAAACTATATAAATATCATTGGTTGGGTTTGATTGATAGCGTTTCCGTTTCTACAAGTTGGATAATCTTAGTGTGGTCCCGTTTTTTTTTTTTTTCCTTGTGAGCTGTTGAGGGTTGCAACTTGAACCAGATGGGCTTTAAGTATATTTTTCATATATTGTTGGGCTGGGTTTTGTGTTTCAGTAGGCCCAAATTAATTAATTTATACAAGCGTAATCACACAACAACTGACAATCAAAATTTGAGCAAAAACTCCCAAAAGAACCACCAAATGCATTTCTCTTATATTAAAACACTCAAAGTCATAATTATTTTGGTACATTGAAACAACATGACATATAATGCTTGATTTCATTAATCAAATACATATTGAAGAGGCACTCGATATGTTGAATCAAAATAGTAGATCGGATACTGGTGCTAGTGCTGGTGCAGGTGCAGGTGCCATGGGGCATAGTAACCATGGGTTACCAGAAAGGCATTTGTTGTTCTCAAAAACCGTAGCACTGTATCGACACATGTTACCACCCTGAGGTAACTCCCCACAGAGCCTGTTGAATGACAGATTTACATCGGACAACCCAGCAGCTGTTGCAAATGACTCAGGCACTTTCCCATATATTTTATTGTGGTTTATATCAAACCGGAATAAATCATCTGAGAATTCTACGGGGCTCAGATCAAACTCGAAGTCATTATTAGCCAGAATAAGGATATATGTTCTCTTTTGCTTACCCAGTAAAAAAGAAGCATCGCCACTGAGTCGGTTGTATGACAAGTTAATCAGAAAGAAATCTACCCATCCGTAACATTTTGGTAGTTCACCAGTTAAGTTATTGTATGAAAGTATAAGTATAGGAGACGAACCATGAACAATATCAGGTGGTATGGTACCTGTGAGGTAATTTGATGAAAGGTCCAAGTAGGTTAAGTTCGGTAAGGTAGAGAGAGATGATGGAATGGTACCGGATAACTGGTTACCAGAAAGAATGATTTCTGAGATATTGGTATGGTTGTAAAAATTGGGCACAGAGCCAGAGAGAGATGTCGATGATATGATAAGTGTATGAAGATTGAAGAGTTTGGTAATACAGGAAGGAATTTGACCATAAAGCCCTGTCATGCCACCAATAATAAAGCTCTCTAGTTCAGTTAAACCGCAAACAGCATCTGGAAAGGGGGCAGTGATGTTAAAGATTTCCAAAACGAGAATGCTTACACGATCTGTGTTGGTACATTCTGTATTTACGAAGCCCGATGATGTACTGATTGTGGTATTACAATAATTGAAGCCTTGGATCCAGCCTTGGAGAATGTCAGGGTTGCCGAGCTGCTGCTTGATTTTGAGGTGATGCAAAATATGGATTGGCAGATTGATGGCAGTGGTTTCATGGGTGTTATATCCACCGGTTATGAGGATTTGCCAACTTATCTAAAGCCATGCTTCATGTATTTTAGTGTTTTTCCTGAGGACCATCAAATCAAAGCAACAACTCTGATTCAATTATGGATTGCAGAAGGATTCATACGACAAGCTAAGAGAAGAGAAAAGTATTGGAGGACATTGCTGAAAACTATTTGGATGAACTTGTGCAAAGGTACTTTAATTTTATTATCATTAATTATCTTGTCAACTAAAGTTACATACATATAGTCTTTGCAGTTTCATTTGAATAAACATGGTTGGTTTTTTATTTTATATATAAAATCCACATTATGATACATGAAATACTATTATACCAAACAATGCTCATGTCTATCACTGTAATTACTTTTACAAATTATAAATTTTCCAAAAAAAAATTTAACCTAGCTATATGTTTCAAAATCTTCTTCAATTGCATCAAAACAGTAACCACCATGTTACATCCCTTTTTTGAAGTAACACTTTGCCATGTGCCAGCCCTTTTTTGAAGTAACCGCCAATTGCTTCAAAACAAATTTCAAATCCATGCTACCATGCAATCCAAACCCAAATTGCAAGGTGCCAACCCTAGTTTAATTAAAGTGGTAATGTGATATGGTTGGAGCATGCTTATTTTTCAGACATGTTCACCTCTCTGTTTTTCAAAAACTTTGGCAGCCGTTGTTAAACCATGCTAGAAGTACGTTATTTATACAATGCTCTAGAGATTTTCCGAACGGCCTTATCTAGAAGTTATTTATACAATGCTTCCCATGTTAAATTATGTACAATTTTTTGTTTCACCGACTTATTGTAATATAAAGAAATTTTATTACCCTTTTATTATATTAAAATACTATTTCAATGTACCTAATTGCGACAAAGTGTTACATATATATATATTAGTCATGTGAATAATGTTAAATGAAAAATAAAATAAAAATTTACATTTAATTCAAACTTAAGCACAAATTAATTTCCAATGCACTGATTTGGATCCTTTGCAAATAAAGATATTAATAAATCCAATATTTAATATTTATTAAGCATTACTTAAAATTTAATATAAAATATTCAAACGACACAAAATACTTGATACCACTACCATTTTTTTTTAATTCGGTTGTATGGGTACGGAAATTTTTATAATTGATATTATTGTCTCTGCTTTAAATGTATATACTAACATTTGATGAGGTTTGTACAATTTAAATTGGGTATTGTATGGAAGATATTTTGAAGTAAAATTGAGTAATATTTAAGTGATGCTTCAATATTTAATAAGCTTGAGGTAGATATTATTATATACTAATTATTATAGACTTTTTTAATTATAATAGTTCAAGAACTTAAATATCTCCTAATGGATGTAATTGTTAGTTTTGTGTTCTAAAAGTTATCTTACGTTGATTACTTTTATATGTTGTGTTTATGAATTGGATGTTATATGCATTTTGTTCCATGAAATTTATGTTTATCTTTAGAAGTGTTCAAGAAGATGCTCTTGGTCTTGAACCATAGAACTCTATATGATAACAAACATAAATCTCTAAAATGTTCACAAACTTGGTTATTAGCATGGAACACTAATACACCATGATAAGTTTGTCATGTTGATTAAAGTACATTGTAGTTCTATAAATGTTGATAAAGGCTTATCATTTAATAACATGAGTATATGAAAGGTTTCATATATTGAACAGACCTAACGAATAAAAATATTATATGGGTTATGTTAGTGTCATTAATATTTTCATTGTGTCTTGGAATTCTAAGATATGAGATGTATTTCTTTTTCACATGAGAAGTATATAATGTAATTGGTATTAAAAGCTACTTATCATAAGTGGTGATAAAAATATTAATTCCTTGTATATAACTTGTGCGGGAGAAAGTTATATGTCAATAGTATCATTGCCCCTCAATTATAATGAGTGATGATATTTTGTGGGCCCCTTGGTAAAGTAGAATTATAATGCATGCAATATAACTGAAGTGCAGTTATATATTTATAATTTACTTAAGAGACCAAGAAACAAATATAATACAAAGATGACACAGTCCGACTTTGTATATTATTCATAATATCATGTGGCAAGGAATAGACACAAGTAATGTTATTTGTAACATTACTTTAAAGGATCATGTATTGTAAAAATGATACTTTACATCTATGTTATTTGGGTAACTATAATGTATAGCTAGAATACCGCTTATAGTTTATGGTAATAAACTATTTTATGCCATTGCCAACATAACACAGATCCTCCATATAGGTCACACCAACTGAACGAGAAACAAGAAGGATATTTTATTTATATGATATATATTGTTTCATATGACATGAAATAATATATATATGTGATAAATAAATATCATGACTGCTTAAAACGAAGATAAATTTATAAGTGTGCATGTACATTATTTGATATAATATGGTGCATATTATATAGTATAATATACATGACATATAATTAATAATGTGCAAAACATTGTTATAACATAAGTTTATTAAAACCCAAAATGAATATGAGTTGAGGCAGTTACTGTAGCGCACACTGTAGTAGTTACTGTAGCGAGCACTGTAGCAGCGCTAGGGTTATCTCTTTTAATAAAGAGAATTATACTATGAAGGTTACACAATGGAAACCCTAGTATATTTATATATAAGAAGAGGTAGAGAAGGTATTCAATATGTGAGAAGAAAGAAATTTTCTGAAAATTTATTTCCTTCTCTTCCTCTCCCTCCTAGCTGCCATCCCTCTTCCTCTCATATTATTGTTTTCTCTAGTGAGAAATTATTAGAAGAACAAGAAGGGTTATTAACTAGGTTCTAAGCTTAGATTAGATTAAGATCTCTAGCAAGGTCTTTCTAATCCTTGTTTAGTTCAAGGTGAACACTAGGAGGCCTTTCGACAAACGAAGGTATCCAAGAGATCTAGAAGAGAATTCGACTTCTCTCTATTTTACCAAATTGACATTTGGTAGAGGTATATCCAAATCATCTTTAGTAAATAGATTTGTGATTAATGAATGAGTAGATATCAATTTGCATATATTTAAATTGCTTTAATAGAATTAGCATAATAAAGTAGATCCGTAGATGCTTGTAAGAAGGTCAAAAATTTTTGAATTTATTGCCTTGCCGCATCATGAAATCCTTCAGTAATTACTGGTTAATTAATATTAATCATCAATATTTATTAACATAATTCCTCATGTCAAAATTGCAGATTAAATTTTAAATTGCATAATGATGGAATAACAATTTCTAATTCAATTTTAATTAATTAATCTGGAATATCCATTTAGAAATCAGATTTAAATTTCCCTTTAAAGCAAATTAATCATTGAAATCTAAAATCAATTAAATACCAAAATACTATTGCATGCATTATTGTTCTTTCTCGGTGATAAAAGAGGAAGTAATCTTGGGCCATTAATGGGGTTTGATTGATTTTAATCCTTTCATATAGATTATATTAGCTTATTGCATGGCTATTTTTATCGAAGAACCTGAAAATTTATTTACCAATAACTCTAAATTTATTTTTATTACTTAGTAGTATAATTACTAAATATTTACTAGTAATTTCATTCTTCTTTTCCTTAAACTGATGAAGTTAAAAATAAATTTATAACTGTTAAATAAAATATAACTTACTAGGTAATAATTGATTAATTTATATTTACAAGGTTTCCCAAGTTATATTAATTTGCAATGCGTTCTGAAAATTTTCGTTCACAGATCATTGTGAAAACCACTGGCAATTTGAACATTATATATCTTTAAAAATAATCATATATAATTAGTCAATTATATTATACTTGTTTTATCGGATTCATTTGGTCATAATATATTTCTTTCTTAGTTCCGCGTTGAATATATATATATATATATTAATAAATAATTAATATCCAACTTTTGTGGTAACTAATTAACAGGTGCATGGTGCAAGTCTCAAGGAGATCTTGCAGGGATAAAATCAAGTACAGTCATATACACAATCTCCAACGGGGGCTAGCTATTCAAAAAGCCAAGGAGTCCAATTTTCTAATGGTAGTCTCGAAGAATGACAGTACCAACTTGAGTTGTTGTAGCACTTGTGCACGTCGGGTTGCTCTTCACCATTATGGTGATAAAATGATAGAACATGCAAAACAAATCTCCGCTCTTTGATAAATTTCGGAGGTGTACCGAATTGCAATAGGTTTGGAACTACGTCGCTACGAATTTTACACATGAGTAAAGTGGGGTACGAATATGTTGAGAATAATTAAATAATTGAAGGGTAGAATTGTAAAATTATAAAATAGAAGTTACCGTTAGATATCAAATGAGTACCAATGATATAATAAGATAGAGATGGTATAAATAATCATCTTCTCTTTTGTAACAGATATGCAACAAAAAATAGAAATATATTTTGTCTCCTCAAATTCTCATCTCTTTACAAAAAATAACAAAATATCTAATATATAACATGTTCCATATATACATACGTACGTTGTTTCTTTTAATGCATTATACTAAGAAATAATTATTTATAAACGAAATGTGTGAAAACATATATTTGGCAAAATTTTACAGAATATTAGTAATTTGACTTTTATATGGACTGCATTAGTAATTTGACTTCACACAAGTGAAAACATATATATATATTTGACTATGTAACTGACCTATATATCGATGTCACTTTTTTACGTTCTTTTCCATCCCATAAAAGAGTTTTTGTGCAGAGTATATGAAATTAAAATATATAAGGTTAAGAGAGTAATTTATTGGCTAAATTGAAAATGATTCAGAAAGAACTTTTCATCAATCGGCATTTACGTATAGTCTCTAAAACCATGTACTGGTAAATGAAAGATTTCGAATTGAGAGAAATTGATCTTTATTAATTATTGAATAGAGTACAATAGCTGTTTATATAGGTTGTGTATTAAGACACTAACTAAATGTCTAACTATCTAACTATCAGTCTAACCGCCTAACAGTATTCCTTTATTACAATCAATCACTAACTAAGCTAGTCTATCTCATCTAGATGAGCTTGGTGCAGTGAACCAGCAGTTTCTGTATTAGCCCCCCTACAAGCTGAAGGCAACTCAGTGACTGTAAGCTTGGACTTGAGAAATAGAAAACGAGGTACGGCAAGTGGTTTGGTGAGAACATCAGCAATCTGATCTCGTGTCGAGAGAAACTGAATGTGCAAGGTTTTATTGACTACCCGTTCACGAACAAAATGGAAATCAATCTCGACATATTTTGTCCTTACATGAAACATCGGATTGGAGGCTAGAAAAGAAGCCCCAATATTGTCACACCAAAGCGTGGGAGCAGAAGCTAAAGTGACTTTCAATTCAGATAGAAGAAATTGAACCCAAGGAATTTCAGCACTTGTGACGGCTAGACTTCGATATTCGGCTTCGGTACTCGACCGAGCCACAGTCGGTTGTTTTTTTGATCCCCAAGAAATGAGATTAGGCCCGAGATATACACAATAGCCCGAGGTGGATTTTCAATCATCCGGAGAGCCGGCCCAATCCGCATTCGAGTAGGCATGAAGGGTGAAGTAGGAGGCCGGTTTGAGAGATAACCCATGTGAAATTGTGCCATTTAAGTACCGCAAAATCCTTTTTACAGCAGCCCAATGTGATGTAGTGGGGGAGTGCATAAATTGGGATACTTTGTTCACCGAATAAGAGATGTCAAGTCGAGTAATGGTCGCATATTGCAATGCTCCAACTATGGACCGGTACAAGTGTGGGTCATCAAAAGGATCATTGTCATGCAAGGAAAGTGTAGAGTTAGAGACCATAGGAGAAGGGCAGGGGTTGGCATGAGACATTTTGGCACGGCTTAAGAGATCTGTGACATATTTTGTTTGAGATAGATGCATGCCAGTAGAAGAAGTGAAGACCTCTATGCCAAGGAAAAAATGTAAAGGTCCAAGGTCTTTGAGCGCAAACTTTTTTTGAATGGTTGAGATGAAGTTGTGAACAACACTTGAGTTGTTACCCGTGATAATGATGTCATCGACATACACGAGTACAACAATCAAAGTGTCATGAGAAGATAGAATAAAGAGAGAAGGGTCGTAATGTGATGCACGAAAGCCGTGAGCAAGAAAAGCGGCACTCAACGTGTGGAACCAAGCGCGTGGGGATTGTTTGAGGCCATAGAGTGCTTTAGATAATTGACACACATGATTTGGAGAAGAAGGATCGACGAAACCGGGTGGTTGTGCCATAAACACCGTTTCATGAAGGTCGCCATGTAAAAAAGCATTTTGAACATCTAATTGGCGAAGTGACCAACCATGAGAGATGGCAAGAGTTAAAACAATTCGAATGGTGGTAGGTCTAACCACTGGATTGAACGTATCAAAAAAGTCAACTCCCTCCTCTTGATGGAACCCCTTAGCTACTAAACGGACTTTATAGCGCTCAATAGACCCGTTAGCATGGCGTTTAATTTTAAACACCCATTTACACCCAAGTACATTCTGATTCAAGTCTGATGGAACAAGATCCCAAGTGTGATTAGAGATGAGTGCATCGTATTCTTTTTGCATTGCCACGATCCAATGGGGATGTTTTTGTGCTTGATTAAAAGTGGAAGGTGCTGTCTCAAGAAATGACTGAGTGGTGAATGCAATGTGATCAGGAAATAGCCGAGGTTTTCTGGTATGATCTCGAGTTCTGGTTGTCATAGAATGAGTGGAAATAGAAGAAACAGGAACCAGAGGAGTTTGAGAAACAGTAGAGGCGCCAGATTTAAATTGGACTGGGTTCGGATCAGATGCAGCAGGGGAAGGATGGTCCAAAAGATGGAAGGGGTCGGGATCCGGTGCAGCTGGGGTTGGACCCGCAGGGTTGGAGGAAGAAGGGTGCGCCAAGGGGAGAAAGGTGGCTGGATCCGATGCAAGCACTGGAGGACTCGCACGGTTGGAGGAAAATGGAGGGTTGGAGGTAGCAGAGTCCCCTACAACAGAAGCTGGACCCGACGTGTTGGAGGAAAGTGAGCCTATAGGGGATAGCAAAGGCAGCCAGCAATTATAATCAGAGGCAGAATCATCCGAGAGCTGTAATTTCTTGAAGGGAAATAGATTTTCATCAAAGATTACATGCCTGGAAATAAAAATTTTGTTAGAATCTAAATGAAGACATTTATATCCCTTTTGACAAAGTGAGTATCCAAGAAAAACACACGGTAAAGATCGAGGCTGGAGTTTGTGATCATTATAGGGCCTTATGTATGGGAAGCATAGACATCCCAAGACCCGTAAGAACATGTAATCGGGTGTTTTCCCGAAGAGTCGAAAGAAAGGAGAAGGAGCATTGTCGGATGAAGGAAGTCGGTTAATCAAATAAACCACGCTAGAGAAAATATCATCCCAATATGTTGTAGGAAAGGAAGCATGAGCCATGACGGCTAAGGCAAGTTCAATAATATGCCGATGCTTTCATTCGGATACACCGTTTTGTTGTGGTGTGTATGGGCATGTTTTTTGATGAACTATGGAGGGAAAAAGCCGGGATAATTAGAAATATTCGGTACCACCATCCGTACGAAGCGTTTTGATAGAATGTGAGAGTAAATTTTCAACTTGAGATTTAAAAGAAGAAAATACTTTCACAACCTCATCTTTAGAATGTAGAAAATAAATCCAAATATAACGGGTAAAATCATCCACAAAAATCACAAAATACCAAAATCCATTATGAGATACAACGGGTGCGGGTCCCCAAACATCCGAGTAAACAAGTTCAAGGGGAGAAGAAGAAGTAGAAGAAGAAGGAGAAAAAGGGAGTTTATGCGCCTTAGCCTCACAACAATGATGGCATAAGGAAATTTTATTCGAGATACAAGGTAAACTATTCTCATGTAAAATCTTCAAAGTAGTGGATGAGGAAGGATGCCCAAGCCTAGTGTGCCATAGGTCGGCCGAAACCCGCTCTCTAAAGCAAGCTTGAGGTGAAGAAAAGGAGGGTGAAACCATGTAGAGACCATTAAGAAGCTGAACTTGAAGGATAGTCCTCAAAGTGCGGCGCTCCTTTATCTCACAAAAAGTAGAACCAAACTCAATTAAAATGTCATTATCTCGTAAGAGCTTAGAGAGACTCAAGAGATTTTTTGTAAAAGATGGGACATGCAAAACATCTCGCAACAAAAATGAAAAATTAGAGAATTTTAATTGAGTAGAACCGATGTGTTGAATTTTCATACCGGTGCCATTACCAATATGAAGGGTGTCAAAACCCTCATATGGCATGTAAGAAGAGAGATAATTGAGATTATTAGTCACATGATGAGTGGCGCCCGAGTCAAGAAACCATTCGGGACCCGAGAAAGGATTGGCATGTTGAGCCGCAAGAGCTTAAGCTGGTGGCTGTGTGGTGTGAGCAAGATGTGACTGAAAGGTAGCTTGATTCTGTTGTGGCACGTAATCAGCTATGTACCAGCAGTTCTTTGCAATGTGACCTCTTTTGGAGCATAATTGACATATCTTAGCCCTGTCAGGATTATATGGCCTGGTTTGAGAATTATTGGGCTGCACTACAGCTTGGTTCGGCCTGTGAGGAAGGTTAGAGAGAATAGGAGCAGTGGGCTGTGCATTGGGCCTGTAATTCAGCCTGGTATGGGTATAATGAGGTCGGTTTGGAGAATTGAAGCGTGAACCTCCATTAGAAGATCGTTGATTGTAACCAGGTCTAGGCGGACCCGATCTCGGGCGGGGATTAGAGTAGTAGGCTGAGGGATTTTGAGAAGAAGAAAGAGAAGAATTAGAGAGGTTAGATAAACCTTGTTGAGTTTCGATCAGCTTCTCATGAGTAAGCAAGAAGGCATGAAGATCAGAGATGGAGATAGATTTTTCTCGGGTGGTGATGGCTACCACAAACGAATTGAACTCTGCTCCTAATCCATTCAGGATATAGCGAACCAAGTCCGCCTCCACAACTGGTTCTCTAGCTGCCTCTAGTTGATCAGCGACATTTCGCATCTTCTCAAAATATTCATTGCACGGAAGCCCCCCTCGTGTGGTGGATTGAAGCATTCGCCTAAGTTCCATTATTCTCGCTGATGAGACGGCCGAGTATACACGCTGTAATGAGCTCCAGAGGGAAGAAGAGGTCTGACACGCGACATACTGAGACAAGATATTGCCGGTGATTGTTGATCTGAGCCACCCTAGCAACAGTCTATCTTGCTTGCGCCATCTGCGAAAAATTGGATTTTCAACCAACTGATTGCCGACTTGAACTTTTTGATCTGGAACCTTGAAATTCTCATCGAGATGATCCGAGAGATCAAAACCATCAACTATGGGCTCTATCTGCGACTTCCAGGTCAGATAATTGTTTCGATCAAGCTTGATTGAAACTGGTATGGTGATGTGAGTAACTGGTTCGGTGTGTGTAGAAGATGGAGGGATGACATCAGATACAGGGGATTCGTCAGTAGACATTGTGTCTTACTGAGATAGAGAGAGAGATTAGAGTGGAGTGCTCTGATACCATAAAACCATGTACTGGTAAATGAAAGATTTCGAGAATTGAGAGAAATTGATCTTTATTAATTATTGAATAGAGTACAATAGCTGTTTATATAGGTTGTGTATTAAGACACTAACCAAATGTCTAACTATCTAACTATCAGTCTAACCGCCTAACAGTATTCCTTTATTACAATCAATCACTAACTAAGCTAGTCTATCTCATCTAGATGAGCTTGGTGCAGTGAACCAGCAGTTCCTGTATTAGTCTCTTAATTTTTTTTTTCAAATTAGTCCACTTTAGATTAGATATTAATTATGAGTAATTTGAAAAAAAAAAATTCAAGAATTAACTAAATTCTCTAAAATTCTTTTAAATTTTAATTCAAATTACTTTCAGGTTTTCAAAAAAAATAGTTACAAAAAAAAACTGACGGTAATTTGAATTAAAAGAATTTCAGAGAATTTACGTTATTTCTTGACATTAATTAAGAGAGTAATTTGACTTCAATAATATAATTTTTTTGATGCATTTAATAAAGGGTAAAACAAATATTTACAATTTTAAAATGAGTTTTACTATAAAAGATAATAAAATGAGTAAATTTGTAAGTTTTGAAAGTTTGAAGAGCGAAATATATAATTTTGAAGTTTAGAGGGGCAAATACGTAATTTTAAATTATTTTGAGGGGTATACATGAAATTCCCTTTTTTTTTTAAATATGTATATTTGTTGTACAGATAAACAAACGAATAAATGGCACAGTGCTAATGGAGAGGACCGAGGTTCACCATTAAATTTACGTAATGGATAGGAGCCTCGGATGACTTCATGTCCTCGAATGTGACTCAAATTATTTCGAATATTAAAATCCATACCGTCCGATCTTCTCTGGCACGAATTCAAATCCTGATCGGACGGTCGGCTCCACACTCAAAATTTGAGTGAGTGAGAGGACTAGCAAGGGCTCTTGGGCAGTGGGACGGAACCAGCATATTAAATTTCAAAAAGTTTCTCATAAATCTGGTTCACAATGTACAACTTGTGTACTTTCACGGTTGACGTTAATTTGTTGTCAGTTTATATTCATTTGAATTCTCGGACCACTGGACCGCGTCTATTACGAAGTATTCTACCAAGAAGGCTCCGATATTATCGTACAAGATCATCTGTGAAAACAATGTTACATTAGCAGAAATATTATGAATATATTACAGAAATGTTTCCACAAAAGATCCATCAAACAAGTAGATCTTCCCCCCCAATACTGATTTCTTCTTATTCGTTCAAAGCTGGGTCAATATATTAACACAGCAGATTTGGCTGTATACCATATACAATGCTCTTTTAATTCTATAGTTGTGCAGAGGCGAACGCATAATTTCAACCGGGAGCAGAAGTTGGATTCAAATAGTTTATCATATTCAACCTCATTAGCTAAATGAATACTAAATTTATCAGAATAAGGTAAATCAGTCAGAATTGACCGAATCATGTCGAAACCTCAGTTTTTTTTTTTTTTTACCAGAATCTTATTTTGTACTTAAAAAGAAAATTATTATAAAATTATTATGTCAAATAATTTTGTGTAATTAGACAGAAAAATATAAGAGAATAGAGAAAACTCATAAAGTGTAAATTGAATAGAATGAAAAATTTGTTAAAATTTGACAATTTACAGTATCATGCATTGCCCCTCATATGTGACGCACCAACTTTCCTTTTACTAACTAAATATACTCTCCATTAAAACTAAATTCACATAACCTAAACAAAAAATTAAACACACCCCATTAACTATTAACCTATGCTTCTATTTGATCCCACTGTTTATATTCATCTTTTTTGTTTCTTCTTCACTATGAAATCTAATTCTTTCTTCAGAACTTGACACCATTGTCCATAAGATCTTCAGATCTTGACACCATTAGATAAAAATTCGATCCAGAGAGTGGCACTAATTTTCAGAGGGGCAAAGAGAACTGAGTCTATATTTTGCTACTAAATAGGACTGGAAATGGAGATGCAAAGAGAAATTTAATTGGTTAATAATGAAGGTCGATTACCAACAGATCACAGACAAACAAACATCATTCACAAGGTAGATGGATTTCGACGATTCTGTTATGTCATTTGAAGCCAATCCGATAAGTTTTAGAGTTGAGTTCACAAAAAGAATTGGTGAACTTAAAGAGTTGAGTTCTACTCTAATTAATAAGTGTACTGACCTTCGGAAAACTTACACTGTCAGTAGGGGTGCTAATGAACGGGCCCCATTTCGAAATTCAAAGGAAAGGATCATGTTCATGACCAGCCCGAAATAAAATTCTACATGCTCATGTTTAGCCCATTCAGTATTGTTCAAAACTGAGCCCGTTCTGCATTAAACCCGTTCCACATAAAGCCCATTTATGCAAGCTGGGCTGAACAATGAACAATCAAATGGGCCAACTTTATATAAAATCTGGAGAGTTAACAGGGCCAACATAAAGTGCATAAAACAAAACGTATAAAACATAAACCAGCTTCGTACATGATTTTTATTAAATTGTAGCAGCTGAATATAATACCAAATAAAGCAAAACAAAACAAAACAAAATACTATTAGTAAACTAAAGTAAAGTTTGTTGGAACAGTATCAAACCAGTACAACTTTTCCTCTAGTATGATGTTGTCAACTTTTGAAAACTCAAGAACCACAAATTTGATTCTAATTAAAACAAGAGTAGCAGCTGCAGATTAACCGTACATGACCAACAAGGCTACAACACCACACACCAGGAATCAATATGAACAGAATATCGAATAATGACCTCCATGCCTGCTCCACACATTTGTAAAAATGCAAAGACTGTTGTATAAGCACTTAAGCATATGAACACTTGTCAGACGACCAAAATTTAATTTCTACAAACTTATAACAAAACAGCTCACAGCTCACAAATCCAAATTTTACGTTCTTTATACCAAAATCCCCAATAAGATGCAACCTATGTCCTTAATTTATTTCATATTTTTCTGGACTTCTTAACTGTGTTTTCTAACAGCTTTTGTAAGAGGCAAGTTGCAGTCCAGTACCAGTCATAGTGCCAGTTTTATTTGTTGACAGTTATTCTTGCAAAATTTGTACATGACAGATTACAACTTCAATTTGAGAGTTCTTGGTACTAACATTCTCAGGAAAGCACAATATATATCTTTAAAAAGTTTTAAGAAATTAGGAAAACTAAATCTATTTTTAATTTGCAACTTTGTAAGAGGCATATTCGGGGCAGCAAGGTCATTTACCAGTTTTTTATTTTTTATTTTTTGGGGTTCAAATTTTGAAATGTTATAATAAATTGCAGAAAAATCCAAATGACCTGAGGTTTGTTTCTAAACATCCATTGTAATGTCTAGTTTTTGTTTGCAGAAGGAATTGGTTTAACCCTTGGTTTTGACATGTTTCTAGACCTGATTGGCAGACAGTGCTCTTTTAGGGTTTTCATGTACCAACAATGCAAAGTTCTTCAGTGAGCAATGCAGTGTATACATGTCAGGCATAGTTGTGTCATTTTATTAAACCTACTACAAAACTGACTCAGTTATAAGTTATTTAAAGTGGCTCAGTTTTGACATGATGCGATTTTAAAGTTTCCTTACTGAATAACATGGAACAAATATTACCAGAATCAATTTATATACTTTGACCAAATCTCTTCCATAGAATAACTATACAATACCAGTGTACTACACAGCACCGGTACCAGCTTTATGCTATCACACTGGAGCTGTTAAAATTAAAAACCAGTCTAAGGTCAAGGCAATTCGCAAAACTGTATAGCTCAAGTACCAGTTTACTCAATTACTCTATCTTCAACGAAATTCACTAGTACCAGAAAATTCACCGTAATTCACTATGGTAATAGTAAATTAGTAATACCTTTTATGTAAGAAAAAATCACCTTTTGTCCATTTCAGACGATCAATTGGTCAATTTCCTTCATTACTACTGAAAAGCTATAGAGAATTCCCAAAATACCCTTACAAACATAAAAAAGAAGAAGCTGAAACTAGATAAATTTTACCATAGATTTCGATAAAAGGGTCATAAGATTTTGGGTTTTTCTTAACTTTCGCACTTTAATTGGAACAATTGAAAACGGGGGAGAAAGAATTAATGGCTATTGGGTTTGGATCCAATTAATGGAATGCACACGATCCCTTTCAATATTAGTTAAAAAATAATATATATGGTGCAATAAGAACAATTAATCTCAGTCTTTCATCATAGATGGAGGAGTTAGAATTAATGAAGTATTAAAGGAATAGAGTAGGACAAATACCACAAATAGGAATAGTACCAACAATACAAAAATATAACCGTTGAGCTACCATGTAATATAGAGTTAGGCTAATATGACATTGGTGTTATTTGAAACTAAATAACACTACATCTTAAACCTTTAGATCTGCTTTAAGATTCATAATAATAATAATAATAATATAAATTGGGGGCCTGTTTGTATGAAGGTAAGCACATCCATGTGAGGTTTATTTTATAGGGAATATTATTTTATTAAAGAATGGATTTGATAATATACCTGGTTCGGCCGTTGGCCGGTATTAAACTGATAATTATTATATATTAACCTACGAATTTGTTTGTATCAAGGCAAGATGCATGTGGGGTTTCCCTGTAAACTGTATTATTATAGAGTCGTGTAACATTTCAGAAATTTGTAAAATATAATTGGTCAAATTGTTTTAAAAAAAGTAATTTCTCTGAAAAGTTGCTCAAATAAACAATATATATACAAATAAGAGTGAGGTTATCGTAATATGCAAAGTGCAAATCATATGTTCTATAGTTATTTTCAAAATCCAAACAATCAATCAAAACCATTCAATATATATATATATATATATATATATATATGATCTTCATATAAATATGTACTTAAATATCATATTTCATTTTTTTTTTATTTAAGGAGAAAATTATTTAATTTAAAAAAGTTGGATCATCCAAAAATAGTTATTTTCAACCTATATAAATATAAATATAAATATATATATATATATATATATATATATATATATATATATATATATATATATATATATATATTAAAAATAAAACACAAAAAAAAGTAAGTCTAGTTTCCATTTACATTTTTAATTATATAAAAATTATAGTTCAGATTAATTATTTAAACTTGCAAAATATAAATATAAATTCATAATACAGACCGATATACACTTTAAAAAATAATATAACCTCACTAGCTCAAGAGATCTCGTATTGGCTCTTATCGATGGAACCGAACATATGATAAGATTGGGATCTAAGGTTGATCCTAACTTGATTATTCTATTATATGTAAAAGAAGTTCATACAATATAGTACTTTAGTTATATATATATATAGAGAGAGAGAGAGAGTACGGCTAACGCGCTTCCTCTAGCATATGGGCCGAAATGCTTCCGGTGAAAATTTGAAATTTCAAAATCCAAAAAGTCGATCTGAACCGTTCATCTTCTTCTCCATATTAATATCTGCTTGGAGACCAAATTTTACATTTTTCTGAAATTTTTTACTATTTATTAAGCCATTTTGAAAATCGCTGATCCAACAGTAGCTTCTGATTTTTACTGTTTGGTAAGCCACCGTTGGATCAGCAATTTTCAAAGTGGCTTAATAAATAGTAAAAAATTTCAGAAAAATGTAAAATTTGGTCTCCAAGCAGATATTAATATGGAGAAGAAGATGAACGGTTCAGATCGACTTTTTGGATTTTGAAATTTCAAATTTTCACCAGAAGCATTTCGGCCCATATGCTAGAGGAAGCGCGTTAGCCGTACTCTCTCTCTATATATATATATATATATATATATAGAGAGAGAGAGAGAGAGAGAGACAGGCTAATACGCTTTCGGCAACACTTCGGCCGAAGTGCTGCCACCCGTTTTTCGATCTTTCAAAATCCAAATGGTCGATCCAAACCGTTCATCTTGTTCTCCATATTAATATCTGCTTGGGGACCAAATTTTACATTTTTTGGAATTTTTTTGCTATTTATTAAGCCACTTTGAAAATCGCTGATCCAACGGTGAACCCCTGATTTTACTGTTTTGGCAAGCCATCGTTGGATCAGCGATTTTCAAAGTGGCTTAATAAATAGCAAAAAAATTCCAAAAAATGTAAAATTTGGTCTCCAAGCAGATATTAATATGGAGAACAAGATGAACGGTTCGGATCGACCATTTGGATTTTGAAAAATCGAAAAACGGGTGGCAGCACTTCGGCCGAAGTGCTGCCGAAAGCGTATTAGCCTGTCTCTCTCTCTCTCTCTCTCTATATATATAGAGAGAGAGAGAGAGAGAGAGAGAGAGTTAGGCTGGGGTGCTATGGATAGCATAGTGGCCTTCCGTGCTACGGCTCAATATTCAAGTTTTCAAAATCCAAACGGTCGATCCGAACCGTTCATTGTTTAATCCATATTGAAATGTGCTTGGAGACCAAATTTTACATTTTTTGGAATTTTTTTGCTATTTATTAAGATGGTTTCAAAATCGCTGTTTTTATTAAAATTCTGCACCACTGGAAAACAGCGGTTTCAAAAATGTTTAATAAATAGTAAAAAAATTCTAAAAAATGTAAAATTTGGTCTCCAAGCACATTTCAATATGGATTAAACAATGAACGGTTCAGATTGACCGTTTGAATTTTGAAAACTTGAATATTGAGCCGTAGCACGGAAGGCCACTATGCTATCCATAGCACCCCAGCCTAACTATATATATATATATATATATATATATATATATAGAGAGAGAGAGAGAGAGAGAGAGAGAGAGGTAGGCTAATATACAATCGATTGTTCCTAGCCTCCCGTGCAACCAAGTCATTTTCTGATTTTTAAAGTCCAAATGATCGATCCAAACCGTTAGATGTGATATTCATATTAAAATGTGCTAGGAGACCAAATTTTATATTTTTTGGAATTTTTTTACTATTTATTAAGCCACTTTGAAAATCGCTGATCCAACGGTAGCTTCTGATTTTACTGTTTGGTTAAGCCACCGTTGGATCAGCGATTTTCAAAGTGGCTTAATAAATAGTAAAAAAATTCCAAAAAATATAAAATTTGGTCTCCTAGCACATTTTAATATGAATATCACATCTAACGGTTTGGATCGATCATTTGGACTTTAAAAATCAGAAAATGACTTGGTTGCACGGGAGGCTAGGAACAATCGATTGTATATTAGCCTACCTATATATATATATATATTCTGTTGTTTTGCGAATTTTCAACATTAATTGGCACATTACATCTGTTGGGCCTGCAACGACCAACTTCCACATGCACCCACTATATATGTAATATATGAGTGGGGTTAAAATGCAATTTCTTTATTGTGCTTTAAACATGCACTTTCTCCTCGTTTCTTTATTTTTAAAGTTCAAATAGTTGATTTGAATCTACCAACGTGTTCTACATATTAAAATGTACTTGGAGACCAAATTTTACACTTTTTGAAAAAATTTTACTATTTTTTCAAATTTTTTTATTAAACTCAATAATAATAAAAATTTCAGCACAGTGATGATTTTCAAAAATTCTGAAAAAATAGTAAAAAATTTCCAAAAAATGTAAAATTTGGTCTCCAAGCACATTTTAATATGTAGAACACGTTGGTAGATTCAAATCAACTATTTGAATTTTAAAAATAAAAAAACGAGAGAAGGGAGCACGTTTGGAGCACAAAAATGAGGGTGCATTTTAACCCCACTCGTAATATATATATATATATATATATATATATATGTGTGTGTGTGTGTGTGTGTGTGTGTGTGTGCGCTTTTGTGGTAAATTAATTAATTTTAAAAGTTATACATAGTAGTAATTAAGTCATAATCTTGTCAAAAGTTGTTGTACCTAGCTCACACAACTACTGAATAAATCTCATAATCTACCAATTTCTAATTGCAAGTGTTCGATCTACTGCCGACACTGTCCAGGACACAGATTTATTATTTGGAGATAATTACCAGGAAAAAGTCATGTATTTTTAAATTACGAAGCGAAAGTGACCGAATTTTAGAGTGGTTAGAAGTTAGAACAACAAGTTTGAACATTTGAGATAATATAGATATATATATATATATATATATTCATTTCGGTTCAGATAAGTTTTTACTTTTTTCTCAAACAAGTGTTCTTTTCAATTTGAATAAGGTGTTTTTTTTAATATTCTTGGAATGAGTCTATAAGTTTTAGAAAACTGTGTTATAGCTGTAAATATATATTTTGAATAGGCTTAAATTTGAAGTTTACATGATTGTACATTTAGAGTATAGACAAGTGTGCATTATGATTTTTAGGAAAGTCATTTGAGAAAGTATTTTTCAAATTTTATTTCATCTTTTCATTTTATATATTAATTGTCCATTAGTATTTGGTTGGTTCCTACCACAAACTCATTGAGAAAGCAGTTTTGAATTTTCATAAAAATAACATTTAAAGGAATAATTGTCTGTATTCACATATACCTTTTTGTAAATGGAGATTGGTATCAGAGAGGTTTGGTACCATTTCTTCAAAAGCAATTACGGCTTCTTTAATAAAATAAAATCGATCAGTGGATACTCCACTTGTATAAATAAAAAAATAAAAAGAATTCACATATATATAACTTGAGGAAAAGAGAGGCAGCATGAAATTAAGGTTGGGACCTGGGACTCAAATTCAATATGTAGTTTCACACCTTTAATTAGCTGCAAAGAGAAAAGGGAGAGATGTCTCGTCACTCGTCAGTCACCAACAATATATCTCTCTTAATTAATTTCTTTTACTTTCTTTGGATATATAATATTGAGACCATTTTTACAACGATACATTAATTAATGCATTGTTGTTGGAAAGAACAATAATTTGGCCATCTCATCTTCTGGAAACAAAATCTTCTGCCTCCCGGGAGGCAGGAAATTCCTGCTCTCAGAGTCTCTGTCGGGTGGGACCAGGGTGGAACCGATTACTGTTTAGAGTTTAACTTTTTATTACTGTTTTTAAATGGGCCCCACCCGCAGAGACTCTGGGAGCAGGAATTTCCTGCCCCCCGGGGGGCAGAGAATTCGGTCTCCATCTTCTGAATCTTTTGTAAACATAGCTAGGGTGATCCAACTAATGATTCAGTTTATCCAGCCTTACAAATTAATATATTAAAAGAATTCACCTATAACTTGAGGAAATTAAACAAAGGCAGCATTTAATTAAGGTTGGGACTCCAAATTCAATACTTTCACACCTTCAATTGGCAGCAATCAAAGAGGAGAAATTAATGTCTCATCAACAATCTCTCTTTCTTTGACTTTCTTTGGATAATATATATTGACACCACTGAGTGAGTACTGAGTTTCTTTTTTCTTTTCCTTCTCTGTCTCTTTCTTTCCTGGTGTTTGGCAATTTTTATTTTATTTGGAAAATTAAAAAAAAAATCAATTTTTCATGAATTATATATTTATTTTTTATTTATGAAATTTTTTTGTAAGGATTGAATCCCTAGTTCAGTTCAAAACTGTCAAGATGGACTGAATCATTGATGTAGTCATTCCTTGTTTACTCATGTACACTACTGACAACACTGATAGTATAAAAATGAAGGTAACCAAATTATTGATTCAGTCTATTCTGAATTTTTGAAATATTGACTTCACATCTATTTCTATAATGATAAAACAATGTATTGTTGTTGAAAGAGTCTAAGTTTTAAAAACTTGGACTAATTTAATAAAAATTTGGTCACCTAACATTTTGAGTCTTTTGTGTCACAAGTGCTGATTCAACCAATAATTCAGTTTATCATGTCCTAAACTTCATTTTTAATATTTTTCAAGAAAAAATATCAATCTGTTTTCCGACAAATCAATTCCTTATTTTCTAAAAATTAAAAGGTTAAATATTTGGAATCACTGTGTAGCTGGGGAGGGAAAATTTAAAAAAAAAAAAAGCTTCACAGAGACTGTGAAGTAGCGTGTGAGATTCGAACTCTTGATCTTTGAGTATCTAATAGTTGTAGAACTTTTTTCTAGTTACCGTCTCATTCTCCGAGAGAGATATATATCAGTGATGGTCTGATGCTAGATAATCAATTCTTTGTATACTGCAAGGATATTGTGATATTAATTTATTGTTTCCTAATAAAATATACAATAAATACTGGTCTTTCAAATAAAAGAACTCACCAAATCTGTTTACTTTAACATCACAATGACAGAATTGACTTCAGATAGATAGCCGAATTAAATATTGTTGTTCCCAACTTTCATACTAATGTTTTGAACAGCAAACATATTTATATTTAATTATTCTCTAATAGACACATAGTTATTACATAATTGACATTTTACCTTTATTTAAATGAACACTTGATAATTAATTTGGTAGGTATTTTGAAATGTTGGATTAAATTAAAAGGCTCATTTTTTGAAATGCTTGATAAATTAATTAGGTTTGTAATTATTAATTAATGAGAGGTGATAGGGATAGAAACAATGAAACAGAATTAGGTCCAAACACATCCCAATCAGATCCAGACAGGCTAGTCGTCAACTTGTTACTGTCTATAGACCACATATTTTGAAAATTATTGCAGCTCAGAAATTTGAACACAATTATTATAATTTTGCGTCATTTTCGTTTCAAGTGGACTAATAGAAATATTATCATTTTTTTCAAGGAAATTACATTGCACACGTCATGAAGATATTTTTTTTTAATAATATAAAATTTGATAAATCTTCATTCATTACATTAGGATTCTCCGGGCCCACGTCTCAGATATTTCTACCAATTAAATTACAAAACAAAGTTGACAAAAAAAAAAAAAAATGAACGGCCAGGATAAGTCTTCTAGAAGAATTGTCAGGGTACATTATGGATAAGCCTTCTAGAATACATTGGATGGGACCCACACCTAAATTAGAAGCTATTATGATTTATGAGGCAGCAATAATTTAAAGAGCAGTTGATTATCTCTTCCTCTTTTTTCCTCGCATGCGACAAATTTATTCTGGATCTATAAATCATGTCATCTCAATTTTATCCTCTCACCGTGTATATGATGTTATCACGCTGTCTTTTTATTTTATTACACAAATATATATACCATCAAATTTTACTTAATTAAAACTATAGAATTTTGTTTTCAAATACATATAAAATTACTTAACGGTTGAGATTTACTGTTTTAATATTTAAAACAAAATATATAAATTGATAGCACCGAAGGTACCTGAGGTGCAAGCGAAAGATCAGAACCGTTCTTTTAACTTGGCACAAATCTCAAAATAGATCCCCTACAATCAAAATACGGACCGGATTGAATTGATTCTGAATAGAATTAATCTAGACCATTCGTTTCTTTAAATTGTACCTCCGTTACCTGGGGGACACGGACTCGAGCACCATAGCCTTGCTCACAATATATGTAGATCATGTTTTCATAATTTAATTTCAAATGCATCGTGTGATTTTATCTAATGTTTAAGTTTCATTACTTTGTCACATAACTTTTACAAAAGATTGCGATGATAGTATTTTCAAACCATATATCATCTACCTTTTACTATTCGAGATTGGGATGATACTATTTTCAAACCATATATGATATATCTACCTCTCTTACTATTCGAGATTGCGATGGCACGGAATCTTTAGCGCAAACTTGTCGTTTGGTGAGGTGATACTCATGGCAATGAATAAATAATATCATATACCCAAAATTACTATTAAAATTGAATAATATTTTGGGGTGAAAACGGAACCCACAGTGCTAAAATTATATCTATATTCTTTCTTAATTTTTCAGATACAAATAAAAATAAAAATTAGATCGGAAATTTATTAATAAAATGCAAAAGTATTATTAAATAAATATTAATGTTCATAATGTTTATTTAACTATAATAGCGAATAATATAATTTATTATAATGTGCATTTGAACCCCCTCATATTAAATTATATGGTATATATATATTATTTAGATGAGGAGGGTTCAAATGCACCCTATTATTTTTCTCCGTTTTCAAAGTCTGAATAGTCAATCCGAACCGTTAGATGCAATCTATATATTAAGATGTGCTTGGAGACCAAATTTTACATTTTTTGGAATTTTTTTACTGTTTATTAAGCCACTTTGAAAATCGTTGATTCAATGGTCCAGAAAATATAAAATCAGTGATTTTCAAAGTGGCTTAATAGATAGTAAAAAAATTTCCAAAAAATGTAAAATTTGATCTCCAAGCACATCTTAATATATAGATCGCATCTAACGGTTCGGATTGACTATTCGGACTTTGAAAACTGAGAAAAATGATTTGAAAGATAGGGTGCATTTGGGTGCACAAAAATTTGGACGCATTTGAACCCTTCTCTATTTAGATAATGATAATTGAAACATAAAATCATATATGTATTTATATAGACACGTATATTCAGATATTAGATATCCACATTTAGTTTTTTGAATATGGATTGAATATTAACCTCACCTTTTTCACACCTGATAATATCATTTGAAATTTCAACATTGAAATTTTGTCTAAGATTTCCCAATTTAATAATTAATGCCATAAATAATATCATGATGAACCACATTACAATTATTATTAGATATACCTTACCATAGCTATGTATAAGTACTTCTTGTCAGTATCTCTCATAATTGCCTCCAGTAAAGTTTATATTTACAGAAAATTAAAAATATATATACTGATGAACGACGTCAAAGTTCATGCTTAAAAAACGCAGATATAATTATCATTATTTGGATAAAGCACATCAAGATTAAAATAAAAATTAAATTAAATCATTATAAATGAAATTAATAAAATTTTAAATTATACAAAATTGTATTCCAATCTGAAAACAATATATGTGTAATTTTTATTGCATAAATTTTGGTAATTACTGTCAATATATGTGAGTTTATTGTAAATATAACACATTTTTTTAAAATATAAGAGAGATGTGCTTTGATAAATTTCTCACTGGGAGAGATGGTAAAAAAGTAAAGTAACAGTACACATCATTTTCACATGATTATTTGTCAAGCATAAATTTTGGTAATTACTGTCAATATATGTGAGTTTATTGTAAATATAACACATTTTTTAAAAATATAAGAGAGATGTGTTTTGATAAATTTCTCACTGGGAGAGATGGTAAAAAAGTAAAGTAACAGTACACGTCATTTTCACATGATTATTTGTCAAGCAAAAGGAAGTGATCCGATCCGTGAACTGTGAAAATATTATACAGGCGAATAAAGAAAAGGAAAAGATAAAGATAGTACAAATTCTAAGTTCTAATTTCTAACGACAAGTCGACAACGACTATTACCAGTTTCAATGCTTCCAAAAAGAAGCCAGCTCATCAAAACTGACCGCACTACACCCAAACTCAATTCTACCCATCCAACAATCTCCCACTCTCTCTGGCAGTGGGACCCATTCCCACCTCCCCACTATTCTACTCTTTTCCTCAGCGAACTCGTATAATACAACGCCGTTTCGCATCTCCAATGGATTGTACACGTATCCGCCTCTCTCTGTTCCGCACACCTCAACGGAGTAGCTCTTCCACGTGTCATCATCTCCCTCTTCATTGGGGAACAGCCGTTCTACCATCTCCCTCGGCATCTCCTCCAATTTGTTATCTGTCCCCTGCAACGTCTCCCGGTTAACCTCCCAGAATCTCACCTTGGTCGTTGACTGACACGCCGGACCCACTCCCACCACTAACAGCCTATCATCATGCCCAATTACAATAGCCCAAGCCTGCACGGTAGGGTCGGGTCTCGGCTGACAGGTGGGTCCCCATCTCTTGGTCTTGGGATCAAACAATCCAATTAAGCCAGTCTTCTTCTCCATCACGTAAAGCCTGTCATCATAAGCCGCAACTGAAAGCCACGTGGCAGATGTGGATCCATCGAACCCTTCCGGTATCGGCTCAGCCGACTCCCAGACACCCGAGTGTTTGTCATAAACCTCCACAGCCCCGATCTCTTCCCCTTCTTCCAGAACCATCGGACATCCGCCACCGGCTACGACAACCCACCGGCCAAGTTCTGCCACGACGGCATCCTTCCTCCACACCTTCGGTGCCTTTGTCTCCTTCCTCCATGCGGTGCCAAACGGGTCCTCCGAAACAACCATCGAAGAAATTGAGAGGCTGTGCAATCGATCCCCGGTGGATCCGCAAAGGAACACCATTGTCCCTTCGTATTTTTTATCGGAAAAAGGTAAATTTTGCGGGACGGATACCCAGGAGCTGGAGAAAGGATCGAAGGCGTGAAGGGAGAAAATGGGAGAACTGGGGTGGCGGAGATGGCGGAGGAGAAGCCAGGGGGAGCGACGGGGTTGGCGACGGAGAGAGGATCGGACGGCAGAATGCCACTCGCGAGAGACACGTGAGGCGGGGATGAGATCAATAGTTGGCACCCGAGTGACCACTGTCTCCAAGACATCTCCATACAGGTCCATGTAGATGTAGGGTTGGAGGAGATGAGTCTCTGCTTTCAGCGTAACCGCTGCTGTCTCCATTGTCATGTATTGTGTTATGTAATAAAAATAAATTGTATGGAATTGGAAAAGGGGGCTATTGCGTATTCCTGCCTCTATCTGACATGGAGTCTGTATGTCTATATATAGTGACCAAGTCCAAGGGCAAGCTGGTTACTGTTACTGTTACTGTGGTTAGGACTCCTCACTTGTCATTTCTTACTGCATGGGACAGCAATCACTCCAAGGTTCGGTGGATTTGTTGGATTTTTTTTTTAAATAGAATTAATTTTAAATATTTTAACAAAACAAACATACAGCAGAATCGGTTGCGTGGTGGAAAAGAAGATGAAATACTGTAGACATCGTAATCTTACCTGATAAAGGGGAGATGAAAAATCAATCCCTCGTGTACATGCTCTTGGAAAAATTAGCAAGCATTTGGCATTTTGCTTCTCCGACATTTCTGCTTTGTACTTTGGACTTTCGAGCCTGAGGTGCGCATTTCCTGCATTTACTTTTCAGTCTCCATGTGTTATGTAATACAGATTGTTCGAGTGCATTTATTTTTTGTCGTGTCTTTATTTTTTTTTAATTTTCAAATTTTAATAATTTAAAATTTTAAAAAGTTAAAATAAAATTATTAGATGTGATGTATGTTGTTTTTTCTCTGTGTTCATTAAAAAATTATCACATTTTAATTTTGTCTTTACGTGAATCAATGAGTTAAAAAATCAACATTTAGAAGTCATTCAAATTAGTACATTTTTTACAAGATCTTCATGACAACCAAAATAAAATTGAAATGTGATAATTTTTTATGAGTACATAGAGAAAATAACATAGATCACATCTAACAATTTTATTTTGTCTTTTAAGTTTTAAATTTTGAGTTATTATTAAAGTTTTAAAAAATAGAGGCATGATGGAGACATAAAAAATAGAGGCATTTGAACCCTTTCTATATAATATTGAATTGCTTAATGATAGCTGTAGCATTTCTATTAAACAAGTCCATATTTCATCCATATTAAATCGAAAAATAATAAAAATAATTTTTATTTAAATTAATCAAACACGGAATGATACAACTAAAATTAATGTTTAATTATCATTATAATTATATTATCATCATCCTCGTGATCATCGTCATCGCCATTACTATTATTATTATTTTTGTTATTGGTATCACTATTATTATTGCTATAATCTAATTATTTAATTTGACTATATTTTTATTTTTCAATTCATTAACCGTTATCTTAATATTATATATTTCTAAGAATTTTCATCAACATATATAATGTACTGCTAAACAAGAAAAACTTAAGTTATAATTAAAGTTTTACATTTATTTTAAACAAGAACAACTTAAGTCACTTTTAAATTATAATAGCAATTTAATTCTTATTTACTACAAAACTTAATTTTAAGCAACTTAGTCCAAAAATTGGGAGAAGAGTTTCCTTCTAGAAGAGGGGTCCTTGCACTAATTAATATATCTAAAAGTTGGTTCCCCACTTCCCCCCCCCAACGTGACTAACCCCAAATTTAAATAAAACGGTCCGGAAGTAGAGAGAGAGAGATTCCTTCTAGAAGATTACATTTTTGTTTAGATGCTCCGAAGTCCGAACTGAGCTGTTGGACCATCCTTACGTGTAATACATTTTAATTTTTTTTTTATAACATGGAACTTTTGTTTAGATGACATTTTATTTTATTTTTATATTTTTAAATCGAATTCTAAATAAAACGTAAAAAACATGTATTATATTTTATTCGTGAATAAAATACAAATAAAACGCGAATTGCGAATTATTCGTGAAAAAAATGCGGAATTCAGACATTCAATCATTATTATGAAATAATTTTTTTTCATAAAAATTTGTTATGTGATCACTAAATATATATATATATAGGCTAATATACAATCGATTGTTCCTAACCTCCCGTACAACCAAGTTGTTTTTAGAATTTTCAAGTTCAAATGATCGATCTAAACTGTTAGGTGTGATCTCCATATTAAAATGTGCTTGGAGACCAAATTTTATATTTTTTTGAATTTTTTTTACTATTTATTAAGCCACTTGAAAAACCGTTGATTCAACGGTGGCTTCTAGTTTTACTGTTTTGTTAAGAACCTGTTGGACAAACTGATAAGTGATAACTAACTTTTCCAATTAAAAATATTAACATACTGACATATCTACAACCAGACTCAATTTAATTTGGGTTTGAATTTGATTGGGAACTACTTGGGATTTGATGTGGCATGCTTTCATGTTATTCAGTTCTTAATAAGCGAGTTATAAATGAGTTGATATATTTTTATGTTCGGTTCAATTAAGTTAATGAGCGAATGGATAATGCAAGTTGTTAACGAATTTTTAATGAACGAGTTACAAACAAATCACGAATTATAAGTGATTTTCTCACCTTCAATCCCAACTGTAAAATAAGACTGTTTTCACCGGACCACATCAACATCTAATAGGATAAATCTTATCCATTAAAATTTAAACATAAAACATTTTTTTTTAATAAATAAATATCTATTATAGATGATGCTGATGATTCTTGTCTTTTGGGACTGTTTGGAAACATATTTTAAAAATTCAATCAAAATATAAAAATTTCATATTTAGTTGTCTTAATCAGTAAGTTAGATACTAATAAAACTTAATTTAGAAGAGGTGTCTTAACATCCGAATATAAATTAAAATTTCAGTCAAAAAAGATTATTTTAATTCTCGCTATAGAATCAATGTTTCAAAAAATTAAACAACTAAATAGTTAAAGAAGACTAAGTAAGACTTGATCTAAAAACATATCTAAAAAATATTAATGTCATGGTTCCTAAAAATTTATCTTTCAAGCAAAAATTATCTTTTATTTATGCATTTATGTTTAATCATAGAGTCTAAATTCTCTAATTTAACTATTTTAAATATAGGGATATCAAATTAGATGGTATATTTGTGTTGTCAAATAGCACTAACTTCAAAAAAAAAAAAAAAAAAAATTCAACAATATTCATTTCCTTGACACCTTCCAAAATTGTATGAAGGTCAACCATTCATTTTTATTTATTTTTAATCTAATGTTAATATAAGATTGCTAGTTGTCAAATTGCTAATAGTATTCCTTATCCAAGGTTCCTTTTGGAACTAGAAAACAATTAATTAGTTGGTAAGTCTTTACCATACCTTTAATAAAACACCGTATCCCCCCGTTTTGCCGCGTTATACTGTGTGGGCTTGTCACTTGGCATTTGGCACCTGTTTTGTTGGATTAGCACCTAATGATAACTCCTGTTTTCTCTAATTTGTCTTTAGCTTTTTCCTATTAATTACTTTGGTTTTTATCAGAGGCAAATCTATAATTTTTTGTTTGGATAAAAAAAAATATTGAATTGAATTTAAATCCATTAAGACATTAATTAATTGGATACTCGATAAAAAATAATATTTTTAACTTATACTTTTCAATGCTCTGACTTGTAATTTATAATGAATGCTCTAATAACTTGTAATTTTAATTACCAATTATAATTTAAGAAAATTTATTTTAATTTTAACATTAAATTTAATTTGAATTACAAATAAAACATTCCGAAGAGAACAATTTTTTTTTCCAAAAAAATAAAGTCGATCGGAATTGATAAATCACTACTAAAACTCATAATCTAGAAGAGCGACTGCCCCCCTCTCCAGAACGGATCTGAATCTGCTGTGATCCTTACATGTGAACAATAGTCTACAATTCCTTTTTATCCAAATCCAACTATTGTTTCAAGATGTATGCACATAAAAATTAATTATTTATAGATGCGTACACATAAAAAATTAAATGACTGTATTTGAAAAAACAAAAATTTCAGTATTACTATTTATGAAATTCATCTCAGCAGATTTATTTCCCTCCAGAACCATGTAGGGTCTGCTCATGATTTTGACATTAACAGCCGCAAATTTAATTTGTGCAGATCTATGGTGAGAGAAATCTTTTTTACGGACCAAACTGTCCTGTGTTCAGAAAGGAAATAATAAACTTGGATTTCAAATCTTTTAAATTAAAAATTATTTTGGTGTGGACCCCACCGACATTTATTTCTTAGAAGAAAATAAGTTCTTTAGTTGTACGGTTGAGCAAAAACAGTTGAAATCTTCAAATTTTCAACTCTAATTCAACTCAGATGTCCATTTCATTTAAATTCTTAATTTTCAATATCGGTAATTCAAAATTAAATAGTACAATAATAAAATTACATATTAGCTTTTCATTCAAATAAGAAAAGTTGATTATATTGTATATGTTATTTTGTTTACTTGATGAATATCGATGAGTTGGCAGAACATGAGGTTGAAATTTTTTGAATTATTCAATTTCAAGTACAAAACTCATGAAGATATACTTAATAATGTTTGATTGTTTTACTCAACTAAATTATAAGTATTATTTATTTATAATTGAAGATCATAGAAATATGTGATTTTACAATGTGGCAGAAATGGTCAATAATGTATATCACATGATGTGCATTTATTTAGACGAAAGAGAAAAGATATTGAAAACACGTCACATCGATTGTACTTTTAAAATTAGAGATAAAAAGACAGATAAAGAAATATTGTGATACACGCAACAAGTGTAGGCTTTGGCGACCAAAATGACAAAGAACAAAAAATTCTACCAAATAAAATCCTTCTAAATTTGAACTTGTGGAAGCGATAAAAAACATGAGCTATGTTTTAACAATCAAATTCTCAAGTCAATGAAGCGGTGAATGAAAACAAAGACTTTAATATTGCTACGTACTATGCTTAATTTAAATGATTTTTCTATTTCTTATGTTTTTATTATATTGTTAGAATAATAATAATTTGTGCGGATTATATTTGTAGCTGTTAAAATCTGCACCCCTTGAATAACCCCAGGTAACTGACTTAATCAAATTACAAACCAACAGTTCAGATTTGTTCTTTTAACTTGGCACGAATCTCAAAACAGACCCCCTATAGTTTTAATAGGCTGGAATTAATTTGGACTGTTCGATCGTTTTTGTAACTTGCTTGAGTCAGCTTAGCAGTTAGCTAGGAGGATACGGATTCTGGTTTCTTTGGGAATCTTTCTATTATATTAACAACCATGCAAATATTCAAGGGGAAATTAGATTGGCGACCAACCGTCAAAAAAATAATTGTATTGCAACCAATTAATTTTATTTTAGTAGCGTTCTTAATGAGTTTGACTAGTATGATATCGGTGTTATCTCAGCCTATATGATACCAATTTCAAATTCTATCGAATCAAGTTCAAACGGTGAATCCAAACCGTTCAAACCAATCTACTTCATTAACTTTATATTTACATGTAATATTTATAATTTTTTGAATTTATTTAGTATCAAGTCAAGCATTCAAATGCAGAAGTCTTTAGATAATTTTAATAAATCTATTTTTCAACATTTTTAACTATATAACTTAATGCTAAAATAACTCAAAAAAATGCATATAAATGTATTACTCATAAAATAAATAGGTTTAAATGGTTTACATTAATTTTTTAGAGTTTATTCAGTAAGTTTTGTAATTAATTTAATATGACACTGATATTATATTAACCGGACTCGTAGATATATTACAAATAAATAGAGTTAGATATGCAGTCATATTCGTTATAACTATTATATTGCTAATAGCTTTAGTGTTCACTATAACTTTTAATTTATAAATAAATAGTCATATCATTATATATCACTTATTAAAAAACCTGAAATTAATAGATGATCTATAATTCAAGCAAATTTGAAACATTAATTTTATATTGAGTCTTTCAAGCTTGTTATTGTTAGTTATTAATTTTATATTGAATCGTTCAAACTTGTTATTGTTAGTTATTAATTTTATAATTGAAATGGACCACTCTGGAAATGGACAAAGGATGGAAAGTTCACCATAAAATCATTCTACAAAGCAATGGAGGAAGGACCACATATATAGACACAAATTAAAATATATATGGATCCTTAAAGGAATTTTTTTAGAAACCATAAATAGAAAAATTAATTTTATCAAAACAACTTGATTGTCTTGTTTTTTTTACAAAAATCATAAAAACTGAGATGCCATTTCGGTTCCAACTGTTTTCATAGATTTCTAGAAAATAAATACGTTCAAAAATAGTGAAAATATCTGAGACCAAATTGCCATTTCAATTTCAAAAAAAAAAAATTCAAAACCGAAATGACAATTCGGTTGTTATGATTTTTGTAAAAAATAATAATAATAATAACCATGTTGGTTTCTTATAATTTTTTTTTTATAATTATGGTTTATAAAAAAATTATCCTTAAAGCTCCAACAATAATACTGGTATTTGACTGGTTCATCCTCCAATAGATACATCTTGTGTAAAAGGGCACCAGAATCGGTTCAGCATCTATTCACCGGATGTCAATTTGCAACAAAGGTCAGATAGAAACTGACAAGGAAAAGGACAACTGCGGACATATCTCTCCTTCTTGTTAAGAAACTTAATGTCTAGATTTTGCAAGAGTTTTAATTTACTTTTTTTTTTTCAGAATGATGCTCAGCCGTTGAATTTTCAGATCGCACATTGTAACACCCAGTAATTTTAATTATATTTCTGAAAAAAAAGTTGGACTTATTTATAAATTGTGAAAGTATAAAGGGTTAAAATCAAAATGTGATAACTTTAAAAAAAAATAAGAAAATAAAAGAAGAATGAGGTGGAATTATTTCCACGTGGCTGATGTATGGTAAAACCTTCAACTGCCATTGACCCCACATGTCATTATATATCTTTATCTCTTTCAGTGAAATGGAGAAGAACAAAAAAATGAAACATGAAAATCGAAAAAAAAAGAGAGAAAAAGAAAGAGAAAATTAGAGAAAATGAAAAGAAATGCTTTGATAAATATTCTAATATTTGATTTCATATTCAATTAGAATTCTGACTACGTCGCATTGATTCTGAACAGTTGTTGCAACTTGAATTGGATTACTGAACTGATCGCTAACAGGTAATCAGACTTTTCTATAATCTGTGTTTTTGATTTGTATGGTTCATTGGGTATTGAATCGGGTAATCAGATTATGATAGTATATTTAACTGAAATATAGGGTCTAAATACTGAAATTGCTTTTACTGAACTGGAATACTGGAAATCACCTTTTTTTGGAGATTCCAACTGGAATGGAATTGTTTTTATTGAAAACCTAGACCTAATTGATATTATCGGTTAAATATGCTGACATAAACTAATGTTGAATTGTGTGATTTAATTCGATCTACTTGAATAGTTGTTTAAGTTGATTTGTATGGTTGAATTGGATATTTTAATTAAATAAGGATTGGGGATGATTATAAATATGATTTATTATATGTATGATTTGATATTATAGAACATTATATGACTCTAAATTGTAAATAAAACGTTAATGAATGTTTTAATTGAATTGTTGAACATAGTTAATATTGGAATACACAGATTATTTTGGTTATACTTAAGTGTTATAAGTATTGATCAGAATATATATTTATATTATTCTGATTTAGGCATAATTAAGAAAAAGGACATATGAGATAGAATGTTCAGGACAAATATATTGATGGTGACCTCACCTATTGCTCTACGTTATCAGGTGCTTGGTTATTGGATTAGTCTGAGATTCATAACTAGGAATTAAATCGTAACTCGCTGTTCATTTTGAATATTGGATTGACTGTATTGATTGAACTGTTGCATCATACGCATAGCCCAATGCAACTGAAATTGAATTACAGGTAAGTCTGTTGACTGTCATGTTGATATTGTTTATCGATTAGTTGATTCTTATTGCAAATGATTGATTGAGACCACAGTGATTGAATTGAATGAATATTGAATACTGAAATCCTTGAACCTCCATATAATGGAGAAAAATGATTATTATACGTACTAGACTTTACTCCATGACCCTTATGCGCATATGGTGAATGGTCCCAACTGAATCCAGTACCGGTTGGATAGGGGATATTGAATAAATGTGAATTGTGACTGTAAAACTAATGAATTGTGGTAACTGTCTTATCATTGATTTTCTTTCCGATAATGACAGTATTGTGATATTGATTCTGTATTGTTTCCGTTAATCAGGTGTCAAGATATTTAGAATGGTATAAGCCATGACACGACAGATACATGTATGATATCTTTCAGTGCTACTAGACTAGATATTGTAAAGTTAAAAAACCGTACGTTATCAGACTTAATAGTTCTAAAGATTAGGTTCCAAACATTACCTGACTTTATGGTTTAAAAGATTTTGACCCAAACCATTTATGCTGATAAGATTCTTAGAGTTCTGATTTACTTATGAAATATTTGTTATTCAATTGGATATTGTTATTGAGTATTTGCATTCATCATTATATAATGAACTGGTTGTTTCTTGTGCGGTGATTTCATTCCGAATATGGATTTTCTTCGAATCCAATAATCTGAGTGGCAATCAGCACTGAGAAATAATTTATTATTTCTCACTCTTTTTCCCTTGTGGGTTACAGGTTTATTATACGAAGATAAAGAGCGCTTCTGGGTAATTGACAGCAGGGCCACCTAAAGGTATGGGATTTGGGTTTATTATATCTGACAAGGTGCAGAGAATATATCTCTAGCAGCATCCACTATAAAATGTCAAATAATTATTGAAAATAAATTGGGATGTGGCAAAAATAATGGATGTTATTGGCAATGCATAAAAAGATCAATGCCTAGTGTTACGTATATTGATATGGTAAATGGACGTGGTAATAATCGTTACACCTCCGGATCGGGGGTGTGACACACATAGATAAAATTTTAAAATTATGAATTTCAACACTTAAGTATGCATTGGTCGCACCGCATATGATCTCAGTTCCCGTAGACCGCGCGTCACACCAGTGAACCACGCCTCTGAACCACACACGGCACCTGCGGACCGAGCCTATGCACCGCGCACCCTTTTTCTTTTTTTCTGCTGAAGATAGGATTCGAACCGAGTTGAGTTCTGTTGGTGCCAAAAATTTTACCACTACACTAGAGTTCACATGTGTTATCTTGTAGATAAATATAGTATTTAACTATTTTTCTCTACAAATTTGATTTAAATTATCTCTCCTCCTTATTAAGGAGCTTAATGTTTTCTACTACATAATTTGCTCCTGTTGCTGTGCATGGGCACGCTTACTAGTATATATATATAGAGAGAGAGCAAAACTAGGGTATGATGTGCTCACCAAGAGGAGTTGGTGAGCACACCTCTAAATGACTATCGGATTGACTCTGAAATATGAATCTAAATCGTTGAAATTCAAGTACTTCGTGAGTGATGCATGTACATGCAAATTTTTTAAAGTTTCGAATTCAATTAGCACATGGTCAAGCGGTCAAAACAATAAACATTTTATAAATTGTTTTTTTTAATGTTTTATGTATTAATTTTTCATCATTGTTTTGACTGCTTGACCTTGCACTTAATGAATTCGAAACTTTAAAATATTTTATGTACATGCATCACTCACAAAGTACTTGGATTTCAACGGTTTGAATTTGTAGTTCGGAATCAATCCGATAGCTATTTGGAGGTGTGCTCACCAATCTCTCTTAGTGAGTACATCACACCCTAGTTTTGCTCATATATATATATATATATATATATATATATATAGTAGAACTAAGGTGCTCTTAAGCTCACCAAAATTTTGGTGAGCTTAACTCTAAAACTCATCAAATCAATTTTAAATGATGAATCCGAACCGTTGAAACCCGCCTACCTTGCGTGTGATGCATCTACATGTGAAATTTTTAAACATTCGAATTAATTTAGTATAAAGTCAAGTGGTCAAAAAATTTCAAAAAATGAATGCACTAAAATTAATTTATTAACTTTCTAATTTTGACCGCTTGACTTTATACTAAATTAATTCAAATATTTAAAAATTTCGCATGTGGATGCATCATACGTAAGGTAGACGGGTTTCAACGGTTCGGATTTATCATTTGAAATCGATCTGATGAGTTTTAGAGTTAAGTTCACCAAAACTTTGATAAGCTTAAGAGCACCCTAGTTCTACTCATATGTATATATATATCAGTTTCACAAACGATTCTGGCCTCACAACAGATAGAAAACAAGAAGAATTCAGCTCACAATGGTCTTTGTAATATGGAGAAAAAAAGTGTATGCGCATCTTTAGAGAAGAAAAAAATGTCACAGATAATTACTGCACAAGTAATGGAAGAACTTAGATGTTGATTTACGGTAACTTAGAAAGTTTATGTTTCAATAAATATCCTTTTGTAAATAAAAATTATTCTCCTTAACTTCTTTTATTTTATTTTTCTTCTTATAAAATAATAATTCAAATGGAATAATTTGGATTAAAACTGGCATGCTATCCTTATTGTAATTGGATGAAATGAGCTTGAGCTTGTATCAGAATCATTTGATCAAATATAATTTTTTTGATAAGAGACCAGATAAAGATTCTTAATTGTTTTATTTGAAAATAGTTCAAATAAACTAAGAATCGCTAAATGAAGTCTATAGAATTAAGAAAAACTAACAATCTAGACAAAAACTTGATGTTATGGAATAAATTGTTTGATGTGAAAGCAGATCAAATTAGTTAGAAATATCATTAAATGAAATCTATACAATTAAGACAATCTAACTGTTGAGATGAAAATTCGATGTCAAGGAATAAATTGTTTGATTAGAAAGTAGTTCAAATTAGTTAGAAATATCATTAAATGAAATTTGTACAATTAAGACAAACTAACTGTTAAGATGAAAATTCGACGTCAAGGAATAAATTGTTTAATTTGGAAGAATTTCAAATTAGTTAGAAATATCATTAAATGAAATCTATACAATTAAGACAAAGTAAATGTTCAGATGAAAATTCGATGTCAAAGAATAAATTGTTTGATTTTAAAGTAGTGCAAATTAGTAATTGGAAATCATTTAATGGTATGTCTACACAATAAATTAAGAGTAATTAACACTCAATGCAAGACGGGAAAATTAATGTTAGTTGGGAATCGTTTAATGGTATGTCTATACAATTAATTAATTATGAATGTATACCAGCAACGTGTTTGACGAAATTACGCTTTAAAGTGTAATTTCGTCAAACACGTTGCTGGTATACATTCATATCCGATCAAATGAGAAAAATATGAAACACACAAGAGAAATAAACACATTAAGCCAATCAAGTATATGAAAATTATTATAGCCTGACATCTTTATAAAAATCATTAATTAACTATAGATAATTTTTTTACAGATATTTTAACACGTAATTATACTTTGTAAAGCTGAAAACTAAACCAATACAAATTATTAAGGTTCTAAATAGCATTTATCGCGTCATAGCGGAAAGCCTACAAAAAAAGTTATAGCGAATAGCGTTGCTATAGCGAAAGGTATGCCACATATCATTTTTTTTTATTTTTATAAACTTTATATCATATATTTGTACTAAATATCAACATTATCTAAGTCTCATAGAACAATAAATAATATTAAATTGATAAAAAAAATTATAATATTCCTATTGAACCAATACAAAGTTCAAATTGCGACTCAAAATATCCATAGTAATACTAATATCATAAACTATCGATCTTTTTCTATTCAAAATATATTCAGCATCATGACATAATCTATCTTTTTTCTTTTTAAATTTCAAAATAACCTAGACATCATGGCATAATTAACTATCTTAATTTATTCAAAATATTCAAACTAATATGTAGTAAGTATCATTTTGTCACTTCAAGAAATATCTTAATATATTAAATCTAAGCCTTTATTTAAAACTCATATAAATTGAAAAGGAAGAAAAAAAAAACTCGTGTTGCATAGCGCGCTATAGCTTCCTTATTTTAATTTTGTTTGATGGATCTCTCATTAAATATTTAATAGTATAATATAAAGCTTAGTACGTCAATTGCAAAAAAAAAATATCACGGTTAAAATCCAATATGAGCCTTTAGTTAAAGTCCATATAAATTGAAAAAAAAAAACAGTTCATGTTGCATAACGGGCGCTATTTGCTCTACACGCTATGCATTATAGCGGACCGCTATTACCAAAAACGCTATAGCGTCCGTAGCTTATTATGAAATAACTTAGTGTTTAGAATCCAAAAACGCTATAGCGCGCTATTTAGAACACTGCAAATTATACATAAATTTAAACTTTCAAACAATGCAAAACTTTAAATTCAAATGAAATAAAATATCACTAGATCAATGATAAATTCTCATATTTAGAATTTCATTTCAAATCAGTGGCACCCACATGCCAGCTCAAGTTTGTTTGGGAAATAATATGTTTCAAATTGACATATCTCTATATCAATACTTATTTTCCTCTTCTTCTTTTTTCTAGAAAATATCTAGGATTGATGTATAGTGTACAGTAAAAAGCTATTATTCTCGTTGGAAGCAGTAATTAATATCTCTAGGATTTATGTTAGTTAGTCTTTCTCGAATAAATTGATAGATTATATAATTTGATTTTAAAATATAATAAATAAATATATTGAATACAATATGTGTTTGTATCTGCTCCACAAACAATTCCAACCAAAAAAAAATAAAAAATCTGTATTCTTATTTTATTATAAATATTTGGGGGAATTTCACGTATACCCCTCAAAAACTTCAAAATTACGTATTCCCCCTCTAAATTTTAAAATTACGTATTTTCCCTCTAAACTTCAAAAACTCACATATTTACATTATATAAAAGAATTTTACTTGATGGTTGATTGATGTTTACTACCGGTTATGAGACTTAATTAATAGTTGATGTTTACTACCGGTTATGAGACTTATTTAATAGTTGATGTTTACTATTTGATGGGTATTCCTTTTTTTTGTTTGCTTAACAAAAAAAAAAAAAAAACGTCAGTATTCTCCAAAATAAAAGATGAAGAAGAAGACTACGACATGTTAGATTCACAGAAAAATAACAAAAAATTAAAAAGAAAAATAAGAGCCCGGGCTCACTTCAAATATTCAAGAAATATATAATTTAGTAAGTAATTTATTAATTTCAAAAACTATATTTTTCTTAAAAAATATTGTTTTCAAATTAATAGAAGCGATATTTTTTTAAAAATACATAAACAACACGTGCATACTCATTTAAATTTTCTATAGCTTTTGTGTAAAACAACAAATACTCATATAAATTAGTGTTGTGTGCCAATTATTAGCTTCTAGTTTAGAGGCAAAAGCAGTGCTATTTGCGACCACTAACATGAAGAATATTGTCTTTACCACTAGACCAAGAGCTGATTCTCAGATTTAGAATATAATTAGAGTGTAAACTAAACTCTAAAACCTATCAAATTGGTTTCCAGCAACGAATTCAAACCTTAAAAATCCTTTCACCTTACAAGTGATGCATCTATATGTGAAAAATTTGAACTTTCGAATTAATTTAGTATAAAGTCCAGCAGTCAAAATTAGAAAGTTTATAAATTAATTTAAAAATAAAATAAAATTTCATATATAGACACATCACTTGTAAAGTAAATGGATTTCAGTAATTTAGATTTGTCATTTAAACTCAATTTAATAAAATTTAGAGTTGAATTCACAAAAAACTTGGTGAACATGAACTTAAGAACATCCTAATATATAGTAATTGTACTCATGTTTCAAATGACATATATATCTCTGTATCAATACTTCTTTGCCCTTTTTACTTCTTCTAAGTTAACGCAATTGTCTCCTTGGGAGGGAGAGTTAGGATTGCTAGCTGGAGGTGTCAACGAATACCATAATATATAATATTTGTCGTATTTATATTATATTGTGTTAGTTAGTCTTACTCGAATAAATTGATAGATAATATAATTTAATTCAAAAAATATTGAATACATTCTGTATTTGTATTTGGTCCACAAACAATTAATTCCAATTAAATAATTCTGTATTCTTATTTTATTATAAATTTAGATTTTTTATTTTTTTTTTCCATCCTTGGATCCATTCCTAAATATTCACAATTTTATTTTACAAAGTCAAATGTCGTCATTTTGTTGTTCTCGGTAAAAAATTAAACCTAGTCTACAAGTGTTCAGGTGGAATTCTTATCGCCAGAAATTTATATTGTTATTTTAACCGTCGTGATCATTTTCGATAGTAGACTAAACCATTGTATTTTTAATTTAGAATCTTCCAAAGAATTTGTCTTAATATTCACCGACGCTACATTATATTATGAATTATATACATATATCTTCCTTGGCGAATGGCGATAGAGAATATAATAGAGATGCATGTTCTATAAATTAATAATTAATATTTATATTGCAAGGTCAGAGATTTTACAAGTTGAAGCTCTAGATCACCAATTAATTAATTAATTAATTAATTAATTAAAGATGTGGTATTAACACATGATCACATCGTTCTGTCTGCCTGCACTCTATTAATTTAATATATGTTAATTAGAGTGCAGTTGAGTTGAATCCAGGATATATCCCTTCCTATATATATTCTATTTAATGTAAAATATATATTATTTTGAGAGCCGTGAGTGATCATTGCAAATCTTATAAACATAAGTTTAAATTGTTTTGAAGCAAAATAAAAAAAAATAAAAAATTTGAAAGTCACAAAGATTTAAAATGATAAATTTTTTGTTTAGATATAATTATCAGGCTCCATATTTTTTTTCCATCCTTGGATCCAATTCTAAAATTCGGACTAAATCTTGAAATATTGGACAGACTTTCAGACTTTATCTTGAAAATTTCTGCATTCCTAAATGTTCACAATTTTATTGTACCAAGTCAAATGTCGTCATTTTATTGTTCTCGGTAAAATAAAAAAAAAAAATAGTCTACAAAGAGTGTTCAGGTGGAATTCTATCTCTGAAATTTATATTGTTATTTTAATCGTCGTATCATTTTCGATAGTAGACTAAACCATTGCATTTTTAGAATCTTCCACAGACTTTGTCTTAATATTCACCGACGCTACATTATATATTATGAATTATATATCTTCCTTGGCGATAGAGAATAGAGATGCATGTTCTGTAAATAATTAATATTTATATTGCAACGTCGAGATTTTACGCAAGTTGAATCTCTCAATCACCAATTAATTAATTAAAGATGTTCTAAAATCTTGGGTAGATCTATCATTTTAGAACATCTTGTGTAAAATATAATTATGTTATTGAATTTTTTTTTAGTATGTCTCTGATCTCATTCAATAAATATCTGGCTCCGCTTCTGAAAATATTGATAGCAGATAACCATCTACTAGGTGTCAAAAGATAATGTCCATTGTATGAGAATTTACAAATTCAAAATTCAAATAAAAATTTAATCCTTTATAAATATTAAAAATTAAATGGATAAACCTTCCTACGGTTTCGATTATTGAAAAAGTCAAGTTAATTTGATTGTAATTTAATATGAATGTGGTTATGAATCAATGCATCATCCTTAATTTATGATAAAGATGTTCTGTTTATAATTAATAAATGAAATAACTTTTCCATCAACAATTAAGCCATGTGATGTGATTTTACTTGTTATACATCTCTGATTTTCTTCTTCTATGATCTTTTTCATTGACTCGGTCCGGATTAGCGTGTTCGATCAATCAAATCGGATTTAAAAATATTTCCAGCTGATTTGTTTAAGAAACTGTGTACGTAGTTCAGTGGTATTATTTTTTTTGTTTATCCAATTTATACCGTGTTCGGATGAGTACGAGTATTTTTTTTTTTTTTTTTGTGATCTTATAAGGTATATAGGTATGAGTAAAAATCTTATTGCTAGGTTAGTAGATAAGAGTATAGGTAAAAGCTATTATGTATCTACTATTATTTTTTTGGACATTGATACATATAAAATTATGAGGAGGTTTCAAATATCTTCATTTTTTTTAAACTTTGATAATGCAAAATTTAAATTTAAAAGTGAATAAATTGTTAACTATGATTTACATTATTTTATCTATGCATGTATAAAAAGTTATTATATTTGAACTGTGTTGTTTTTGTCACCAAGAGCTTGTGAAAATGTATTGATGTGAATAATTTCTAAGCGTTACCTTTTTAACTTACTGATTTGCATAAAAATCAAAATGTGATAATTTTTATGAATATGTAGTGAAAATCATATAGATCACATCTAACATTTTATTTTGATGTTTATATTTTTTAATTTTGAGTTATTAACATTTTAAAAATGGAGGTATGGTGGAGGCACAAAAAATAGAGGCATTTGAACCCTCCTCTAAAATTATATATGATTTTTTTTTAAAGTAAAACTATTAGGGGTGAAAACAGAGCCGGATTATCCGGCGGATATTCGCTCCGTATCCACATATAATCCGCATCTGAATAGTTTGGATTCGGATAATTCCCATCAGATAATTTTTGGATTTTTATTAGTGTTGTTGTTAATTTCTGTTGAATTATTCTATTTTTGTAATATGTTGATTGTTGTCTATTGATGCTACTATGAAAATATTACACTTTGTTGGATGATACTATTGATTTTTGTTATATTTCATTGTTGTTTGTAGGACGATAGCTGTGAAAGTATCACTGTTGAAGTATTGATGATACTGTTGATTTTTGTAATATGATTCTATTTTTGTTGAATTTTTATTATACTTTATTTAAATAAATTATGACAATTTATTAAATTTTAGTACTCATAACTCGTGATCCACTCATAACTCGCTCATTTATCAACTCGCTTAAACTCGCTCATTTACTAAATGAGTGAGCATGAGCATACCCTAACTCACTCATTAATCACCCCTACCAGTGCGGGTGGCCTGGCCGCACTGTAGCAGAATGCATAACTGGAGCCTGAACTTAAAATAGCCATAACTTTTGACTCGTAACTCCGTTTTGGGTATATGACAACTCTTTGGAAAGTTAGCAAGAAGATCTACAACATGAGAAACTAAAAATAGAAATTTGAGATTAGTGCGGATGCAATGGACCTGCAGACAGCCAAAATTACACGGTTTCTATTTTTAGTGCACCAAGGACGTGTTTTGACAATCAAATGTGGACAAGGCAATCTGGGAAACAATTCAAAACATATAAACCTCAACAATAACACTGCATTTACAAAGCTCATGTACAAAGCATGTAAACCTTATATACAAAGCCTTGAAAGTTTTAATGGTTATAAATTGAGATTTAAAAAATTAAAAATTTAAAGTGCTCATGAGTTTTACTTTAAAAAAAACTAATGACTTTAAAATTACTCAAAAGTATTTTTTTATGGATCTTATTTGAAAGATAAAATCGAATAGAAAATATTCTTATTTTTGAAATTCGTAAAATTCATTACGGATCGTCGAAAAAATAAATTATAATGATCAGATAAAAAAATAAAAAAGAGTGGGTAAAAAGAATTTTTTTTTTTTGGCTTGAAGAAAAAAATATTTGATAGTTAAAATTATATAGAATTTTAGATAGAGGTTTATGTGTTTGCAAATAACATTTTAAAATTGTATAAATATAGCTTTAAATGTTTAGATATTAGCGTTGAAAATAGAAATTAGACAATATTAGAAGATTTTTTTTTCTGTTAAACTATTTGGGGGGACGCGCTCGGATATGATGGTTCAGGGTACCAGAACATTTCTCAAAAAAATTAAAAATTTAAGTCGGTTATGATAACATTATATAAAAGAAGTTTACTTGATGGTTGATTGATGTTTACTACCGGTTATGAGACTTAATTAATAGTTGATGTTTACTACCGGTTATGAGACTTATTTAATAGTTGATGTTTACTATTTGATGGGTATTCCTTTTTTTTGTTTGCTTAACAAAAAAAAAAAAACACGTCAGTATTCTCCAAAATAAAAGATGAAGAAGAAGACGACGACATGTTAGATTCACAGAAAAATAACAAAAAATTACGCTTATTTGACAGGAGATGGAGAAAGAAATAATTACGCTTATTTTTATGCATGTACTATATATTACATCTGCAGTATTATTTAATTAGGGATGGTATTTGATTTAAAAGGAAATGATTTTGAATTTTGACAATAAGTACTCCATCTGATCTCTATATGACTTCTTAAAATATATACCTATACTGGAAATGATTATTCAGAAAAATGTGGCATTATTTTTTGTCAGAAGGACTTAGATATAAAAAGTAAATAATATATCGGCTATGATAACATTATAATATTATATAGTACGTACGCCATTTCATATGTTCGATCGTATTGTGTATATATGTTAATACTTCCACACAAAACAAAATAATTGCAACGGTATTTAGCAAATGGTTTAATTAATTTACAGGGAATTCTAACGAAAATCAATTAATTAATAACTACGCTTATCCATAAACAAATTAATTAAATTTGACAATGATGGACCAATGATGAGCTTAATTAATATTTAATAGTTGATGTGTACTGTGGAATTGTTAGAAATATGATTGGAGAGAAATATAATTGTCAATTCATTGCTGGTGGATGCAAGCAACACCATGGCTCATGGGGATTCCTTTTTTCTTGCATTTTTTTTGTAATTTTTACTTGAATTGACCTATGTGTTTAGTTGGCTAGGAGATCCTATTAGTTTTCTTTACTTTATTTTGCTGTTGCATATATCTTTATGCCTTACTTTTGCATCCATGTTCTTATTTCGTTTTGTTAGCTAATATAGAGATTACCAATGTAATGGTGCCAAGGTCAAAAAAATGATGTAATATGGTTTTCGTTTAGTAATGAAAATCGGTAGGTATACCCACTTCTCTCAAAAAAAAAAAAAAAAAAAAAAAAAAAAAAAATGATATCATAGATAAATAAGAAAATTAAGAGCCCGGGCCACTTCAAACATTCTTGCCATTTAGCATTTACCAAGTAATTTATTTTCAAATTAATAGATATAATATATTTTTGAACAATTATATTACTCCCCCCATTCCATCCCCCCACCATCCCCCCACTCTATCTCTTTCCAAATTAGTTTTATCTCATTTCAATTTCATTCACATTTCTCATAATTTATGAGAAATTTTGCGAATCTAAAATCACGAACATTTTCTACGTAATTTTCTCTTTCAAACGAGATCCATGATGACATACTTTTGGATAAGTCGTTACAGAAGTATTTATCCCTCATCGTGAAAGTATTTATACCTATACAAGCATATGAAAGTATTACTATTAATTAATATAAGTATTTATACTGATATATGAAAGTATTAATATCAAGTATTATAAGTATTTATACTGACATATGAAAGTATTAATATCATGTATTATAAGTATTTATATTGACATATGAAAGTATTAATATCAAGTATTATAAGTATTATATGCAAAAAAATACTTTCAAGTATAGATATAAATACTTGCATGATGAGAGATAAATACTTCTATAACGACTTGCTCGAAAGTATGTCATCATGGATCTCATTTAAAAGATAAAATTACGTAGAAAACGTTAGTGGTTTTAGATTTGCAAAATTTCTCATAGATTGTGAGAAATGTGGACGAGATTGAAATGAGATAAAAAAAACTCACCTCTAAAAACGTGCATGGTTCCCCATGTGATTTGAAATTCCCCCCACCCTACATGAAAAAAACTTGCATGGTCCATTAAATACTTTTGTGCTTAGAGATAAATACTTTTGTTCTTAGAGATAAATACTTCTGTACGTAAGTATTAATACCTTATGAAAAAAAAAATGACAGCTGAAGTTTTTTGGCATTTTGTGCGGGGTTAATTGCGGGGTGGGAGGTGCGGGGTTAATTATCAGCCTCCATATATTTTTTTAAATAGAAAGAACAAATACTCATATAATTTTTCTATAGCTTTATCTAAAACTACAATAAATTATTCCCAAATTTTATTTATTTTTAGAAATAATATATTTGCACAAAAATAAATATCATGTGAAACGCAACATAAAATCTAATTAGTTTCCTTATTTTGGTTAGACGTTATATCTCCTTTGCGGTTTTTCATAATATAATATAAATATGTAGGTTTAAGGTATTTTGATATGTACTAGTATCAACCAGTGTTGTAGATAATGGTATGTGGTCGTCGGACGGACGAGGTACCGTCAAGTAATTAATTGGAATTATGCAGACAATTTAACGTTTTATTAAATTTATATATATATATATATATATTCTAATTTATTAAAAATCATTTATTTAACTCATTAAACTTATCAAATAAATTTAATTTAACTTAATTTCATTATTATAACATGACACTACACTTTTTTTTTAACGTACAAGTATTTTACATGTGTCAATAACACATTTATTTAATGAGAAAATAAATTCAAGAGTTAAACTTTTTTCAAATACTAATAACATATTATGTGAAAGAAATGAAGCATTCGAACATGAAATCACTAAATTTAGTTTATAATAACAACTTAGTTTCATAAATGAATATGTTGTACTAATTGAAAAAAAAATACATCAGTAATTAGTAAGAAAAAATATGATAAATAAATAAAAAAAGAATTAATCAATTTTAAAGTAAAAAAAAAAACATATATAAAAAATATTGAATGTATGTCCAACTACAAATAAAACTACAATAAATGATTTATAAAACTTATTTCACACACTATCACATAAAAGAAAAAATTCAATGTGAAAAAAAATGACTGAAAAATATTGAAAAAAAAGAATAAATGAAAATAAACGGCCGATTAAACGAAAAAAATCCATAAAAATACTCTATTAAGTATATTCGTGATGATTTGACTGTCGTTTTCGATTAAACGGCCGATTAATCAGCCGTTAAGATCGTATTTTACAACACTGGTATCAACGATTCAACCTCATGTATACTTCACAAATCTGCCCACAGACTTTTCCTCAATAAAAAAAAAATGACAAATCAGAAGTTTCAAACTATCAACGTTTTTTCCAAACAGAAGCCAGCTCATCGAAACTGATCGCGCTACACCCAAACTCGATTCTATCCATCCCAATTTCACCCACTCTCTCTGGCAACGGGACCCACTCCCACCTCCTCGCTATTCTTCCCCTTTCCTCCGCAAACTCGTAGAGTACGGCGCCGTTTCGCATCTCCCACGGATTGTACACGTACCCGCCTCGCTCTGTTCCGCACACCTCAACCAAGCAGCTCTGCCATGTAGCATATTCTCCCTCTACGCTCGGGAACAGCCGTTCCACCATCTCCCTCGGCATCTCCTCATCCAATTTGCTAACCGACCCCTGCAAAGTCTCCTGATTAACCTCCCAAAACCTCACCTTGGTCGTCGACTCACACGCCGGGCTCACTCCCACTACTAACAACCTCTCGTCATGCCCAATTGCAATAGCCCAAGACTACATATCGTGTGGCATCTGGTACAGATGCAATCTTAAAACACAAACAAGCATTTTTTTTTTTTCAATTTAAGTTCATATTTTATTTGACTTTTTTCAAAAAATGCAAATTGCTAAAAAATGAGTTATAACTCTTATACAAATATACAAATGCTTTTTGTCAATAGTTTGGTATCTGACTTTTTTTCGATAATATCTCTTATACAAATAAAAAAAAGATGGACAAAATGGGAAAATTGAGGAGTTCATACAACAAAATTGAACCAATTTGTCCATTCTCGTTCTATATTATATTTTCTTATCAATGCTAGCAGTTCTAGTCAAAACAAAACAACAAGTAAAGCATACCAGTACTGAATCCTCATCTAAAAAAATATCTTCTATTGGACCAATACCGAATACCAAACTATTGACAATTTTGGCCCCACCAAAAATGCATACAATCACCAAAAATGCATGAAATTGAGAAGGCAATGGATTTTCTACATGACATGATTTCTAAAGGGCATCCTGATGTCATGACCATTTCTAATAAAAATTCCTTTCCCTTCTAACCAGTTACAATATCCTTAAACTAATGTTAAAAAAAAAATCAAAACTGGATACATCTAGATGCACATTCAACTTATTTTTAGTGAGAAACAGTGACTACCAGTACTAGTACAGGGATAAACCAGTATTAATTTCAATACAAAGAAGGCTACAATAAACCATCATAGTTTATATTCAATAGCCAGCAATACAAATTTCATTCCATGCTTATCACAATCATAATTAGTGTTGAGTACTATTCTAGTTTTTTTTGATATGACAATATAATCACAAAAGTATGATATCACTAGACATTAAAACAAAAGTATAATATCACTAGACTAAGATTTGACCTTCAATTTCACAAAAGTTAGACACTAAACAAAAGTATGACACAGTGAGTTGTCATATAGATTAGGGGTTGATAGAAAGACGGCCGGAACGAAACATTCCAATTGCATGGTCAACAATCACCATCAAATATTCTTTGTTGTCTTTCATAAAACCTTCTCTTATCCAAGAATTTTCCAAACTTATCTCCATATCAACATGAACATCAAAAGGCAATTCTAACACTTTTAACTTCTCATGTACTCGGTCATGTGTTGTACGATTTGCATGACCTATTTGAGCAATGATCTTAGTTCGTTGCTGCTGTTTGTGAAGAAACTTTTCAGCAAATTCGTCCATATGATTAGCACATTCTCTTGGTTTGGAACGACATGGCTCATCTCCATGTGTGTTGTTACCTCTTTTGCGGTTCTGTGTTGGCACCGCACCTGAGTTGGAGGCTCTCGGAGGAACATGGATTGAATGCATTTGTGTAACTCTTAGAGCATCAGCATGTACCGGATCAGGAATTGGCAAACCAGCAGCGGTAGTGACCGACTCATGGGTACTATCAATCACATCTATTTCTGGAGCAATTAACTCAATACCATCTGCCATCATCTCTCGAAATACAGGTAGGCTAAAATCATTGAGCTCTTGTTGCACGCCACCATTTTCATCTTCAGAGCTTGAAACTTCAACGAACGTGTGTGGGATTTGTTTGTTCGGATTAGAGGTTACATTATAACGACCTGTGGCTATGTTCTTCCCATAAAGAGCTTCGACTTGTCAGTACCACGGAAAAGTTTTCTTAACATACTTCTTGTATTGAGTGGGATCTTTCTACAAAATTAGCATAAAAGTTCATAATAAAACAATAGTCAATATTTAAAACATGCATAAAAGTTCATAATAAAATTGCTTCTGATTACACCTATCAAAAACTTAAATAAAATAATATAAGCACTTCTATATATCTAGTTAATAAATAAAATACCTCTTGAAGATTTGTCCAAGCATCTTCAGGTACATCGGATATGTGTGTTTCTTCATTCCAACCACACCCACTTCGATTGGCCATGTGCCAGCAAAAACTGAAATCACCTTTCAAGTTCTACCAACGCAATTTCAAGCTCGTTGAAGTACGCATTTGGGTGTTCATCTTGGTGAATGCATTATACACATAACTCCATTCATGATTATTGTACCCACCATCGCTATTGGAATCTTATCTTCTACTTTGAACCTCAGCTAATAATTCTAAAAAGAAGGAAGTCTCATGATCAGACCAATTTGGATCCCTCCGTCCGTTGGTATTAGATCCGTCACCTTCAACAAATTTTTTGTTTGTCTCTTTTCTCTTACCTCCACGCTTACCTCGGCCCCTATCCTGCTTACTCCCAATAACTTGAGCTTGTTCCACAATGAAATCCATAACTTAGCTTCACCTTTGAATCAAAAACAAAATTTGTTATAATTGAACTAATGATATTGTAAAGCAAATGAGGTTGTCCTTAGGCTCTACTGTTTCACTTCAAAGGACTGATACTGACACTCCCAATTAGATGATGTTGGCATATAGATGCAAACTTCTCTATTACTATCTTTGGTCCATCTACTTGAGTGTTTATAATATGAACATATAGAGATGGAAAGCTCAATTCTTGTCTGACAAGGTTGAAGAGAAATTTACAAAAAGGACCCCTGATATTTGTGTATCTATATTTTGTTGAAACAGTAGACATAGTGTAAACGAAGATCCTAATCGAGTTTCTTTTTATTTGTTTTTGAGAATATATAAAAGAGAATCGAAGACATCACATAAAAATTCAAAGTAAAAACTTTTTTTTCTCTGATTGTAGGTGTACAAGGTTAGCCCAAATAATAAAGGACAAGATTGCAATTAGACATACCAATCTATATACACAAAGCTCTCAAGAGAAATTACAAAAAAAAAAAAATGAGATGTATTGAGAAAATCGAAAACTGATCAAATTAAAAACAAAAAAACTTATATAAAAATAGAATGTACATATGAAAGCACTTCACTGAAATAGAAAAAAATAAGTTGATTTGAATCAAAGCTGAGGTGAAGAAATAATATTAGTGTGAAAAATCAAAGTTAACTACTACATCATGGAGTGAAGAATCAAAGCTGCATCTATCTTGAAATAGAAAAATGAAAATCACTCAACAATGATTCGAAATGAAATTAGGTGACAAAAGGCATGACTGATAAACTGTTATGAACAAAGGATGCCTACTTCAGCCACTAATAGCAAAAATTTCAGTGTAAAGAGGAAATTTTAGAGATGCCAACGATAGAAAAAAGTACCGAACAAGATGGATATCAATGGAGAGAGCATGTCAATGAGAATGATTGTGCGGTGTCGGATTTGTAAATCATTCATCGAAGAGCCATCAATTTACGCCGGAGAAATCACGTTTTTTCTTTCCCGTGCCTAGGGGTGCGTTCCCGCTCCAGACGAAGAAGACAGTGAAAAATGAATTAGAAATGCACAGGACCTTAAGGAGGTCAGTTGGTGAGGGCAATATTGTAAAATAAATATGCACTTTTTGGCCTTAAGAAAGCGATTTGAACAACAAAATCTTAAGGAAGGGGGGTTCCTGGATTAAGGTGTTGCACTAAGGAGGGTTCTTAATCCTGTCAAAGGAGCAGCTGTTCGGACGGATTAACGTGGATTAAGGGTCTAAGGAGCGTTAAGGAAACTAAATCCTACCCAGCCGAATAGGCACTGACTGACCAAACAGTTGAAAACAGTAAAACATGCCATGACATCATAGCCATATGATCAGAACCCATGATTCCAAACCAAATTAAATACAAATTAGTTGCCTCTGTTTGTATTCCCACCAACATGACTTAGTCACTCCTAACCCTCATTACAACAAACAATCAAACAAATTTACAAAAAACCTCAATCCAAACCAAACCCCAAATTGGTGCTAGCCTTTGCTCAAACATCATCAGGCAATGTCAAATGACCAAATAATTTGAGACAATCACAAAGAAATTGAGATGGAAAATCCATCAAGAACCCTAAATCGAGAAAGCTAGCCAAGCACCACTGCCTCCGGCCATCTCTCGGCACCGATAAGGGGTCCAAAATGCTCCCCTTGAAACTCTCTCGCATGGCCGTGACTAGAACGATGTCGTGGTGGAGGAGAATCCAAATTAGTTAGAATTATTTAATGAGGTTTATACAATAATTAAGATGAACTAACAATCAAGACAAAAAGTCGATGTCATAGCCAATGAAATTGATTAAGAAGAAATGAATATAGAAATAACAGTGATGGTGTGTATAAATTGGTGCATCTTGTAGGTGTGGTGATTATATTGAAATTAGTTTTATATTCCATCACAAATTTCTAATAAAAAGTGGTTTAAAGGTTTCTTCGATCTTTCTATTTCTATTTCTATCAATTTGTTGCATTAATTTGTTTATCTTTTCTACGTGCTCTCTTGTCATTTGGATGATATATAGCTTCACCAACCTTAATTATATGAGCAATTTAATGATGATTAACCATATCAATATGCTCTCTTGTCGTATCAACTTAATTTTGGCCCCACCAATTTGTGATTCTTTTAAGAAGATACGGAGGACAGTACACAACAGGAACAGGAAGGTTGAAAAATGAAAAATTAGAATTTTGGAAGGATGTGATTGAGATTCTCTTGTGTCAACACTCAAGGTCGAAACAATGGCCAGAATACAATCCAATCAGAGAACTAGGGGAATTGTGCGACCGCAAAGGCTACATGCACCAGCTCTTACAATAAAGCTATGCTGCATGGCTGTTCTTAATTTCTTATGTGTTCACAATGGAGACAGGCCCGAACAAGAAAACTGCTAATTAAAAAGCTTGCGGCTAAAGCCTTGCTTAATTAAGCGCCTCAAGGAAACTGATCATGTGGATTAGGTCAGATTCCGGCACTTCTATCATAAGCCTCTGTCCCCTCATGCAATGGTCAAGGTTGCCGCTCACGAAATAGTAGAAACCGCAACCGGGTTTGTCTAAAGTGAAAAGGGTGCTCCCATCTTTTGGTGCTACACCGATGGCAATGGCTGACTCATTGCAGTGGTAGTAGCCTAGCCTGGTTTTGAGACCTTAATCACCGAGTCATTTTTGTACACAAACACTGGTGGAAAGGTAATAATCATGTTATATATATATTTTGATTAACAGAAATTTTTTTAATTTTATTGTTAACAAAAAAAGAGAGAATTGATCGTATATAATACAATACTCACATAATCAAATCTTTGACATGAAAATTGATATTGCTCGCCCAGGTTTGGTACATGTCTTGGTTGTTATCATCTGGCAGACGCCACCCGTCGGCATCACTGACCTTGTACTGGAAAGCAGACCCTTTTGAAAAAATTGTAGAAATGATGGTAACAAACACAATTATGCCAAGACAATTGGTTTTGGCCATGGTTGGCAACGATTGGAACAAGGGAAAAAAATAGACGATTTAATTATGATCATATCAGATGACATTGAGGCCTTAAATAGGCGTTATAAATATATTGGGTTCAGTTAACAGGCGGGCAGCGCTTCTTGTTTGAATTTGAGAAATTAAATTCAAAAGGCATGGTAGTTATACAAAATCTGAATTAATTAAGGTTGTGCAGGGTAGATAACCCTTCCATTTTTTGAATGCCATTATATTGTGACTCAGAATATAGCTAGCTCTTCTAGAGCAACACACTCCTGTACATAATTTGTCAGAAAATATCATCAGTAATGGAAATTAGAATGTAATAATTGAATGTTTAAAACATGAGCTAGCTTTTTGTTCACAATTGCAAAAAGGATCCAACTGATCATAAATTGTCAAAATGCACCATCAGATGCACATTGCGTGCATCTTTTAGTAAAAGCTAGGGATAGTTATACCAACAACCAACTTATTTGACAGCCGAACAGCCGATCAAACGGTTATCGTAAAAAATAAAAAAGTACAATTAGTACATGTCAAATTGTAGATACTTCTGTAGCTTAGATAGGTTGCGTGAAAATTGGAAATTAGGTGCTCAAATTAAATAGATGGTTTTAAAGTCATTTTTTCCATTGATGAATTGTTGTAAATTGGATATAAATTAACATGATATATATATAGGTTAGCAAATTTTCATATATATGTTCAAATTCTTGACATTGACACGTGTGGAAATAAGTGTAACAAAACTTTAATTATGCGGCGTTATCTTGATATTGACTTGACCCCAAAATAAACTGTTATCTTGAAAAAGAAAAAAAAAAAAAAAAAAAAAAAAAAACGAGTAAACAATTACAGAAATAAAAGCAAATATCAATAACGAAAACAGAAAAGAAGAAACTAAAGATGCATAAATTATTCAAACTTGAATATATAAGGGTTTAAGTTCGGACATCAACAAACTAACCTCATTAACTGAGTAATTACTTATTCACATCTCTTCATTTTTGTCTCTTATCTTTAAAACTACAGTAATTTAAAATTTATAAGTTAAATGTTAAAATAATAACATCAGATATGATCGATATCATTTTTCTATACACAGATAAAAGATCATTACATTTCGATTTGATTTTGATTATTATCAAAAGCTTAGAAAAATACACCAATGTAAATAAATTATGGACTTTTATTTTTCAACTTATTAATTCATATAAAATCAAAATAAAAAATAATAAATTTTTAAGTATATGAAGAGAAAATTTATGAATTACATTTAACTGTTTTATTTAAACTCTGCACATCACACACAGCAATCTTTATCTATCTTCCTTCCATGAGCAGCCTTTGAAGTTGAATCACCACTCAACTGATACTGTGCACAAATCCCATCAGCCAGGGCCAGGATTTTTGGAGGTGAACAGTTTTTTATTTGCAAAGATAACTTCCAAACCCTTTAATTTAATTTCTGGGACTTTGTGCCCTACCAGTAGCAGTACCACCGCTCAACGATTCTTATTTCGGCCCTAAACCTCTAATGAAGAGAGATTTTCTTTGTCTGGTACAAAATTTTATTTGACATATAATTAAAGATCAAAATATTTTTATTTTTATTTTTTTCAATTTAAAATTACCTCTGAAAATAATTATCAAATTACATGATATACTCAAGTTTTATTTGTGCAAGTATAGAAAGTGGACAATTTTGTGAAAATGAGTTAATAGTAGATCTTATTTGCTTTGTGATCAAATAAAATAAGATTCAGCTGATTTTCACCTCATGATTAATATTTATTTTTTCTTATTTTATTAGACTTAAATCATGGTATCAGAATGAGAGGCTTGGGTCTCAGTTAATTAAATTGCTAGATGTGAATTAATTAATTAATTAGGTTAGGCCTTAAAATGTAAATCACCTATCTAAGAATAAGATGGCTTAACTAGCTTGCTTTATCGTTTTTTATTTTGGCGTGATCTTCAAAAGTCAAAACTGTCCTCCCCTTTTTCTCCGTGTCCTTCTCCTCTTCCCATGTGCGGTGTGCCTCCCTTCATAATGCATCTAAATTAATTAAGCAGGGTACGTTGTTCTTCTAATTACAACCAAGTGCAGAACCAATCTGAAGGTTCAAGGCTGGACAATTTTTCTTTTTATTAAAATTAATTAGTATATTTCATTAAAACTGTTTACGGATTTTCATCAAAAAAAAAAAATTCTAAATAAATAATTGCTATGATGGACTTACATATAAATTTCTCTTTTTCTTGAATGCCATACCAGTGTTGTAAATAACAATATGTGGTTATCAGATGAATAAGATACCGCCAAGTAATTAATCAGAAATAATCAGCAATAATTGGCTAATTAGTCAGAAAAATTTCATGAGAATTTGATCACCGCCAATGACTAACCGGCCTAAACGAACGTTTTTTACAGCACTGTGCCATACAAATTTGGATTTTTTTAATGGCATAATATTTGCATGTTTTATTCAAGCGTTTAATTCAGGTGCTTTAATTCGCGGTTTCGTCTAATCATCGCTAGGCGCAGGCGCATAAACTAAAGGCGACATCATTACTTGTAGAGGTTTATCATCAATTGCTGAGAAACTTGGGTTGTTTTTTTTTTTTCCTTTCCAACAAATTAAGTTGTTGACTTCTTGTTGGTCTAAGAAATTTGATTTTTGGGTACAGTTGTAACTGTTATTTTTATCTAAAGCAGCTCACCTTGAGAGCGTTGACACGAGAATCTGATTAAATTTGATATATTAAAATAGTATGGAATGTATGGAACTTTTTTTTTTAAAATATGGGTTTTGGAGGTAAATTCATCCAACATATTTCAAACTTCTATATATTAATATATTAATATAGAGGAGTTTTTATCTTATGAACTTCATTGTATGTCCAATTTGAATTTGAGTCCTACATCGCAGTTGATTATGTACAATTGATTACAATCTAATTACTTCGGTTTCTGAAATATCTCACTAAAGGTAATCGGATTTTTTTATAATTTTTTTTTTCATTTTGTATGGTTGATTTGGATATTAGTATTGAATATTGAATTATAATGACATATTTAACAGGATAGCGGGTTTGAAGTTAGAATTTGATTTGTCTGATACACGGGGTTGCTAGTTGTGGTCGGGACCGATATGCAGAGAATGCTAGTCACAGTCAGGTTCAATAGTTGAAAATATGATGTGACTTGTTTTACAGATAACCTAGACCGACATGCTATCGCCGATTAAATATGCATCCATAATTTGATGTGAATTTGTGTGGATTAATCCGGTTTTTTTGAATGGTTGTTAAATTAAGCTAATTATACAGAAGCGTGTCATTAAATAACCGATTACTAAGATTTGTAGCTTTTTTTTATTTTGTTTTCATTTATATTGACGACGTAGGTTGACGAACTAAGAAAAGATGTAAAAATGCTTATATAATCATACTCTAGATAATAAATATATGGGTGTGACAATTTAACTTCATAGTAAATAAATAAATAAATAAATATATATATATATATATTTGATCCATTCTCAATACAAAAAATTAACTCCCATTCTCGGAAAAAAAAAAAAAAGTCTAACCCGTCGCACAAGCCACAAGCTACCTTTTTGTTATCTATATTTTTATAAGATGATGTTACCTTTGAAATTAAAAAATGGACAGAAAATTATTGTATTGATTTTCTGAAAAGCATGAATGAAACGCGGTCAAGTCAACGAAATCTTATTTTATAGTTGGGTCCGTATTACTATATTAGTTGAAGGACTGTGCGTTGAACCCGTTATGTCCGTATTTGTGTCTTTTTTTTTATTTGAAGGTTCATCACGCGGCCTACAAATATTAATTGCTTCAGCTATTTATTAATCACTAATGAACATAACAGTATAACACCCAATGACAGTGAGCCAGCGCCTAGCTAGCTGACACAGAGAGAGAGAGAGAGAGCGCGCGTCCATATCATCGCCTATAGTTTTCCATCCAATCTCATACAATTAATACATAATACAAAACCTTGAGCTTGAGCCTTGAGGTGCAATTCCCCAGAGACAGAGACAGAGACAAGAACGCTAGCTGGAAGCAGAGAACCATTCCACATAATCGATCATGGACCTGAACATAGATGCCTTGGAGTCAGTAATGAATCGGCTGCCAACAATTGACCTCATCCCAGCCTCACGTGTCTCCCATGAATGGCACCGTGCCGTCCGATCCTCCCTCCGTCGCCACCCCCGACAATCACCCTGGCTTCTTCTTCGTCACCTCCGCCACCCCAGCTCCTCCATCTCCTCCATCCATGCCTTCGACCCTTTCTCCAGCTCCTGGATATCCCTCCCACAAAATTCCCCTTCTTTGGATCATACAAAACCTAACGGGAGGGTGACGTTCCTTTGTGGATCCTCCGGGGATCGATTGCACACACTATCCGCTTCTGTCATGCTTGTTTCGGAGGACCCGTTTGGTACTGCATGGAGGAAGGAGGTGAAGGCACCCAAGTTGTGGAGGCAGGATGCTGTCGTGGCTGAGGTCAGCCGGTGGATCGTCGTGGCTGGCGGCGGCTGTCCAATGCTGCGGGACGAAGGGGAAGAGCTTGGTGCTGTCGAGGTTTACGACAAGCATGCCAGCCTGTGGGAGTCGGCCGAGCCGATACCAGAAGGATTCGACGGATCGACTTCTGCCACGTGGCTTTCAGCTGCGGCTTCTGATGAGAGGCTTTATCTGATTGAGAAGGCGACAGGCTTGATCGGCATGTTTGATCCCAAGAGCAAGAGATGGGGACCCACCTGTCAGCCGATATCCGACCCGACCGTGCAATCTTGGGCTGTTGCAATTGGGCACAATGAGAGGTTGTTAGTGGTGGGAGTGGGCCCAGACTGTCAGTCTACGATGATGGTGAGGTTGTGGGAGGTTAATCCGGAGACGTTGCAGGGGCAGGGGCAGGGGCCGGATAGCAAATTGAAGGAGGAGATGCCAAGGGAGATGGTTGAACGGCTGTTTCCGAGCGAAGAGGGAGATGATGACACGTGGCAGAGCTGCTCGGTTGAGGTGTGCGGAACAGAGCGAGGCGGATACGTGTACAATCCGTCAAAGATGCGAAACGGTGCCGTGTTGTACGAGTTTGGTGACGAAATGGAAAAGGGAAGTAGAGTGAGGAGGTGGGAATGGGTCCTGCTGCCAGAGAGGGTGGAGGAGTGTGGGATTGGTAGGATGGAGTTTGGGTGCAGCGCGATCGGTTTGGATGAGCTGCAGAGCTTCTTTTTGTAGACATTGATTAGTGGGGATTAATTTAATGGTCTAAATAATGATATTAATTAGTCGTCGTGGTTAGAGTTTAGAATTTAGAATTTGTATTAATAATGGTGTTTTCTTTTTTTCTTTTTTTTTTTACTTTCATTCGCCCTGTACTGTACGTACACTATTTTGTCAGTTTGTTTGTAGTGATTTTAATTTCGTTGTGTAATTTTCTTGAGAGATCATGAAAATGACTCGACCCGTATATATATTATCTCTCTGAATTAGGATTGTAAACCAGCCTAGTCAGACTGACATGGCCCCAACTAGACCTAGTCAACTACAAAATAAGATTTATGTTCCTGTTTAACACTTGGACTGACATGGCCCCAACTAGACCTTGTCAACTACAAAATAAGATTTATGTTCCTGTTTAACACTTGGACTGACATGGCCCCAACTAGACCTTGTCAACTACAAAATAAGATTTATGTTCCTGTTTAACACTTGGACTGACATGGCCCCAACTAGACCTTGTCAACTACAAAATAAGATTTATGTTCCTGTTTAACACTTGGACTGACATGGCCCCAACTAGACCTTGTCAACTACAAAATAAGATTTATGTTCCTGTTTAACACTTGGACTGACATGGCCCCAACTAGACCTTGTCAACTACAAAATAAGATTTATGTTCCTGTTTAACACTTGGACTGACATGGCCCCAACTAGACCTTGTCAACTACAAAATAAGATTTATGTCCACAGCATTTTGACGCGTGGAGAGGCCGTTGAGCCTCCATGTACTACGGATAAATTCAACCCGAACCCGTTATAATTTAGGATCTGGCCCAAGCCAAAACAGCCATATGGGCTTTAATTGATTCCATTGCTGGGCAGGCTCATGTCTGTTGCTTCAATTAAGCATAAATCATAATCATCAATTTAAAAAGATAATACAATATTTATGTTAACCAGTTTACTCAAAAACGATAAAAAAAAAAAAAAAAAAAAAAAAAAAGATACATTAATTTCTCTTAAAAATTTAAAAACCAAGGACGTGTGATTATAATATATATAAATCTCACCATATGATCAGTAGCTAGGCTTTTATTTTTATTTTATATTCCTTCTCTTTTTCCTTTTTTGCTGATGTCAATCCGGCCAGTTATTCCGTGCAATGATCATTCTTACGAATAACCGAGACATGGATTGCTGGTGCCGCTGCTTTGAGAAATCATCTCCATGAGATCCATTTCCTTTTTGACGACGACCTCATTGTCATTCGGAATCCCGAACTCATCAGCATCCCACGCCATTTCCATCATAACCTCGTCTATCTTATCAAACACAATATTTCCAGTTATATCAAAACTGCTGCTGCTGCATTTCTCAGGCATCAACTCATCATTTCCATTTCCATCAAACAACAAGCTATACATATCGGCAAACGAATCACAGAATGGAATTAGCATATTGTCCTCTATCTCCACCTCCACCTTCTCAACTTTGGCTGATTTCAAGATATCACCATTTCCCGGAGGCATTATAGAAATAGGAATTGCCGGTGTTGGAGGCGACATGCTGAGGCTCCTGATGTAGTCTTGGAGAATTGTGTTGTTGGTTGCACCTCGAGAGTTTTTGGTGGTGCGGGTGCGACGACGGGCAAATTGGCGGCGTTTGGTGGTGTTCCAATGGTTCTTAAGCGAGTTCTCAGTTCTTCCAGGAAGCCGCTTGGCGATCTCTGCCCATTTGTTGCCGACCTCCTTGTGCGCCTCGATCAATACCTTATCTTCCTCTTCTGTCCAGCTCTCCTTCTGCATTTTAAAATTTCCTTGCTAATTAATTCAGGCCTCTGGAAACTTGATTCTTGATTGAGAGAATTAGTAGTTCAATATTTCAGATGTGATAGTTTTTTTTTTTTTTGAAATTGAAACTTATGCAGAATAACCACTTCGCAGAAAAAAAAAAAAAAAAAAAAAAAAAAACTTAAGCAGAATTTAATGCGTCTTAAGTAACGGAAGCAGTGTTAGTTTTGTATTTCCTTTATCATAATTTCATAAATTTTTGCAATGAGAGGTCAAAAAAGGGAAGAAAAAAAAAAATTGTACCTTAATATTAGGTCTAAGATGGTTGTGCCATCTTTCCCTGCACTGTTTGCCTATTCTTCCAGGAAGCATTTGAGCAATGTGAGACCATTTCCTTATACCATGCTTCTCGACTAATTTTATCAATCGTCTACAACAAACACAAAACAAAAGAATTGAGACCAATGCACATCGATCAATTAGCACTGCTGCCTCATAATAATTAACATGTTTCAATATATATAACCTAGCTAGTGAAAACAACAGAGGAAATATTAAGCAACCAACTTAGCAAAAAAATTATCTCATAACTAACTCATTTCTTTAATGGTGATAACGAAACCTTTTTGCCCGTGAAGTAGAGAAATTGGACTAATTGAGCAACTACCAAAATTACGAGTACAAACGAGGAAGCAGAATAAAATGAGAGGAATTAATAATTAAAAATAATAATAAATGTAATACCTATCTTCTTCAAGTGTCCATTGACCTTTCACCATGTTAGTTTTCTTCTTGTTCTTACTGAGATTCCGACGCACTGTCTTGGCAACCATTTTGTTCTCTCCAATTTCTCTGAACCCCAAAAACCGATCCTCCATCACGGTCGAAGAAGAAGCAGAAGAGAAGGAAATATTAGGCATGATACTTGGCACCATAGCCATGTTATAAGCTTCATCTTCTATCTTTTGTAGCATCATCATAGGGGCATTGTTGTAAAAAGCCCCCTCTTGGTAGAAAGAACAACCTGAAATCTGATAACAAGTCTCTAATGGGGTCATGCCATACAAACAATCATCCGATATGACACCATTAATCGAGCCTTCGTTTACTTGGTGAATATTATCATGCAAATAATCCAATTGTGTGTTATTAATCATGCAAGGTTTCAAATGGCTAAAATCCAAATCCATTGGAGATGGGTTGGTGTTTAGGGTTCTGATGTGCTTGGAGCTGATTGTAGGAGTATAAGGTGACAGGATAGGGTTGTTATAGAAAGAAAGGGCTTATTAGAGATAGAAAGAGAGAGATTACAGGGTACAAAGGAGGCCAAGAGGCCCCTTAACACGCATTAAACACAATCTTTAATCTGTTTTCAGATTGTTTGTAGTGTTTGTCTCTATGGAATCCATATAACATATTTGTTATGCAAGTGTACTTAATTATTTAATAGTTAACAAGACTAATATTAAGAAAAAGGTAGCTGAAATTCTTATATATAACCCAAGCAAATTTTACTATAAAATTGCTGGGGTTGAATTATAATCATAACTCTATTATTATTGTGAACATTGTGTAATAGTCTAACATGCAATCTGTAACACGAAAAATTAAGGCCGCAGGAAATCTAGGTTCCTTAACTCATGTCGTAAGTTAATAGCATAATTTAAAGATATTAGGAGCCCAACTTAATTAAATTTTGAATTCTCTCATAAATCCTCTCAATTGATTTTAGAAGTTATTGATTATAAGCAAATATTAGCCGTTTTTTGCTGATCAATTAATTCCATTACCTTTCTCTTTTGTTATACTGTTAATTTGAAGTTTTCTATGGAATGTGTTGCCTACTCTTCAGACATTAACTTGACCTTTTAAATATTGTTTATGCCAAAGAGTCATTTATATGAACTATTTTAAAAAGACAAGTTGTTCAAGTATTTGATTGATAATATTATGCATAGAAAAATGCTTTTCTTTGAAGGAGCGTATTTTTTTAAAGACTTATTATATATCATTAAATAATTGTGTGCGCGCGGGCGTTTATATATAGATAGAGATATAGATATATAGACTAAGGATGTTAAGTGTCAACGGAGATATATTTTCAGTTGCATAAACGCACATAAAAAGGTTTTCATAAAGAAAAAAAACATATCATAACCATGGTACATTTCAAATAAAAAATCCTATTATTAACCTCCACTCACAAAACTATAAATAATTTTCTTATTAATGATATATTTTCTTTAATTAAAAGAAGTTGCTTATGTTACAAAAAATCATACACAAATGAAGCTGAAAATAAAAACAAATTGCTTCCAAAAGGAGCATCAAACGTGATCCGAAGCAGTCTCAGGACAGAAACCATAAATATATCTTGAACTAGAACAACCTGAAACAAAAGCATTAAAACACATGTTAAAAGTAACTAATTGTTAGAGAGACACATTAAAACTAATACAATTTAAGTTTTAACTCTCCCTAAAACATGCCCATGCAGAGGAATTAGTCTATTATAGTGATAAATGCATTCTTTAATTCCTATTTATATATGTGAAACATTAATAGGCATGCTAACAAAAAACCCAAATAAGTAAAATCGTACACACACACAACTGTGTACACAACAGTCTCATAAAAAAAAATTGGTCCTGTAAGTGCACTCAAGTAAACATATATCCAAAAAAATATGATGTACGATATGAACCCAAGTGCTGATTTCTATATTGTTTTTTTTTTTTTAAAAAGGATCAAACTTTAAAAACACTTGTAGAAAATTCTACCGTCACTTTGTCAAAAACTCTCACAAATAATATCAACAGCTATAATATTAGATAATATTAGAGATGCCTTCACAAAACATTGTATATTACTCATACCTCTCTATAAACTAGCGAAAATCCCACATCTACCAAATTTTCATCTACTTCAAAATTGCACGAACTATGCAAAATCCATGATATTTACAAACACTATGCTCTATGTATAGGGATGTTAAAAAAGTCACACCGTGACTGGAATGGCACGGCACTTCATGAAATGTGTGCCGATCACATGTCGTGACTATTCACGGGACATGACGATCTTTCGGAAAATTGGCACAGCACAACACGTCACATCATACAAAAGATCTAATCACGGCACGGCATGGTACATCAGTCACGCATGATTAGGACTGATGGATCTTGATTGAATGGTAAATCTTGAATAAACTAACTTGCATTATGAAAAAAATAGTTAAAAGTGATAAAAATTGGCCAACTAGACCGGTCACGTTAGGACACATCACGTGTAATCACAGCATGACTAACGTGTTGTGGGACCATTCACGTGCCGTGACCATCCTTCCGAATTTGGTCATGACATGGCATGTCACCGATTTATATCCCTATCCATGTTACCATGTAGACAGAGAACAGAACACTGGATATCATAACAGGGCATAAAATGCCTGAAAAACAGTAGAAGAAATTCACACAGGTACAAAATTATTTTGGGTATCAGTTGTGCATATTAGAAATGTTGGGTGCCTGTTGCGGATACATTACAAAATTGGGTGAAATTTGCACAAGTAAAAAGAAAGAGTGTGACTACCTTGTGATTGAAAAGCTATTTCAGGATGTGCTCCATCAATGGCAGAATGATGCGGAAAGTCGAGTTGCATTTCTTCTGCAGCTAAACCGGCCCCATTCAGAGCTCGTACCACTTCACTGTGTACAACTCCATTCCCTTCTTCTGTCAAGTGCAGTCCGTCCCTGCAATTTAGAGTCTCGAATCACAATGTACAGGTAATGATGTATACTGGTATAGTGGGATGCAATAACCTGATTGGAGTAGTATCAATGCATCTGTCGTACCAGTTAATTAAATCAGGTATGTATGGGAGGGAGAAAAGACCTTAAGAAACTTTTTTGCCATCCTTCTGTTTGTTGCATAACAGACCACGTGTCAATGCACGGTATCTGCATCTCTTCAGCTAACTCGACACATTTCCTTGCATATGTACCGGTCACCTCATTTGTCCTCTCCGGAAGCTTCCTCGCCTTCTCTCCATAAAGAGATCTGTTAAAAACCAACTTTTACTACTTCCCTGATCATAATTAAGGCTTCCCTAATATGAACAGTTTCGTAAAAAAGGATTAGCCCTGATTAAAACTATTATCAGAACAGAAAATTGCAATACAAAATTCATTCTCTAGGGTGATTCGTTTATTGTACCAAACCTCAATATATCATTAGTGAAAATTATGATGATAAGAACCCAAAACGGTAGAGTTTCTCTGATCTTCTTGTGATTTGGTGTGTCATACAAGGCTTGGAAAGAGCAAAAAGAGATCTTCAGAAGTTAATGATAAGAGTATCCTACTGCAAAACCCAAGACAACAAAAAAAATACATTTAAGTATTAAAGAGAAAAAAGACAAACTTGGCGTATTGCTCTCTACCATCTTCATCTACGGGAGGAGGTGCTATCAAAACAACCACCATTTTGGGTGACATCTCCTACCAACAAAAGCAGATGAAGGAAATAGTTTCCGTAAGTTATTTCTTGTCAAGTTCATAAATGGGCTGGTCCTGTCAGGACGAGTATGAAATCCAGGCATAAACAATAAATAACAGAAAATACAAGATTAGTTGAAAACAATAAGAGAAAAATACAATTTTTAAGTTGCAGAACCCAAGAAGACGCCAACAATTATAGTCCCTATGTGCTGTGATTGTTGAATCTGGGCCATATGGACAAATTCAACCTGATCTAAACCATCCAATTTTATTCCAATGTCAGCCATCTAACTTCAATCGGATGGTTGAGATTGTGTAATCATAACAGCGCAAGTGGCCTTTCAATTAAAATCCAACATAGAAAACAATAGAAAACAAAGAAGAAGTTGTATTAGTAGTGGTACATGTAAGATACTGATACCTTTAAATGAGAGATCATTTTCCTGAGGTTATCCTTGTACTCATTGAGAGGCACGTGTTGCTTTTCACTTTGTCTTCCCAAGAGCACCGCATCATTTGCACCGAAAAATATGGTGACGGCCACTGGGGGGGATGTGGGCCCGGTCTGCATGGTAGGTAAATATGTGAAGATCTGATGAGAATGTAATGTAATACGCCACACAATGCAAGGATGACAACTTTGGGTAATACCTGTTGGTACTGAATTAGAAGCAGGAATAAACAATTCTGGTGAAATTTGATCTAAGAAAATAGAATAGAATGAGAAAGTGAAGAAGGGGTTACCAGAGGAAAGATTTGATGGAGCAGGAACAAAGCCCAGCGCGTGTTGTATCCGCCAAAACCTCTGACAACAATGTCAGCCTGGCAATATGGCATTAGCATTGGTGAGAGAGAAATAAAGAAAAAGAGAGAGAGAGAGAGATCTGATTCGAGAAGGCAAGCGAGGGACCTTGCGGGAGTAAGAGTCGGCGAGAGCAGCGCCCCAACCGCCGGGGCGGAAGGATTGCTCCGTGATCGAATCGCCGAACAGCACCATCTGAGGCCGTACCGGTACCGCCATCTCTCTCTCCTTTGCTCTCCTTTCTCTCCTTTCTCTGATTCTCTCAGGTCAGGTCGTTTAGACTTGCAATCAATCGCCCAATTCAGAGGGACTTTGATTTAATTATGTATATATATTTCTATTTGACTTTGGACCTTCTTCGTGTTAAATCAATGTTTTCGATTTCCAAATTCATAAATAATCCACAACTGAACTAAAATAAGAAATATGAATTTATTTGGAGCATAAACCATCAACAAATTAAATACCATAATTATTTTTTAAGTAAAAGTTGGAGTCAAATCATCAAACTATTTAATATTTTTATTATTACAACAAAGAATTTCTCCTGTTCGAGTTTCAAATTCCGATTGTGTATTTTTGTCACTAGATTAAAGACTAATTATTTAAATATCAAAATTTCTAATTTTCATGTTTTGTTATGTAATGTGATTTGGGAACACAGGAATGAGACCGGTAATATTATAGATCAACTCGAATTATCGAATTATGAATTTATATCTGTATATTAAAAAGTTTAAATAGTTAATCCGAACTATTAAACATATCAATATATTTGAAGACTAAATTTTACACTTTTAAAAAAAAATGAATAAGTAGAAAATCATTTGATCAAAGGATTATTCATAAAGTAGTGATTTTCAACTTATCTAAAAGTATTAAAAAATGTATAAATTCATAACATAGCTTTACTCAAGGCAAAACTCGTCTATTTTCGAAATTTTTATTGACGGTAAATAGGAAATAGTATGTGCAAATTTTTAAAAATAAAAAGGCATCCACCCCATTCCACATTCACGAACACGATGAAATATATGGTCGAAGTTCATTCTACTGTTAGCCACACTCTCTTCCCACATTGTCTTTAATTTTGATTTTCTCTTATCATTTTCATTGAGAATGGCTAAATCTATGTCCATACATATACCACTATGTGTTTTTAATTTGTTTACAACTGAGTACTTTTTAAGATATTTTTTATCTAATTTTATATTATAGCTGATTTGTAACTTTTTAAATTAATAAAATCACCTACAAGTTTGACTTAAATATATATATATATATATATATATATATATATATATATATATATATATATATATATATATATATATATATATATATATATATATATTTGGTTCAATTTAAGGTTCCAATCTCCATCTCAAATGGCATCAATTTTTTTTGTCCGAGTAGAGGGCTCTATTTAATAAGACATTCAAACAGGACAAATGTCTTCTCATTTGTAAAGTTTGCATCAAGGTTCTAAATAGCAATTGTTGCATCATCGCAGAAAAGCTAAATTAAAAACTATCGCAAATAGCATAGCTATAAGAAAAACTATTCTACATAGTTTTTTTTTAATTATATTTTAAATTTCTACTAATTATCAATATTTTTTAAAATTTCATATAGTGATAAGTAACGCAAAATTAACTAATGAATTAGAATATTCATATTGAAGTAGTATAAACTACAAAGTCCAAATTACTATTCAAAATATCTCTAATAATATCATAAATTATCTATCTTTTTTCATTAAAAATAACTTGAGTATCATGACATAAACTATATATTTTTTTATTAAAAAAAAAATAAACAATATGGCATAAACCATCTATCTTTTTCTATTTTAAAAGCAAAAGCAATTCGGACTTGACAAAAGTTTATTCTTAAAAAGAAAATAAGTTTGGACCTTTAAATAAAAGCCTATGTAGCATAGCGTACGTTATAGCTAGCACAAATAGCGGACCGCTATTACGATTATAGCGGTTGTAGCTGAAATAGCGTACTTTAAGATCTGAAAACATTATAGTGCTATTATTGCATCGCTATTGTGTCGATATAACGCACTATTTAGAACACTGATTTGCACATATCTTTTCTTGTTTTTTTGTTTTATTTTTTTTTTTCTATTTAGCATTTATAAAAATTTCGGCGCATATTTGATATCTAAATTTATATCATTTTGTCTTTATTAAAAAAATATATCCTTTTGTAATAGGGTACTTCACTTTTGGATTATTATGTACATTTTGTTAACTACGTCGGCTAAAATATCTTCTAAGTCTAAAAAAATCTCCTAGACTCACAAAAATTAGTTTGCGAAAGAGGGATGGACAAAAAAATGAATTTATAATAATACAAAGAACTATATTCTTAACCAAATACCAATCATGACATATTTAATTATGTTCTTTTAATGCGCCGACAAATTAGCTTGGACTTACTTTCACTTGAAGGAAAACATAGATCTGTTCCAGAATACCAGCATTGGTACATGGCCCCGTTTTTGAGCTATTTAATTATTTATTCCCAACAAAAGGAAACAAGCTCAAATATGCAAAAAAAATAACCTTCAATTTCTATTAAACTGGTTGTTTTACTATACAGCAGAGGAATTAGAGAACATAAAAGGAATTATTTATATACGAAGAAGAGTGAGGCTGGAACCAACAAAAATGAAAATTTTATTATATAATCATGCTGATTTTGGTTTCATCCTCTTCAGCTGTGAGTAAAGGAAAACTCCACCAAGTGCTATACCAGTCCCTGTGATTGGAAGCAATTCTATTTACGGCCAATAGTATAAAAAATAAAAATATTACAATAATTGACTATTTTTTTTATGTAACACCATTTACATTTCCATAAACAGAACAGACTTTTAACTAGGGGAAATTTAAGTTTTGGTCCTTTAAATTTTAAAAAAAATAATCAAGTGGGAATTTGAAGTTTCGTTTGTGCCAAATTGATCCCCGAACTTTTGGAAAAGAAACTGTGTTGATCCTTGCAATTTTTGAAAGCTCAAGGACTAATTTGGTGCAAATGAAAGCACGAGGACCACCTTGATTTTGCTTTGAATGTCTATGGAACAATTTGTGCAAATGAAAGTTTAATAATTTGTTCTTTTCTTTTATTTTTCTACTTTGAGAAAGTTCAAGAACCAAAACCACAATTTTCCCTTTTAACTGCAAAAAATCAACCAAAGTTGATCGCTGGCAACTAGATTATGGCCTTTAAAGCAAACCAAAATAGCATCATATAGTAAACCAAAGGAAAGTAATTTATGATACCTCCGGTTAGTTAAAAGTTCTATTTATTTATTTTTCTCAATAGAATACTTGTACCAAATTGTGCTGCATATATATTCAGTGGTACCCATCATTTTATGGGATTCAACTACACAGATAACAGAAGGTGAGGTGAGCAGAATGTTGGAACTATTCAACTTTGGAACGTTGGAACTATTCAACTTTCTTTATGGAATTCAACTTTATTGAGTGGTACCCATCATTTTATGGGATTCAACTTTGGAACGTTGGAACTATTCAACTTTCTTTTCTACTAAAATTCAATCAAAGCAGCAGTTCAGCACACGATTAAGTGGAATTGAGTGAAACAGGAATGGAGTAAGTGCAAAACATGTCTGTAACTGAGTAAATGAGAGTAAGATATGCATGTCTAATCCTACTTTGACAAACGGAGTTAGAACAAATTGGAGAAGCTGTCTATTCCCTATTCCTTATTCCACCCTTGCCAAACACTTATTACTATGTAATTTAAAAAAATTAATTTCCTAGGGATAGATCTGCCCAACCAACAAGGACAGGTGAGATACCAAGGAAAATTTATATATATATATAACGAGGAAAGAACTTTACCAAGTGAGTTGATGGGGGATACAGGTGTGCAAAAGAAAATGACAAATGTGACAATAACCACAACTCGCTTTACACAATTGCCCACAGAGTGTGTCAGGGGAGATACTTTTGCAAGTATCATGAACGACACCTGTTATCAGAAACCAGACACAATTACCACCAAAGAAAAAGTTAGTTTGGCAGAACTAATTCAACAATAAACCACATTTGAAAGCATTCCAAATTTTAAAAAAGAAAAGGTCCATAACTACAAAGGCCTCAAAAATTGTTTTTAACCTGTTGATACGCATAAGAGCAGAGTCCAGAAAGAAGAGATCTCATATATATCTGTTTGGCATCAAGGCCCTGCAAAATTATCAAATTTACTAAGCCATCAAATAAGGTAACTTCATAAGGAAAATCCCCACCCCCATACCCACACGCACACACTGCTTGTGCATCCATGTGCATGTGTTCTGTGTGTGTGTGTGTTTTGTGTGTTTAAGAGAGAGAGGAGGGGGGGGTCATACAGCAACTTGCAAGGAAGAAGGAGATAGCTTCACCCCTTCAACAAAAATGGCAACAGGAGCCAGAAGGAAAAATGACAATATAATTATTATTGAAAACAGATTTATGTTGTCTAGTGATTCCTGCATTATGAAATCAAAATTAAAAAAAAAAAAAAAAAACAATTACAGTCAGAGATTGTAAACTAAGATTATAAGAATGAGCATAAATTGTCGCTTAATTACTGAATTAAGTTGCAGTGATTTTATACAAGTACAGTGTAGCACATTAAATATCAGGCAGTATTTACCAGCTGGTACAGGTCTGCTACAAACAGGCAAAAAACAGTAATTTGCCATCATACAGTCCTACATGTGTGTACTGAAGGTTACAACTCTTGGTATCTCATTAACTCAAAGTTAAATTAAAAGCCCATTATATTCTCATTTGAATAAATCTAAAGTTATTTTTTTACCTCATTTATAACCATGATTTTCTTGCTCAGAACATTACGAGACTGGCAGGTCAAATTTGAGGCCATGGCACTCCAAAATCCAATCCTGTTTGTAGAAAAAATAAATACATATAAACACAGGTAAAGAAATGTTAATGATAACTCAACTAGAAATGACTAATATTATAAGTTGCAATGCCCATAATTACATTTACATGTGGCTAACCAGTTAAAGGAAGCTTCAGTGAGAGATGCCAAGGCCACACCTCCAACTATAGGGACAAGAGATAATACAACCCACACTGTCGGTAACTGTAGAGAGGGAAAGGGGACGAATCAAAGGAAATAACCAAAAATCACTCCTATAGAAAAAAAATTATTTCATGTGTTGAATTGAGGTTTCAATTTAAAGAAGTCCTGAAGCAGCAAAAGTCATCCCAAATTTATCCAAACAATAGTTGCTAACTTGTTGTACTTAAAGATAATATAGAAAATAACATTTAGAAGTTAAAAGGTAATATCGAGAAGAAAAAAAATGAACCTCTCCAAGGAACAAGGCAGAGAGAAGAACAGAGAAAAAGGGCTCCATTGCTTTGATTGTATGTGTGAAAGAAACTGCTACCTTCCCCAGACTCATATTTGTAAACAGATTTCCCATTGTATGTACTATAGCCAATGGTAAAATAGCTGCTAACTGAAAATTATGATATGAAACTCGAAAGAATTACTAAACTGAAACTTAAATTTAAATTTAACTATTCATCTAGAACCAAAACTGTGAGTTTCCAAGTTTATTTGGCTAGATTTGTGTGAAGGTTGCAGAACTGAGGCTGAATTGCTACTAATTGAAGTAATTAGAGCCTATTTGGGAGCAGATTGAAACCCATGTCTACTAAGGAGACAATTTTATATTATGGCTTGGCTCTTGTATTCTACAATACTCAGGTTTTAATATCTGGCATATTAACCATTTCCTACTGCCATTAGGAATTTGAATGGAACAGTTTACCCAATAAGTAAATTTGAAATCCATTTATCTCACACTTTTTGTCTAAAACCTTGCTCCTTCCATTTCTCCTTTTTTTGTTTTTCTAATTTCAATTACCTGCACACCATCTAATGGTTGTAAGTTAAACTTGTTTCATCTAATGGAACAGGCTCTCACAATCTTTTATCAAAAGAGAAAAAAAAAATTACCTGCACACCAGAAATATTGGGTCTTTTGTGAAGGTTGGTGGCCCACATGAACAAGACAAGAACAGACCCCACAGCCAATTGAAACGTCGTGACAGTTATCGGAAATGGAAAAACCTTGAGGACCTGTTTGAAAAGTGCAGAGGCATATCAATTAAAGATTCAGGTATGATTTTTACCTAAGATGTAACAAATTCTATGTTTAGACTTAGATGCTCAACTGGCTGAGGTTTTCATATAAAATTAATTGAAGTGTTGATGCCTGTATCATATGATCAAGGAAGGGTTTAGTGGAAATTAAAGACCTGCTTATTATATATGTTGAAGTAGATATTGAGCAGATACCACAAGACAAACAGACTCCCCAGCTGAAGTGTCTTTACCAGCCCACTCGCTCCAGTTGATTCCGCAATGGAGCTCTCCAGCACATATTCTCCACTGCTACTGGCACCGACTACAACACCATCACCGGTCCTCCTCTTTTTACTCCACTTGCCCTTGGAACTCGAAGCGAAGAGAACATTCGTGCCAGAGACGGAGGTCTGGTGCTGGTTTCGTGATTGGCAGTGGCAGAGAGAGAGAAAGGGAGAAGAGATGTGATTCTGGTGTGCGAAATGGAGAAGTGAGGGAGGAGAGGATGTGCGAGTGCGACGGGGTTTTACGACTGATGCGACGATGGGGGTGACGGAGGTAGCCATGGCGGAGAGAGAGAGATCGTGAGGCGAGCGCGGGTGCAGATTTTAACAGCTACAATTTTAATTTCCACAATATTTAGATATGAGGTTTTAAACTTTTAATATCCCGTAGGGTCCCACTTGCTGACCAAAACATAATTTGACTCGTAGGGTCCCACTTGCTTACCATTCAAAATATGAATTCGTATCCCATCCCCTCAGGCCTCAGGTTACCTGACTGACTAGAATTGAATCGTACGGTCCTAAAATGGACTTGCACGCATCTCAAAGCACAAATAATCCAGCCCATCTCTGTTTTCCCGAATCCCGATTGGCTGAGAGTAAATCTTAACCGTCTGTTTCAATTGTGTTGCACGTGTCAGGTACCTGGGAGGATACGGATCCTCAAAATATAGCCGTCCCTGTGTTGCACGTGTCGCTTCTCAGTTCTCCAACCCTGCAAATTGCGAGATCGTATCCACTGCATTAACTCAAAAAAGAATGTTTTGAGTTACTGCATCTGGACCGTTCGATCTACTTTAATATCCGTGTGAATTAGATCCGCACTAATATTAAAGAGTCCCTGCTTTTTTATAGATGGAGGACCGGATTGGCTCTGTTTGAAATCAGACAGTTGAGATGTTCTTTTGAGTTAAGGCAGACGATGTGGACTTGCAAATTGCTATACGTAACTTTCGAGCTAAAATTCTCGAGAAAGAAAATTCGTATCAGATGACAAAATTGTTCATGCAAATTTCATTTTCCACACTTAATCTCCGGCCGCATTGGACCTCAACTCTAAAAATCAAAATTCTGCATGCAAATTTTATTTTCCACACTTAATCTCCCGTCCGCATTGGACCTCAACTCTAAAAAAGGACAGCACGAGCGATTAAAATTTGTCACCTCTTACCAATTAGTCATTTAAATTTATTTTTTTCTTCCTAATCATTGAATATTTTATTTATTTCAATGAAATCAATTATTAATAATATAGTCACTTCATTAAAATAAACAAAATATTTAATAACTATGAAAAGAATAAAATCAAACCTGAGTAATAGAATAAGTCCTCTGACGAAATCTTCTAAAATCAATTATGATTATACTAGTTTAGCTTCTAATAGATTTTCTTCATTTTGAGTTAGTATTTTAGATCTTAGAGAAATATTAATTTGGGCATTAATAGGATTATTGGTGATGGTAATAATACTTTATTTTGATTAGATAGATGGCATGATAATTGCTCTTTATTTTGCGTCTTTCATAATCTCTTTAGAATTGCATCTCATCCATCCATTCATGTATATACAGTGTTCTCTAATTTTCCATTTAGTTTGCAATTTACTAGGCAATTAAAGAGGATTATTCTTCATGAATATAATAGACTTTTAGAGTTTTCCTTTTCATGCTTTAGATCCAGCTCAGCCTGATAGAATATATTGGAGATGGACTTCTTCAGGTTTTTTACTGTTCACTCTCTTTATAAATGACTTTCATTTAGATGTATTCCAAATCATGTTTTCAATACTTTATGGAAGGCTAAGATTCCTCTTAAGATCAAAATGTTTATTTGGTTACTCAGATAGGATAAAATTCTAACTAAATATAATTTACGTACTAGAGGTTGGCAAGGAAATGTAGACTGTCTATTTTTGTGGTGCCCCTGAGACTGTACATCACTTATTTGTTACTTGTCTATTTATTTCTACTTTGTGGTTTCGGATTGGTAACCATAACAATTTTGTTTTTAATTGCACACAAGTGTCTGAACTTTGAAATTTTGATTATCAGATATCTTTAAAAGATTTATTGTTGGTTGAATTAATTAGGGCAGCTACTTTATAGATTATTTGATTGACCAAAAATAAAATTTGTTTTCAAAATACACTAGTACTAGCTATTAGTTATGTGGCATCTTCTATTGTTGTTTTAACTTTATATTGGTGTAAGTCTCGTTTAGATATTTTATATTTTAAATTGTCATTGATTATATTTTTTGATATTTCTCCTCTGACTCGGATAGGGACATCTCAGGATAGAGCCAGCTCCCATATGGTTTTAGACAGGGTCCTTCTCTTGGTTTAGAAGAGTCAGATGATAGGAGCATCTCTAATGCCATTGATGAGACAGCTGATTTATTGTCTCCTGATTGATCTTTAGTTGATACTGGCTCTTCTTCCACTAATGTGATTGCTCTAAGTGATTGATATTATGAACTTTGATGTTTTTAGTGTTGCTAGCTTGATTACATTTTCTGGTATTATACTTTGTTTTGTGGTTGCTAATACTAGTTCAAAATAATTGAATTTTTGTATGACGTATATTGTTTCGTAATGAAACAGATGGAATTCCACTTGTTCAAAAAAAAAAAATCTTCTAAATTTTTTTGAATTATTGTTTATGCATTGAATTTGGGTGATTATGATTTACGTTAAATAGAAGCAACAGAATACATCAGTCCAGCAATGGAATGGATTAAAGTCCATATGGTTGTTCCGATTCTTGGGCCGACTCATGAGCAAACGAGCTGAATAAAGCCCAACTCGGCTCCAACTCAAATCTTATCACTCGAACAAAGTGGGCCGAGTTCGAGCTGACAAGCCCAATCTGAATAAAGTCTCAACTCTCGTCTCCTCTTTCTGCTTTCTCTCGCTCAGGTGTGCTCTCTCTCTCCGAGGTGAGGTGAGTTCTTTTGTATGATTTTTCTTTCATGAAGCACTTGAATGCCTCTTCTTCTTTGTAGAGGATTTTCTGTTCTTTTGTTTAATTTCGGTGTTCTTGCATACTACATCAGAAGATAAAATGGAATCTGTTGTTGCATTTTAAGTTGTGATTGCAAACCCATTTTACATTTCATTTTAAGTCTTTCACGTTGTCTACACAATGAATGAAACTACCAATTTTACACTTTTCTTATGTTTCATAGACTAAAAATTTTAATTGCAACTTTTTTTCTTTTCTTCATGATCCCTTTAGGGTTTACACCTAGGATCAATTTGTTGTTTCTCATGGCGGATTCGCCATCAAATCAGGAAGGGGTTGCTGATACAACGGTTAGAGATCTTATCATTGATCCGTTGCTGTTTCATTTCTTATGTTGTCTGAACGCCTACTGAGAAAATTAAAAAAAAAATTGAAGGATTTATTTTCTCATTTTTTTTTCTGGTATCAAAGCATGGACTGGTATCTTTGTTGTATTACACTCTTGAAATCACTGAAGCGATGGTGATTTTGCAGCATTGAATAATTAGTTCCAGTTACTGTTTGGTTTACCTGCATTTTTTTAGGAAAGGTTTTACCTTCAATTGAAATATAGCCTTTAATGGAACGAAATATAACACATCGTCTATCAATCTGGACTGAGTACTAATTTTTGTTAGTTTTTTTTTGGTATAATTAGCTTTATAGCCAAAAGCGTGTTGCAACTTACACTATAAACATAACCATCGGTAAGGTGTTGCAACATTTCTACATTAACTTGTTTAATTCTATGTACAAAATGCGGCTTAGATTATTAACCTGTTAATGTAGAATAATCCTTGACACGTCATTGAAAGTTTATTTAACTTAAATATGATGTACTTCACCAAACCACAAGGCAGTTTTTAGAATTACTGAAAAATTGAAGATGCTTTTGATAACTGTGGAGTATTAATTTCTTTAAATCGTATCTGCGTAAATTATAGGAAAGCCCAACAAAACAAGTGGGGACAGTTAATTGGGGCTCCTACACTCTTGTAGGGGTATTTGCAGGAATAGTATACGGTGGAAGTAAGGAAGCTTCAGCATCTGTTGTAAGCTTTCATTCACTCTAGACCTTATTTTTATGGACTAAGGTCTAATTCCACAAACAGGATGTTCATCCAAGGTGTTGTTGGGCCTAATATCTACATTAACAATTCAAACAGAGCATCAGATCTAAGCCAATAAAATTGTATGAAACTGGTTTGTGGTACCACATTTTAAAAAATGACCGAGGACTACTTCGTAATTAATTTACACCACTTTTTCACCATACTAAAGTTAAACCCAAAACTCCTCTAGTTTGTATCTCATTCCTGAAATTGGTACTTGCAGAAACCTAAAGCTGCAAACAGCTATTATGGAAGATTTCAAATTGTAATAGAAGTTCCCTCCTCTTTTGTCATTTTAGAGTAAAGATGCAGAGGTGATGCTAAAAATGGGGAGCACAGCAGACAAAAGAGAGCAGTACCGGCTGATGAGAGATGCCATGGAGAAGAGATTTCTGCGAGTTGCTCGTGGTTCACTGGTCGGTGGGGTCCGTCTTGGCATGTTCACCGGTGCCTTTTATGGAATACAGAATCTCCTGGCTGATGTAAGAGGTGTGGATGTGTATGATGTCTTCAATGTAGTCGGCGCCGGTTCCATCACTGCTGCTACTTTTGGTCTCATAAGTGAGTTCTTTTATTTTAAAATTTATTCAGTTTTTTTTTTTTGTTCACTTTTTCTGGTGCACTGGGTCTTGGTAATGATTTTTTCGTTTCCAGGTCAGATCAAATATTCAGTTTTATTATCTCTGTGTAATGTTGAGTTGATTTTTTTGTGGTTTTGATTTGTTATTTCATTTATTGGAAATTACAGTTTCTTAACAGCTCTTGCCCTACCAGTACCATCTCTGGACAATGCTGTATAAAAATATGATTCAGAAACAATTGCTTACAAGCTATCCATACTGTATAGAAATATGTATCACAACCCATGCAGATGAGTGCCAGATGAGTGCATAGTAGGAAGTCTATCGGCAGACTAATCTATATCTCACTGGCTGGTGGGGGTCTATTGTATTTATAACATCAGCTTTACATTTTTTTTTTTTTAAATGCAGTGCCCGGCTCTCTGCAATGGCGTGCTAGAAATGGATTGCTCGGTTCAGTTCTTGGAGCTGGAATTTGTTTTCCTCTAGGTATTTTCTAAAGGTTATGAATTTTTATGTGTATGATTTTTAAGTAGTTGAAATTTGTTTCATAACCCCATATATAAGTTTATTTCCCAAATGAAATTGGTTGTGAAGGTTGGTTGCAAATGAAGTTGAGGGAGAGTGTAAATCAAGAGATATCTAAAACTGATGTTAATGAGGCCGCAGAGAGAGCTCAGAGCCAAAGCCGAGTAGGTGCTGCCATAGATAGGCTTGAAAATAGATTACAAAAGAAATAAAAACAAGATTGTTTTCGTTTGTTTCTTTTGTTCATTCTTCTTAGGGACTAAGCAGTCATAAATAATTACCTACAAAGTGGGTCCAGTTTTGAAAGATTATCGCTTATTGTGTTTCTGACAGTCTTTTCTCTCCTCTTATGTAAGAAAAGTTGTAATGATATATGACTATTATCTACCTCATAATTTGTGGAATGTTGGTAGTGATGCTTGTATTTTTGTAATAATTTATGTAAAAAGTGATATTGATTGGATACCATCAGTGTTTCCAATCCGTGCTTTTGACTGTGTTAGGTGGGAACATGGCTTTCTTACAACTAACAGACACTTTGGCTTCTTTTGCTTTGCTTAGATTTCAGTTTCAAGCAAAAGAAAAAATTACATGATTGTTACAGATAATCAATGGTACTGTAAAAACAATTATGAAGGAACTTTAAGGTACAGATACAAGGAGAGTAACTTTTCTTTGCTTTGCTGAGCTTTTTGAAGGGGGTACACATGAAACTCCTCCATGGATGCAGTAGCCTGGAAGCCCTGCAGCATACCTGATTATTGCAATCATGCGATGTTCTCTGGCACATATGAGAACACTTGTTTCATACAAAGAATAATGAGAATATGCTAAACACATCAGCACTATCTTCGGCCTTGACCAACCAGTAATACTTCCATCTCAATTGCACTGGTTTCATAGGAGATATACCAACCGAATTATACTTGCCTCAAATAAATATGTCAATGCAATAACAGGGAAAAAAAGATGGACCAACATAATTCTGACAAGAGAAAATCAATAAAATTGAGAGTTAGAACTCAGCTAAAAAGGCCCAATAAGACAGTCTTGCATGACATCTTCGTATGACAAAAGGAGGCGTTTGTTTGTTTCTTTCTTTCTTCATTCATTCATTCATGCACTTTTCCAGTAATTGCAGGAAAATGAGAAATATTTTATTCATATACCATAGCATGTTACTTCTCTCCAAATGACAAGACAAGGCAAAAGGCCCTACCTACTCTAAAAACCAAAGGGGGAGGGAAAAAGAAGAGAATCCTGACTGACCTAATCGGAAACATTTTGTTTATACAAATTGATCATAAAAGTGACTAACAAGGAAACAATACATTTCCATTTCCCTGTAACATTTGTACAGCCTCTCCTCACTTGAAGAGTATCCCGTTCTATCTGAAATTTAAATTAAAAATAGAGAAATCAGCTATGAAAAGAATGCATCAAGTTGTATTAAAAAAATGCACTTTATCCAGTAAATACCTCACTAGTACTGTATTGGTACATTATAATATTAGCTTAGGTTTCAGTTCCTTCTGGTATTTGTTTGAAAGTAACCTCAGACAAGAATTTGGCAGGACAGTCCAAAATTATATGACATGAACACAAAATTACTCACAGTTCTGTTCTTTTAATATTTTCCTTCAGATTTCACGCGAGTCCTGTTCCTCGCTCAAATCTGCACCCGCATTACGTTGAGATGGATCAGAATCAGAGGAAGAAAACAACTCACTCCATGGTCGGTTTTCATTTGGGGAAAAACTCATTCTCTCACCTGCACCTATAGTACTACTATCTCCAGTACCCTCCCAACTGCCTTCTCCATTATGCTTGGTCTCCTCAGCTGGCAACTGGTACCGGCAAACTGGACATGTACTATGCAACTCCAGCCACGGCAAAATGCAACCGGCATGAAAATTATGCTTACACGGCAACTCCTTGGCCTCCGTACCAATTTCAAAGTCATCTAGACAGATTGTACAGCATGAGACCCCCTTAATTGTCGTGCACGGTAACGCCTCAACAGCCTCCTTCATGGCGGGTGGGGTACCGTACCGGTTCGGGTCATTCTCGGCCAGATGCTGCAATAAGAGATCCAAACCAGGTCCAAGAAAATAGTCACCCAAACCTGAACTGGATTCACTACCATTGTCCTCTGAATTGAAATTCCCTTGAAGAATTATTGCTTGATTGTTTGAATTTATAAGGATCAGACTCTCACCTTCTCTTTCCCTATCCCGATCCCTATCTCTGTCTCTGTCTCTGTCATCATCCCTTAAACTCTCTAGCAGTTGAAAAATCGCTGATCTGCGCCGAGACTGTCTAAAGATATCTTCTATCTCACGCTCAATTTCATCATCTTCTTCACCATCATCTTCTTCTTCTTCTAAAATATCTTCTTCAGGTTCTCTTCTGACAGGTCGTGTCAGTCTCTGGGTTGAATCCGACCCGTTATCTTCACCTACCATGCCAAGGAGGATTGGGGCCCATAGAGAGTAAGCTCTTTCAGACCTCAAATCACTTGTGGTAGATTCAAAATCTCTTCCTTGCATTTCTTCTACAAATCCACTGTCACAATGGGGGCATTTGATTTCAGATTCCATGATTGGCGTCACTGCTTGTGTACACAAATGGCACCAGTATCGGGTTGTAGTAACACCTTCACTCATTTCTTCTTTCCCCTCTGCTTCTGATCAGACAATAAACCCTAATCAAGAGAAACAGAAAGGGCAACAACTTCAGATCTGTGAAATAAATAGTGGCTTCTCGATCTTTCAGAGTTGTTTCAGAGTTGGTAGCTTTGAGTTTAGATAAAGGGTAAAGGCAACAAAATGAAAAGTGATTATTTTCTCACAAGGCACAAGCAGAAGAAGAAACTAAATTAAATAATATTTATAAGAAGAGGAGAAATTGAAAAAGGAAAATCGAAAGATTAAAGTATTGATTTCAATCTCAGAGAAACTAAACTAATTTTCAAAGAAGAATTGACGATAGATAATTCCGTCAATAAAAAAATGTGGAGACGAGAAATTGAGAAGGGATAAAAAAATTCAAACCTAATTTTTGTTTTGCTTGTACTAGGCACGATTTGAGACCTCCATTTCTTCTTTTCTTCTTTCTTTTGATTTGGAAATAGTTGGTAAGCAGAAAGGAAAGGATGAGAAATCGCAGAAAGAAAACCAACGAAATAGAGAGCACTCTTTATATTCACTCAACACACAGTTTGAGACTTGATTCATATTTTTCTATTCATTTTTATTTATTTAAATTTTAAAATTCCAATTCTGTTTTGGTTTTGGTTTTGGTTTTGCCTTTCATTACTTTCCAAGTCCCTGCCCTCTTTTTTCAATTCCAAATTATCAGTACGTAAGAATTATACATTTTCTAACAAATCTTCGGTGGTGACTGGTGACTGGTGACTAGCGGATTGCCCACCCATGGAATGGAAAACTGCCAGGCTAGTATTATGTAAAAGAGCGTATTTCAAAGAAGTGGGTGTAGGAAGCACGTTGTAGTGCTTATCTTGGGAATAATATCAATCTAATTCGAAGCGGGTCCACTGGCTGTTGACGCTGCTTCTCAGATTCTCCCCCACATGAGCTGTCCGCGTGGATCTCTGCATCTGGGACCCTTTCCTTTATTATTCCGCGTCGATCTCTGCTTTTGGGACCCACTCCTTTATTTTTCTTTGACTATCTCGCAAGTCGTAACAGATAAAACGGGTTGGGATCGAAATGCCTTCCCAGACACGATTAGAATCACGAGCTGTTCGTAACGGATCGTAACGGGCCAAGCCCATATACGGTAAGTCTTCATAGCCCGTGACGGATTCTTTTTTCTAATGCACAATGTCAATGTGGACCTATAAAATATTGATCGAATTCCAATTTCTAATCCAATTTATACATTTTTCTAACGGTATTGCACTATAAATTCGTGCACTGGTGCACATCCAAGTAAACAAAGACTAGGCCAGAGCTTGAACCAAATTTTGAAGTAGGATTTGAAACCTCTGCTTGAATATACTATTGATTTAATGTCTTATCATAACCTAATATTGCTCAAGAGAAAATAAAAGTGAGCTTATCAAATTAAAGTATTTTACATGATACTTGTGCTCTTCTAGAATGGATTCAGATAATCAGTATATTAACTTGAAAACAAAGATAATTAAATGCAGAAGCCATAGGAAAAAATGGTTCTTAACCACAGGAACAAATATAACACCCTTACATCTAAGAGAGAAACTGGTACAGCCAAACCCTTCAAAGAAATGGTTAGCATTTAAATCATTTTGCTATTGACAAACAAGAGCAGGCATGGTCCCATTGAAGAGTGAATGCATCAAAGAAGCTCCACTACACCTTACAAAAATAGTAAAAGAGAAACCCACAGAGTAGATTGTAGATACCAGTAATTAAAGAAGGCTATGTGTTGATCTAAGAACAAAATAACATCAATGGATGGCCTCCATCAATTAACAGTACAACCTATTTAACGAATTGATTCAAACCGTGATATCAAGTATTAACACAAATAGGCTGGTACACCATCAGACATGTAAGAACTATCTTAAAAGTTGTAGAAATATTGACTTCATAGGTTATAAATATAGCAGTTTTTATATATATAGGATACAATGAAATCAAAACATATCAAAATTTCATTTCAACAACACTCTTCAGATGAAAAATAAGGTAACAATTACCTCAAAGGCAACAAGACTAGTCACTACACCCTAATCGGAAAAAAGAACAAAAACATGTCAAAACTTTTGGATCTCTAGTGCTACAAGTACCACAAGTAACTCATTTTCCAGCAATTGCAAGCAGAGGCGAGATCATACCCTGTATCTCTAGCAACGACCTCTGTATCTGAATCTCTTGTACCACCATACGCCTGAGGTTCCTCACATGAACTGCCAGCTCATCACCACCAGATTCAATATCCTCTGAGCGGATCTCAAGGACCCGCTTTGCGAGGTCCATCAGAAACCGTGCACACCCCGGCAATGTCGCATTTTTCGAAATGAACGACAGAAAAAGCCCCAATTCATCAATATCCAGATTTAAAATGCACTTGATCAATTTCTTTCTTGCAACCAACTCCTCTAAAACTGCTATAACACTGGTAGATCGTTTTGTTTTCAGGACCGACACAAGAGCATCTTTGTGCATGAATTTCCTCAGAAGCTTGTCATGCTCTTTCAATTTGACTTTCTCACGCCTCTTAATTACAAAATCACCCTCACTTGGCTTCTCACTCTGACCCCGGCTAAAGTATCGTTTATTTTTTCTTAGTACTGGCATAGGCTCAGGTACACTCCATACAAACTCATCACTTCGAACCTGGCCCTTTTCACCTTCCAGCTCATCTTTCTTGGTCTTTATACCCGTGTAGATAACCCCATTGTTGGTACCAACAACCCGTATTGTTCCAGTAGGAGAGAAAGCAACTGAGAGTAGTTGAGCTGGGTACCTCATGGAGTGGGTTATCTTGAACCTCGAAAAGTCGAAGCTTTTTAAGTACCCATCAATTGAAACACTGAGAAGTCTTGTCTCCCCATCCCTTACTTTTGCCAGAGTCAAACCAGTGACAGTTTTGTTATGCGTCTCCACCGAGTGCACTGCTTTTGCCCCAGCAATCACGTCCCAGATCTTGACTGTGTTGCCACCAGCAGTGGCCAATAACCCGCCTGAGGGTAGAAACAACACACTCTCCACTGGCGCACCATGATTGATAGAAAGCACCGAACTTGCACCCGAATCAACCCTTGCATCCCAAATTTTGACCGTGTGGTCGTAAGAACCGGTTGCAAAAACATCATCAGATACCGGAGAAGGTGCCCCGGCTCGAATGTAGTCACGGTGGGCTCCAGGGACAGTGACAAGTGGTGTCTCACTGGGTACATCCCACTGTATCAACTGAGCATCATCACCAGCTGAGAAAAGTCGAAGCTTGTGATGCAAAAGGGGAAACTTGACAACCCGGGAGGCGCGGGAATGTGTCTTGAGGCTCCTTAAGGAGGTTGAATTTGCTGGGTTGAAGACCCGAACGAGACCTGTTTCACAGCCAGCTGCGATAAGACCTCCGTCGCAGCGGAAGGAAGGGGAGTAGGCGAGATCGGGCAGGGAGAGGGTGGAAAAGGAGGGTTCAGTGGAGAGGGAAGAGAAGAGACGTATAGAGGTGGAGGAGGCGACAGCAAGGGGGAAGGGTGAGGAAGGAGAGAAGGCGAGAGAAGTGATGGGGAGGTGGAGGTTGGAGGGGAGAATGGAGGAGCGGAAGGTGCGCCAGTAGGAGGATTCGGGAGTGGTGGATAGGGTTTTGTTGGTGCGAGAAGGGGGAAGGAGGTGAGATGCGGGTTGGGTGGGGAATAACTGTCGATTTGCTTCATCCGCCATTGCTGCAGTTGAAGCTGAAGAAAGAGGAGAGATGTTTGTTTAGGGTTTCCCCACTTTCACGGCACGGTGGCTAGGGTTTTGGGTTTTGTAATGTATTTGATTTGATTATTAGATGTTGAAATGGGCCTAGGCCCACTAGAGCGACTAACAACAAGAAAAGAACTCCGCCTGGGCTTATTATTGTGTTTGGTTTTGGTCCATCCAATTCCAATCTACCCTGTGTGGCTGTGTCCCTGTCCCTGTGATTTTGATTTAAAGCAGAGCAGATCTCTATATATAATTCAAGAGGATATAGTTCGGCCGGACGGTGACCTACACGGCTACACCTACTGGCACTCTGGCAGCTGACTTGATTAAAACCAACACATCTTAATCTTAATCTTAATCTTAATCTTAGATTCTTAATCAATGGATCTATCTGTTTATACTTTATAATTACTAAATCACAAATTAAACCTCCAAAAAATATGCTACCACCGCTATCTAACCAACCCAAGTTCCTCTCTCTCCCCCCTCTTTACCTCCAACACACAATCAAACAATCTCTTCTATTATTCAATACCAACCATGCCTCTTTACATAGTACCCCCATTTTTCTTTCCATCAGGCACAGCAATTACAAACCCATTTCTCTTTCACCAAACAGAGCCTCCAATCAAGAACCAGACATAATTATTGAACAATCCGACAAGGCCGGAGTTGTGAAGCCCAACAAGAACTTCTGGGCAGCTGTCGGTTTGATCGTCGGTACAGCTGTCGGGCCGGGTATGCTCGGCTTGCCGGCTTATACCATCAAGTCCGGAATCGTACCATCTACTATCACCATCTTTATCTCCTGGCTATATGTAATCTCTTCTATTATACTAGTGGCAGAACTAACCTTTGCAACCATGGAAGAATCTAACTTGGAAGAAGTTTCCTTCACAGGCATTGCATCAAACACCTTAGGTGCAAGATTCGGGACATTTGTTGCTATTGTTTATGCATTATTAAGCTTCTCTTTAATGATTGCTTGTGTATCTGGAATAGGTTCACTTGTCTCTAAACAATTCCCTTTGTTGAATCCCATCTTTGCTAGTGCAATATGCCCGGTTTTTGTCGGTACCTTAATTGCATTTTTCCCTTTTGAGGCCACTGACCAAACCAACCGCTTGCTGTGTGGCTTAATGCTAGTGTCAATTAGTACCCTTGTTGCATTCGGCATCTCGGTTGGGCGCAACAGTCGTCTAACCTCTCTCAAATTTGCTTCATGGAGGCCACAATCAATCGTACCAGCCATACCGGTAACGGTCTTAACCCTTGGATTTCATGTAATCACACCATTCATCTGTAAAATAGCCGGTGACACGGTTTATGATGCGAGGAAGGCTATCCTGATAGGAGGATCAGTTCCATTAGCCATGGTTCTCTCTTGGAATGCAGTTATTCTGGTACTAGCTGGGAAAGGCAATGCGGTAAATCCCTCCATTTCATATGATCCCATTAACTTGATACTTTCAGTAAATTCTTCTGCTTTACCTGCCGTACAAGGATTTGCATTCACGGCTCTTGGTACAAGTCTATTAGGCTATGCTGTCAGTTTTCCAAAACAGTTGAGAGATACTGTACTTTTGGTACGCCGGTGGTTTCATACGAAAAATGATGAAGGTTTGGTTGGAAAAATGAGGAATTTGCATGTCATGTGGGCTGTGCTTCTCGTACCAGTTCTCATTGCAGGTTTGAGTGGTACAGCTTTTTCTAAGGCTTTGGATTTTGCTGGTGTTTACGCAAATTGTTTTCTGTTTGGAATTTTGCCACCATTAATGGCTGGGATTTATCGATCCAGCAGGAAAAAGCGGTACGTCCTATATCCTATATGTTTATGTACCAGTTTCAACTGTTATAGAATAGGTTTTGTATGGTTTGTTTTAGTGCCTAGAGAAACCAATAGTAGATTCCTTTTGCAATGAGTTATGGTGAATAATTGCCTCGGTACAATAGGTATCAGATCCATAGAGATTGGGTTCCAGTGTGATCTCAACTCTGACTTCCCTTTTGTTTTTCTTTCATGGTCTGGTTTGGATTTTTTGAAGTTCACGTATGTCTTAAGCTCAGAGGCGGACTCAAGTGAGCACATCAGCCCCTCCTAGATTTTGAAATTTTGTAGAAGATATACATACTCGTAAAATTTTGTCCTTTTTGGAAACTAATTTGACCCCCTCCTGAATTTAAAGCATTGAAAATCAGGATTTTTTTTTGTTTTGAAAAACTTGGTAGGAGCTATCAAGTGTGCATTAATTAATAAATGGTTTTATATCCAGCAATGAATTAGAAGTTAAGAGTATTGTTTTTTTATCTAATATGTAATTAGTTAATAGATCTGAATTTGATGGGCTATTTAAATTCAATTTGCTATTTTCTTGTCTTATGATGAAAATTCTGAATCCGCCCTTGACTAAGCTTAGGTACAAATGTGGATTAGTTAAATGATTTGTTGTTTCTCTCTATGTATCAGATCAGCAGCTTACGGTGAGGAAATATTGCCAGGAGGAAATGCTTACCTTTTGGTGCTTTTTGCAATTGCGGTGGTGTTAGGATTTTGGCATTAGTTTATTTTTTTTTTGTGTGTGTGAGGGGGGTGTTTCCAAAATTTATTTCCATGTGACTCTAAGAAAAAAGAATGGGAAAATATTTTTAATGACATAATTTGGAGTGATATATTTAGGAATTGAATATATCCTCAATTCGACACTGGCACTGGTACTAACCAGGGTGGATCTCTGTTATGAAAATGGGGTCAATTGATCTTCAGTTTTCAAAAAATTTGTACTTATACATAATTTCTATATATTTTAGAGTAAAATGCTATGGATATTATAAAATTGATCTCCATACACAATATGAAAATTTTATATGATCGATCCCATTTACATTTAACCCTCCTAGTTTGAAAATTTAACTTTGTCTTAGATACAAACTTTGTACATAAGAGCTGTTTATTTTAAGGAGCTACCAAATATGACTATGTTTTTCTTCAGGGGCCTATTAAGCCAGTAATTTTATACCTGGTACCTTGTAAGGGGAATTGCAATTTGTGCCAGTAAAACTGATACTGGACTTTAGAGCTATTGCAGAGCCATGGCTGAGCAATTAGAAAGAAATTCTACAATAATAGATTTGAGAATAAAATACAAACAGAAAGAAGATAGCAGACCTCTAGTTGGTAGGGTTTCCATAGCAGACCTAGTGCAATAAAATAGCAAAACCATGGTATTTTTTTCTTCTCTGGGTTTATGGCACAAATTGAAAATATAACCAAACCAATCATTGTGAAGATCAGTAAGAAATAATATTTGCATGATTTAGATTTTGAAGAGTGAGGTTATGGTATCATGCATATTATTGACTTGACTCGTACTATGAATTTATATTTTTATTTTTAAAGTTTAAATAATCAATTCAAAAAGTTAAGTATGATCCTCATATGAAATTGTGTATGGAGATCAAATTTTGCATTTTTTATATATTTTACAAATTTTTAGGTAGATAAAAAGATTATTACTTTTAGATGATCCACAAACTTTTAGATCACATGAATTTTCTATAAATCTAAAAGGATAGTAAAAATAAATTCAAAAAATATTAATTTTTGTCTACAATTTATTTTTATGCATGTAATATTGAACAATTCATATCAATTGTTTTGATATGTAAACGAATGCATGAATACATAGTCATAGAGCATGTTTTATAATATGCATAGCCTCACTCGATTTTGAATGTAAAAACTATGACCAATGCAGTTGCACAGAATAGAGTGGCAAATAAATTATTTGGATTCGGTTTGGTGGGGTTAAAATTTTGTGATTCATAAATGATTCAGTTCCACGAGGAAGCAAAAAAAAAATTATGCGTTTTTCCATGAATAATTTAGTAAACATTAGGTGAATCGAATACTTTCCCATTTGGTTCGAAAAAAAAAACAATAACTTTTATTCACGAATAAAACGTGAATATTGATACTTACTACCAGTTTTGTGAAAAACGGTCTTAACAATCGATTAAACGGTCATTTAATCGTTAACGACGACCAAACTGTTATGAATACACTTAACAGATGCTTGTTTGCGGATAAAAACGATTAATCGACTGTTTTACTGTTTAATCATCTGTTTATTCCCGTGAATATTTATTTTCATATTAATTTTTTTTGTCATAGTGTGATAATAAATTTTATAAATAATGTATTGTAGTTTTATTTGTGCTTGAACAATGAACATACATCCAATATTTTATATATATATTTTTTCTTCTTACTTTGAAATTGTTAATTCTTCTGTTATTATATACTATATATTTTTCTTACTTATTGTAACTTTTTCAATTAGTATGATATCTTCATTTATGAAACTAAATTGTTATCATAAACTAAATTTAATAATTTTATGTTGAAATGTTTTATTTCTTCCGTGCAAATAATATGTTATTAGTATTTGAAAAAACTTAATTCTTTTATTTCTTTTATTTATAAAGTATTTATGCATTAAGAAAAAAATAAGCATAGTGTCATGTTATAATAATAGCACTAAGTTAAATTTAATTTATTTAATAAGTTAAATAAATTATTTTTAATAAATTATGATATATATACATAAATTTAATAAAAATGTAAAATTATCCGCATATTCTAATTAATTAGTTAATATTGATTAATAGCTTGACGATATCTCATCCATTCGACGACTGCATATCGTTATTTACAACACTGCTTACTCATTACTACTACCGAATTAGCAGAGATACACCACACGTGTCTACAAATATGTCGCCACATCTTGTCTGATCGTTATGACGATCCACGTCTGCTCTTACGTCACCTTCAGGACACTATCTTTTTGGTTTCATATGGTACAACATTTAACCATTGCACCGCATTTAACGCTGAAATCTAAAAAAAAAAAAAAATGATTAGATTACTTCTAGGTGATGTAACAAAAGGAGAAAAATATTATGGAGACGAACTTGGTAGAATTATTTTAGTGTCTACGTCAAGAAAAAAAAAAGAGATTATTTCAGTGAGCTTTATTTATTTATAAAAGTTTATCTATTTTTTATTATATATTTGTCTAAAATTATTTATTTATCTTAAATACTCATGTGCTTATTTTTCAGCTATTGAATCTTGCACTTTGTTTTAAGAAACTGTATGTTGTGTTAAATTTTTTTTTTCTCAATCATATATTAAGAAAATTTTGGATTGATGGGAAGGATTGAGAAGATTGACAAAAATTGACAAAATCTTGCAGACTGTTTTATAAAATAAGTAACTGTTGGCATGGATTTTTTTTTTTTTATAGATGATCAATTTTATTTAATTACAATAAATGTAATATTGACCAAATCTCAATTGCTATTGTAAGAAATGATGACCACGCTAAGCTCCTTTTAACTGTGTGAGGCTTGAGAAGATTGAGAAAAATCATTTTTTTTCTTCTATTTTACAAATTTTGCAATTTACTAAAGATGACATTGTAAATTGACAATGTGATTCTTCATGAATATATACTATGAAATTGTTCTATAATTTGTTAAAACTTTTTTGGGTGGAGGGGGTAAATGTAATTCGAACAAATTTGTTTGGATCTTTTACTCCTAAACATAAAATTATTTTCGTTTTATTTTCACTATTGACTTTGAATAATAATATCTTTACTCGGGATAACATGACTAATAGGAATTAGAAGAGAGATATGTCATTTGTGATCTGCTATAACTAGTGAATCATTTATTTTCATTCACTTTCATTTACTAATAAATTATGGGAATTTTTAACAATAAAAAAGATAAAAAAAATTTGTGAATTAACTTAGATGTTAATTTAAAACATCTGTATAAATTAGATGGCAGACTCATTAATAATGAAAAAAAAAGAGTCAATAATTTGTTTTGTTGTTTTATAAAACATAACTCTGTTACATTATAATATTATATGTTTTATTTTTCAAAAAAAAAAAAAATCTGTATGCTATTAATAACTATTTTATGGAAAAAACCGGGTGTACGCACATTATAATAACACATCTTGCTGATGACAGGCGACATGTGGGTCCGGCATTGCAGATGGTCCTCGTCCAGTATTGATATATTCAATGTATCCATATTTCATACCAAACCCTTTTTCTAAAAAATAAAGAATAAAAATCATACCAAACCCTCCACCACGTGCTGAAAACAAACTTAATTATGATTAGCGTCTCCGTCAATTGTCTTTTCTTCTTTCTTCAAGTCATTATATTCGAGTGCGTCTCTTAAATAATTTAATAGTAAAATTTTTTCAATGTTATTTAATTTTCATTATCAATGATAATAACAAAATATTTAAAGTTATGTTTATAATATTTTAAAACATTACTTGCAAGCATTTAAACCTTTATCTGAAAGTATTTCTAGATAGTTTTAACTTTGAATTACTTCTGTCGGAAAAAAATATTCTCGTCCTCCAAGTCATTATATTCGAGTGCGTCTCTTAAATAATTTAATAGTAAAAATCTTTCAATGTTGTTTAATTTTCATTATCAGTGATAATAACAAAACATTTAAAGTTATGTTTATAATATTTTAAAACATTACTTGCAAGCATTTAAACCTTTATCTGAAAGTATTTCTAGATAGTTTTAACTTTGAATAACTTCTGTCGGAAAAAAAAAAAGATGAGAATGATCAGAGAAGAATAAGAAAGGTGGGTGAAATGAATATTTTCTCTTTTGACTTAAAAATAAAAATAGTTAGAAAATAAAACCATCTAAATTTAGAATTTAAATAATTTCTGATAAAGGTTTAAATACTTGGTGGTACCACTTTAAAATATTATAAACAAAGTTTTAAATATTTATATATTAGCAATGGAAATAAAAGTTAAATAAAATTGGAAGTTTCTTTTTGTTAAATTATTTAGAGGACACGTTCGGAGGTTTTGTTTAAGTACAATTATTATGCTCCTAAAAATAAGTATATTTTTTACCCATGAAAATTGTCAAATATATTTTATACTGTCAAAGTTCACAATATGCAACTCATCAAGTACATTATATATATAAAGGTTAGACATATCTAACATAATTAATTTATTTTAAACTAATGATTGTTGTAAAAAATATCCATGGCATATATATGTTTGAAGCATTAAACGAATAATTGGTGCTAGATTATTTAATTCTGACACGACCAAGAAAAAAAACTCCACTAGTTTAATTTAGTGATTTTATGAAAATACAATTGGGTGTAACTGAATGACACCCGAAATATCTTTTGGACTAAACTTGGAAAAGTATTTAATACCCACGTGTAAAGTCTCTACGGGGAGGTCAGTGGGACCACCATCACACCTTCAAACAATATCAATGGAGAATTAAATTAATTGCATAATATACTACCTAAGTATTAATAAAAATTTCGGTATATTCCACCATGCTTTGACTTATCCCTGGCGGCTCGCACCTCTTTTGGCTTCTTTTCTTGTGTCACACTCTCCACATCAACTGTCGGCTTTATCCGTCGCTATAGCCTATAGGGAAGTTTCCTAGAACCCACAAAACAGCCATCACTACAGGTACAGGGTCCGCCAATAGGCCTTGTCTTGTCGTCTCTCTCTATTTCTCCCTCTATATATACATAACCCTTGCTCAGATGATTCCTGATTCAAAAGAAAAAAAATAAAACAACACAAAACAGTGAAATATTACTTGGGGAGATTCTGAGTGAGTGAGCAAATTAAATTCAACTTAATTGCACCAAGGATTGATATGGTAATGGCGATGTCGAGGAAGAGAGATGCTGAGGCTGAGCTGAATTTGCCGGCAGGCTTTCGGTTTCACCCGACTGATGAGGAGCTGGTCATGCATTACCTGTCTAAAAAGGCTACCGGAGCGCCATTGCCGGTCTCCATAATAGCCGAGGTCGATTTGTACAAGTTTGATCCATGGGAACTCCCAGGTACTTTCATTTTTTTAAAGCCAATTTAATTAAACATGCAAATTTACTTACTTATACATTGTGTTACATTTTTTTAATACAAATTACCATGTGAAATTAATGTTTTTTCTTTCTGGTAAATTAATCTCATCTTGAGCAGAGAAAGCGCTGTTCGGGCAGAGAGAATGGTACTTCTTTACGCCACGAGACAGGAAGTATCCGAATGGGTCGAGGCCAAACCGGGCAGCGGGCAGGGGTTATTGGAAAGCAACTGGAGCGGACAAACCGGTATCGCCAAAGGGGAGCAGCCGGACAGTTGGTATAAAGAAGGCATTGGTGTTTTACTCGGGGAAAGCACCGAAAGGGACGAAGACTGATTGGATTATGCATGAGTACCGGCTCATTGACACGGTTCACGGCAACAGTAACAAGAAAGGAAGCCTCAGAGTAAGTTATAAACTTATAATTAATGATTTGATGTACACAGCATTAACTTTGCTTATAGTACATATATATAATTAATTAGCTGCTACTAATTGTATTTTGTAATTATATTTATGCAGTTGGATGATTGGGTTCTTTGTAGACTGTACAACAAGAAAAACATTTGGGAGAAGATGCAACAAAAGAAATTAGAGGAGGAATTGTCAATTTCTCACGGCACGCCCGAATCAGAGATGGGTTTGAACAACCAGCGCACACCTGAATCAGAGATCGATAACGGGTCGCTCGTGGATTTTGATGATACTGAACGGATCGTAGAGTATGCATGGCAGCAAGCCGAGGGACGAGATTGCACGGATGGATTTCAAGCAGTAAACATAAAAGAGGATACTGAATGGTTTATGGATTTCAAATTTGATGATTTGCAGCAACCTAATTATTCGGTTTTTGGGTCAAATGTCGATGTTTCAAATCCGGATTTCCTTTTCTCAAGCTTTTGAAGGAAATTAAGGGGTGGTTCCTATTTTGATTTCAAACTCAAATAGATTGTTTTCAAATTGTACAAATGCAATAAGGGAATGAATTAGTGGTAGGAACTAGCTAGGAAAGTAGAAATTAATGAATTAATTAATTAGTAGTACAGTTTGTAGTGCTTCGTGAAAGGTTAATTGCATGATCAATTCTTTTGTTTATTTCAGAGGTTTTAATTGAGAATATCAACTCATTGCAAGCGATTGTTGCAATTATATATGAACGTAATTGTTTTTTTTTTTTTTTTTTTTTTTTTTTTTTGTAATTTGTCTCAATTTAATGTCATTTTGAGTTAAACCCTCTTGGAATGTTTGAACTTACACAAAAATTAACTAAAAAGGAAAATTAACTAAAAAGGAAATTTATGAGGATAATTAATTTACACAAAAATATGTAAAATTTGATCATATGTATATTGTTAGCGCATTAAAAGCCACTGAAATTTTCAATTACGAACTTTTGTATGTGTTTTATCAATTTATGTAAGATTTTAAACTTAAAATAATATAAAACGGAGGTATATAAAAAAGATGAAAACAAAATAGCAAATAACAATTTTATCTAATTACACAACAAACACTGTATTCAAATTTAAAAAATTATTCGGTAGCGACATGATGAAACAATAATTAAGTTCGTTTAGTCTTTTAGCTAGATTTCTTGAATATCTTATATTTAATTAGCGACATCAAATAAATTCTTCCTTTCGTGAAATTCAATTACAATATATGAAGAAGACTAACCAATTAACCATACCATTTATTTATTAATTAATATGACGGTGCTAACACATCACGAAGTCAAAGTCATGCATCCAGGACTCCAGGTTGTTTTGGGGGTTTAGGGTAATTAATTGGCCCAATAGTAATTTGTAGGCCCATTAATTGTTCCCCTCTTAAGCCCGTATTATCGTCAAAACTCAAAACTTCTCCCGAGTCCCGATATTATAAATTAATTTCATCTTCTTCGATTCGTTTGTTCACCAGTCGCGACACCAAACCGAAAACCGAAAACCGAAAACCCTAAACCCTAAACCCCCACTCCCTACTCACTCTTAAGTCTTATCTATCTCTTGATATTATCATGATTTCCAGCCGTGTCACCCCATCTCCGCCGTCGGTCGCTTCTCCGACACTCTTTTTCCGGCGAACTAACCTCCGATCTCCGCCCCGTACGCCTGCTGCGACGGTTAAGTATCAGAGGTTGAGGTTGCAACCTATTATGAGTGGAGGTGGGAAGGGGCTGACGTACAAGGATGCGGGTGTGGATATCAATGCGGGTACCGAATTGGTGCGTCGGATTGCGAAGATGGCGCCTGAAATCGGGGGATTTGGTGGGCTCTATGAACATGGTGTGTGTTTAATTCTTACCTCTCTGGTCTCTGCACATTTCAAAGTCCTTTAGCTCATCAGAATCATAATTAATTTAATTCATGGCTACAACAGGTGACGGGTATCTTGTAGCTGGCACCGATGGTGTTGGTACGAAATTAAAGCTTGCATTTGAGACTGGTATTCATCATACAATTGGCATTGATTTGGTAAGTTTCATACAATTATATTGCTTTTACTCTTTATTTATTTTTTTTATTTTAAAACTCTGTAAATCATTTGCACCTTTGTTTGACAGGTTGCTATGAGTGTAAATGACATAATTACCTCTGGTGCAAAGCCTTTATTTTTCCTTGATTATTTTGCAACGAGTAAGCTTGATGTAGACCTTGCTGAGAAGGTATTCTCAACTCTCATATATTTACTCTGTCATTCTGTCTTCTCCGTTTATATTTTTTGTTCAATTTAAAGTTCGTTCAAATTTCATTTGATGCCTAGAGAACTCCCAAATATTAATTAATCAATTATACAATTTCTCTCTCTCTCAATTCATAGGTAATAAAGGGAATTATAGATGGATGCAAACAGTCCGATTGTATTTTACTTGGTGGTGAGGTAGAATTTAGAATGTTGTTTTACATTTTATGATTTGTGATTTTTTACTGAATTTGGTGGTGAATCATTAACGAATTTAAGAAATTAATAATCACACTTAAACTTTTTGCCGCAGACAGCAGAAATGCCTGATTTCTATGCAAACGGTGAATACGACCTCAGCGGATTCGCTGTAGGTTTTGTGAAAAAAGATTCTGTGATCGATGGTAAAAAAAACATAGTTGCCGGAGATATTCTGATTGGCCTTCCTTCGAGCGGGGTCCACTCAAATGGCTTCTCCCTTGTCAGAAGGTATTGTTCATCTGGCAGAACAGTTTCTAATTTCTTATACAACTCAACCTCTTAACTAATTTTGAATCTTGCAACTGCAAAATTTCTCTTTGTAGTTGGCCTTGTAGTAACCTTGAAAGTTGAAGGTTTTAACTTGTTATTGGTACCGTCAATTCATGGAGTTTTTGATATTTTAAGAATTGATTATAATTTTAAATTTTGAAGAAAGGGTAATATGCTAAATTATTTGTTTCTCTGTTTAGAGTTTTAGCAATGAGCGGCCTTTCTTTGAGTGACCAACTGCCGGGAAATAATGGAAAACCAATCACAATTGGTGAAGCTTTGATGACACCAACAGTTATATACGTGAAACAGGTTAGCTGTAAAGTATTTATTATTTTAGATGCTAATTAATTTTAAAAAAAAGAATGATCTCATTTATTCCTTTATTGAATTTTTTTTTGGTAGTTCACTTGAATTTTTTTTGTCATCTCTCTGGTGGGGGTATTGAATGGCATGGCATTGTTTCAATTTTTTCTTAGCAAAGCCCACATGTTACGTTTTTCTAATTTGGAATCAATTAACAATGTCACCTGTACTTCTATTGACCTTATTTAAAGAATGGGTTAATTTTTCTTTATGGAAAGGTTGGACAGCACCTGTAACCAATTCCATATCAGAATCTTTGTACTTTTGATTCCCAAATCCTGTATGAAGTCCATTTTTTGACAGCACAAGAAAAATGAAAAGTAAATAAAAGAGAAATGTGAACACATACACTACAGGGATTAGAACAGGAAAGGGCGATTCTTTAGGGATCGTATTGTAACTATATCTCGAATTTTACTTTGTTGTTTTTATTTAAACTCTTTTCTGATAGAATCTTGATATTTTGTTTAATATATTGGCTATGCCACCGATTTCATTACAAAATCATAGGTGTTCTTAAAAACTGGTACTGACCATCTAGTACCTACGAATAGAAACTAAAACTAGAAAATTGTCACTATAATTGTAATCTAATTTCCATCGAATAGCTCATTAGCCTTCAATTGAACATGGTCATGCAGGTGCTAGATATAATAAGCAAAGGAGGTGTTAAGGGAATAGCACACATAACAGGTGGTGGGTTTACTGATAACATACCTCGCATTTTTCCAGATGGACTTGGTGCAAAGATTTTTACCAACTCATGGGAAGTAACTCCTGTGTTCCACTGGCTCCAGCAGGTTTGCAAACAACTTCTAAATTTAATAAATGAATTAAAATTAAATAACTTTACCTTTCTTTTACTTGGTTGTTACTGATGCTGCCTTCGAATTCAGTTGATGCTATGTATAAATAAATTCCAAATAGCACAACTTAAAATATTGAAATTTCTTTTACTTGGTTGATAGTGTACTGTAATTTCTGCAATAATTGTTACAATTGTAGGCTGGTGCAATTGAAGATGCAGAGATGAGGCGTACTTTCAACATGGGGATTGGCATGGTGCTTGCTGTGACGAAAAATGCGGCCAATAGAATACTTGCTGACTCATCTGTGGTAGCTTATCGCATTGGCGAGGTTGTGCATGGAGAGGGAGTTATTTTCTCGTGATGTGTCTTTCTACGCTGGAAATTCAGAACTACATGCGGTGATTTTGAAAGAAATGTTATGAAACAATAACAAGTTTGATTTCAAGTCTGAAGGGATCAAACTGAGGCCAATTTTGTGGTTTTTTTGCCAGATAAAATTCCTTGTGACAGCAAATTAGCTGAGTGATGTGTACTAGCTTTACTTGCTTGTCCTTGTGACAGCAAACCAGCATGAAAACATGAGCATTAGTTAGGCATTATCTTTGTATTGTATTGTATTGTATTGCATTTCATCATAACAAACACTCATCCTCGCAAAAACAAATTCCTACTCAGATTTTGGTTCTTGCACTGGTGGAATTTTGTGGAGGGAAACTCATGCTGCAGCTGGGGTATGTCAGTAGTGGGACCCGCCTATCTGTACTTAAAAAGAGAAACGCTTACAATAACAAACTGAAAGAAAAAAATATATATTTAAATTTGGCGTTTATTTATTTATTTTTTATTGTCTTTTTGTATGCACGGTGGAAATATAACGTGCCTATTTATTTCCCTGAAGAGAAAAGAAGTGAAGATTTAGGGAAGCTTATTAAATTAATAAGAAATCTTGTTATTGCTTGATGGTGAATGGAACAAACTGGCGAGTTGATATGGAAAGTTGATGTGGCAAGTAAGAGTTGATATAGAATAGAGCTGACAGGAAGAAAAAAAAAAACTAATTTAACTATTTTAGAAAAGTTCAAGGATCAATTCATTCACATTTTTTTTTATTTTAATATTCATAGAACAATGTGGGATTGCGAAAAGTTGATCAACTTTTGTATGAAAATCAAAACAACAGTAAGTGATGATGATACCCGCATCAATCAATTTGTATTAGTAAAAATAAAATAAATGATAATAACAATTAGGTGATACAATTTACCATCGAAAGATCAAAAAAGTTATTCCACGTAATGAATTAATTCTTGTAATGAAATACAACATCAAAAAACACCCCCGACCCAGTGCATATGTGCAATCAAATAATGAATCAATCAGCTCCCGTGGATACTCTTCCCACCTCTACACTAGCCGCCGCATCCTGTTCGACACATCGTCCTCTTGATTAAACAGGGGAGTAGGATGGCGGCATGGGAAGCCCCACAACCTTGCCACACCTCATAGAGATCTCTGGCATGTTGTACTCATCCCTGAGTGATCTGGCAGGTGACACAACGCTGATATAGAGCTGCTGCCCGAGGTAGTGACGGTCCCAGCTGCCTGAGCGCAGGTTCCACATGCCCGCATTGTCAAAGGTCAGAAGGATCGCGGTCCACGAGTTCTGGTACACCTGCACCGTGTGCCTGCTCACTGTGTCAAGATTGTTGTAAGACTTCCTGCTCTCCGGGGTCCACTTCCCGGGTCCCATACCTGCCGCAAAGAACGAGTAACCATCCAAATGGTACACCTGGATGCTCTTCTCAGGGTTCTCGAAAACAATCTCGATGAAGGTCCTGAACTCTGTCGAGATCACGTTAGGAGCGATCTTCCCTGCCTCGAGATTCTTCGGTGGCTCGTCCCCGATCAAGTTGTAGTCGAAGACTTTTGACACGTTAAAGTACTCAGCAAGCTTGAGTGGGGTGTCAGGGTCTGTGTGAGAGACACCGTTCAGAGCGTACCTGACCTTACCGCCGACATTCACACGCGAGTTGACGAGCTTGATGGTACGGGTGATGTTAATCTGGCCATAGTGGAACGAGCCTTGTGGGTTGGGGCGGGCCGCACTGGCAGTGAGGTTCCAGCGGAAGGAGCGCCATTGATTGAGGGACCAGGCCCAACCTGCAGGTGCACCGGGCAGGACACTGGAAGCGGGGCTGCCTTTGGAGCCCTTGTAACGCATTATTGCGGTAGCGGTTTGCACCTCCTTGAGGAAGCGGGTCGAGGCGACCACAAAGTAATCAGATGGGTCTTGGTTAGCAGTGACCATGACAGTGAAGCACTGGCCTATGTGCACATCAATAGCATTGTATTTGTTTTGCACGGTGTGGGACCCTTCCATCTCAAGGAGTGTCATGTTGTGCGACTGGATGCGGAAGTTGAGGGAAGCCTTCAAACCGACATTGCAAACACGGAAAATGTAGGTCTTACCAGCTTCGACATTGAACATCGGTTTGGTATCATCTTCGCCGCCGGTCTGGCCATTCATCAGGACAGCATCTGGACGGGTAATGGCCCGGCCTGCATCTAGTGTTTTCTGAAGTTCCTTGTGGCCATCAGCGTACCTGTCACCAAAAATGTCAACAACTGTTAACCACCACGTACCAGTCATGAATAAGAATTAAGAGTGGGAAGGAATGTGATACGTACCAGTCATGAATAAGGACGTCGAACTCGTCAGCAGCAGGGAAGTAAGGCACGGGGATAAGGTTACGGCTGTAGATGCGCATGGGGCCAAAACCACCAGCCGCCTTTTGCATACCGATGGAAGGGAAGTAGAAGTAAGTGCCGATCTGGTCCTTGGGTTGCCAGTGGTACGTCCAGTTCTTACCGGGGAGGATTGGACAGTTTGTACCCGGCATGCCATCCATCCAACTGTTCTTCCTGTGCTGGATACCGTTCCTGTTAAAAAGGAATGAACAAAACTGTATAATAATGTGTCACTGTCAGAAATTATTAGCACTAGAGAATTTTTGTATAATAAATAATCTGACCAACTGAAGAGGAAGGGTTCATCAAGATTGTTGAACACATTGATGACGATGTTGTTGTTACTGGAACAGTTGATGACGGGTCCTGGGAACTGATTGTTGATCATGATCACCTTCTGCGGTTTTCCAAGAGGACTGATCGTACCGTAGGACACTTTCCATGTGAAGAAATGATACGGGTCCTCGGCAAAAACTGCCGAGAAACCCACAAATGATACGAGAAGGATAAGGGTGGTACTGAGATATGACATTATTTTTTATTTTTTTTCTACAGAGATTGAAGAGGAAATACCTGCACAGTAAAAACATGTTTTAAAATACTAGTAATATGTACATGCTCGTTAAAAATGCATTTATTAATCTGGTAATTCCATTTTGCTGGAATTAACGGTACTGGTTTGAAGAAATGCATATCCAAGAAGAGATCTTGGATGGTAAAGAAATTAAAATTAAAAGGAGAAGAGAAGAGAAGGTATTTAGTGCAAACCTGGGAAATGATAAACCTCTGAGTGGAAGAATTGGTTGTGTAGGATCCTTTATAGGAGCTTCCAATTACTTAATTATAGAAAAATTGGAATTGGGGGGTCTTTGCTTTCACAAAAAGGCTGGCTGTTCACAGTTGTCTCCGTTTTCAATTCCAGTCGCTAATTTAAGCAAATAAAATTGAATTCAGTGGTCTCAAATGGGAGAGCGTTTCATGTGCTGTCCTTTCTTTGACCCTTCCTTTAAATAAGCTTTGGCGCCGTGGTTCTTTGCTAACGGGTCGGATCCTTTCAACTCGGAGTTGATCCGTCGACATGTGTTGTGTCAAAGATTTTGATGATATATTTATGTCATTGCGCATTGGGCCAGACACAATCCAGCCCGGCCCAGACCAGCCCAAAAGAGCTCCTCTATCAATATCCATATCCACTAACAAAACAAAAGGCGGATTAAAAACGAAAGGGTCTCCTTCCTCTTCTCTCTCTCTCTCTCTCTCTCTCTCTCTCTCTGCTCTAAACAATGGCTGCTTCTCTACTCACCTGCTCAGCTTCACCCTCGGTCTCTCTTCCATCCCCATGGAATCTCTCATCCATCCGAAACGCGCTTCCCTCCCTCTTCCTCCGCTCCAATTCACTCTCTCGCGTTTCAGCTAGCCTCAGTCTCAGCTCGTCTCGTCAACCAGCGCCAAAGTGCTTATCCACTCCATTCTTTGGTGTAGAATCCATTTTCTCATTGACTGATCTTCCGAGAGGTCAGAAATTATTAGCTTGACCTTTGTTTGTTTCTTATCTTGGAGAATTTGGTTTGGTTTGTTATTTACTGTGGAATTGTTCCCGCTCAAAACAACTGAGATCTGACAGTATCAACTGGTAAAGACGAGGTAGCTGCTGGTACATGTGGTATATGGCCTCACTGTACCAGGTGGAAGAATCACACTTCTTTATGAACTATTAACAGTTTCTTTTATCAGAAAAGACAGATATTAAACTTTCTAATGAGATTCTATCTGATCGGGTTTCAGAATTCCTATAAAATTTACAACTGTTATGTCAAGTAATGGTTATCATGTGTTTGATTTGTATATTATCAAATTGTGTCTGATTTAGTTTAAGTTTAATTTCCCCCCTCCCAAACCAAAAAAGAAAAAGAAAAAGAAAAACTCTTGTACATATACCTCTCACTTTATAAGAGGAGTATGACTTTTCTCACATACAGAGATCTCAAGTTTTGGCCACATGGTTGGCCGCACAGTAAGGGGCTTCAAAATCTACGCAATGCGGCACGGGAAGCGCATTTCAAGACTAAACCGGCCACCGGACCAGCGTAAGGCGCTGGTCCGCAGCCTGACGACACAGCTGCTTCGATACGGCCGCATCAAGACGACACTACCCCGTGCCAGGGCCATACGGCGCTTTGTGGATAAGATGATAACGCTGGCCAAGGACGGGTCGCTGCACAAAAGGCGGCAGGCTCTTGGGTTCATATACGATAAGATAGTTGTGCATTGCATGTTTGCAGAGGCGCCGAAGAGATATGCCGATAGAAACGGAGGCTATACGAGGATCATGAAGACGTTTAGCCGCCGCGGCGACAATGCGCCAATGGCATATATTGAGCTTGTTTAGACGGGTACTACTTCTGTTCCTTTTTTAATTTTATCATTTTCACCATTTTAGTTGGGGCACATGTGCTACTAGCCTACTATATATGGTACCCCCATCAGACTGGTAAAATGCTATATATACATTTTTGGTAGCAATATTTTTATCAAGCTTCTTTGGAACTTCTGGCATTATTTGCCAATTTTAAGATACACTCATTTTATTTTTATTGATAAAAATATATTAGGTGCTCATTTGTATGTACACTGATTCTGATGTAAATTTCCCTGGATGGAATTTCAGAAAGACATCTTTATGCACAAAATCATTTCATGTTTAGACTGCAACTTATATAGAGAGTAGAGACCAATTTGTATTTATTACTTTGCTATGCCTGGTTCCATAAACCCGCTTGTTTACATGTGCAGATTGTTCTGACGAGCTTTTTTCACATGCTGATTATGCTTTCTCTGTTGCTGGTAACAACAAACAAACATGCAGCACATCCTTTCTCCATTAGTTTGGTAACAGCTGTATGACAGAACCCTGAAATTCTGTGTATGAGATGCTTGTTCTTTGCCTTGCTTTCATTTTTTTTTTTTTGGCAAATATGCAAGTAATTCAAAGATGAGATGGAATTTTAGCTTAAGTAGCTACATGCTTGTGTTGATAAGGATTGCACTTCTGATTCAAAACTGTCACATTGTAGCTAGCCTTCTCAAAGTTATTGAATGCGAAACTATAAAATGAAAAGATAAAAATTATCACCGGAGGAAATTATTATTGCTAGGAGTACGTCATTCCCACACTACATCTATTGTTTCATTAACCAATGTCAATTTAGAATGTAACTAGAGTTGAAGTTAAAAATACGGTCGTTAACTTTAAGAAGAAACAAAAAAATAAAAACAAGTTATGACCAATTAAGGCCCGAACAAGCACCTCTCGGAATAGGGGTGTAAACCGATTTGATGAACAATATAATATTATGACATGTTTTTTTTTTTTTTTTTTTTTGAAAAACTGATAAAGGCTATGAGTTGTGTACATCTATTGAATCATGAAGCATCTTTACATCAAAAAGAAACAAAACTGCTAATACATTAAAAAAACAGCAAACTTATTGAAAGAAAAACCAGCAATGGTATTTTTGCAAAAACACCCTCCTAACAGTATCGGATCCATAATTGGGCTTCTTGCTTCGCATGGTCAGCAACATTTCTTGGATCAGTTCCCCTTCCTTCAGAAATGTTGTTGTTTCTATTTTTCCAAATAAACCAACATCCTGCAAAGAAAAAAGCTCCCCATTTTCTTCTTGCTACAAGATCTCTGTATGAGTTTGCTGAATTAGAAATTGTCGTCAGAACTGTATCTCCCTTGCGAACAATTCTTGCAAATGAACAATGAAAGAAAAGGTGAGTAACGTTACTATGTTAGGCACACACGTAAAACCCCTGCGCAACATACCTTCATGAGTAAGGAGCCTAACCTTTAAAAGCAGAAAAGCAAATACCCGTACCGTCGGTGGTATTTTGAGTCGCCAAGTGAAGTCGTATTTCCAATTAGTTTTACCTGCCCCCACCATAATCTCATACACAGATTTAGCTAAGTATTCCGAATTATTAGTCCATTTCCACATTAGCTGATCTTGCAAACAAGTGGAGAGGATTGAGTCATCTTGATATCATATTCATTCTGTACCGCCCTTTCTAATGACCATTTCTGGTTAGCTGGTACCGGTGTAAGTGTTTCTTCTGTTGCTCTTGTTGGAAATGACCAATAGGAAATAGATGCCCCCGTACCAATCTGCCAGCTTCTACTCCAATCAAACATTATGACATGTTGAGTAAAACTAGGGTGATCACAGGTTGACCGAACCCTTTGGTGAGCATGAATCTGATGCCATCAGATTTCTTTAAAATTTGTGCTATCATGGATCGCTCCAAATTGGATTTGGGGTGTAGCGGAAGGAGAAAGGGTCCGATTGTGATAATTCACGAGTTTATCCTTTTCACGCCTCTTCTTTCGTTTTCCCTCCTCCCAAATTGAGTATTTCTTCATCAATGTTATAGTGTTGTTTCTTTCTCCGTGGTTTTGGTGTTTTTGGCCAGGTAAGATTTCAAGCATACTTTTACTTTGCTCCATTGCCTTCTCAATATCATTCTCACACAATTTCTTGCACAGCCCCCATACGAGAGTACTATGGTCACTAACCTCAGGTTGATGCCCTTTAGAAATCATGTCATATAGAATCTTAGAAATCATGCCCTTTAAAAATGTGTAAATCTTAGGGATGCACGCAAGTTGTTCCATGAAATATCCATTTGAGAATCTTAGAGCTGATGTTGCATTTGAGGATCTTAGAGGGTTTGGTTATGTGATAAGATGAATCTGTACTATGGGTTTCAGTTCAACTAAACTGTAATAGTTTACTGTTATATGTACTATGGGTTTTGTTGATTAGAGAAGCAACAATTGAGCATTCTCCAATTTACTAACAAAAAAAGTTTATATATTCAGCTTTTAATGCAATATTAAATGACATTCAATTAAGCTGATTTAACCAAAATTAATAGTAGTACTCAAACTATGCCTATCTGGTGTTAATTTGTTCTTGGAGATTTTTTTTATGAAACTAATGTATTCAAAATACTGGTACTGGATTTTGGATTTTGAAATGGAATTTGTTCTTTGATTGTTTCACACACTGTAGCTTTTATTTTTCTTGTTATTTGAGCATGTCTGATTTGTGGTTTCTTGACATACGATTTCTCTTTTGAGAAACTTTAATTGTACTGTTAATGGGATTCTGGTACAGGGCAAAAGTTAGGAGTTCTGTCATTTTTGAAATTTTTTTTTGTATAGTGGTATAAGCTTATGCCAAACTTTGCAAATCTTTGTACAGTGAGCATCATATACATACCAACAGATAATATGTCACCAAATAAAAAAAAAGCGAACGGGCAAATGAACAATGCCTTTCTAATTTTTTTTTTGTGTGTAATCTGTACTGGTACTAATGACTCGATAATGTGTACTTGGTACAGAGTATTGGTACCAGTGACGTGGCTTAAATTCTGAGAGGTACAAGACACTTTTATCATATATAGACATATTTCCTTCTTTTTTGATAACTCGCTAAAGATTCACATATTCCTTTCTCTCAAGTCACATTAGTTCAACTATGAAAAACTGATATTGTTGTTATTTTCTTAAGTCTAGTTTTATTGTCACTCCTATTAGTATGGTAATCGTACCAATGTACCACTACCAGTGTGGTATGTGGTTGTGGATTATTTTATTTTATAAAATTCTTTTTTTGTTTCATGTTTCAGAATTCAAGGGCAAAATAGTCATAATATAAATTAAATGCAAGGTTACTCAGCAATCTTTCCCCCCTCCCTATAGAATTGTGGAGCAACTTAGGGATGAAAACGGGTCGGATATTATCCGACCGAATTTGGATCCGTATTTGAATTTTTCGGATTCAAATAGTCGGATACGGATAATTTGCGGATACAGATACGGATATGGATATATTTTATTGAATACGGATATGAATTCGGTTTTAATTTCGGAAGCGGAACGGATATGGATTCGGATAATTATTCGGATCCGGATATGTTGATTTTTCGGATATTCGAATTTTTCAATTTTCAGATAATCAGATAATTTTTTAGATATCCGGAATATGGGTGGGGTCCGCCTGTAATAGAAATAGAGAGAAGAGAATTAAGAGGTGGGATCTGTGTGGCCATTCGTGATTGAGGAGTCCTTCGGCCATTTTTATTAATATCCTTAAAAAAAATTAATTTTAAAAATGTCCCTGTGTGCCATTTTTTTTTATAACTGCCTTGACCACCTGGGCTTCGGGCGGCCCAAAATATCTAATGAGGCGCCCCGCTGAAAGGCGACCCATATGGCAAGTGAGGCGTCAGAGGGACAGGCGGCCCATATGTTATATGAAGCTCCCCAGGGACGAACGCCCCACTACCCATCATAAACCTGTGAACTGCCATTCCATCTCCCTCTCTGCCTTCGTCCAAACCCAAAAAAAATCGAAAAAAGAAGAAGAAGGAAGCCCTGCCTCCACCCTAGATCTGCCAGCTGTCCCCTCTCTGCCTCGCACCACTCTCCTCACTGCCTCGCGCCTCAATTCGCTTCTCTCTCGATTGAACAAGTGAGTTTTCTTTTTTTTTATTCGATTAGGGTTTAGGGTTTGGGTTAAATGTGATTAAATTGTGTAATGTGATTTGGTTTGATTCGATTCAATGTTTAGGGTTAAATGTGAGTAATTAGTTGAATTGATTGAATTGGTCGAATTTGTCGAATGTGATATGGTTCAATTTAGGGTCAAATGTGGTATGGTCAAATTGGTCAAATGTGAGTAATTAGTTGAATTAATTAGGGTTTAGAATTATGATTTATGGTAAAATTGCTTGAATGTGATATGGTTCAATTTAGGGTTTATGGTTGTAAATTGTGAATTGCTTTAGAAATTTAGGGTTTATGGTTGTGAATTGTGAATTACTTAAAAATTTAGGATTTATGGTTCAATTTAGGGTTAAAATTTATGGTTCAATTGAATGTTTAAGAATTTAGGGTTTGGTTTTATGATTTAAAAATATCCATATCATGGGTTGGTCCGTGCTACGGCTCAATATTCGAGTTTTCAAAATCCTAATGTCCGGTCCGAAGCATTCATCTGGTTCTCCATATTAATATGTGTTTGGAGACCAAATGGTATATTTTTTTGTAAATTTTTACGATTTTATTAGATATTTAGAAAATCACTTGATCTGAAAATTCTGGACCATCTAAAAATAGTGATTTTCAATAAATCTAAAGAAATAGTAAAAAAATTTCAAAAAATGTAAAAATTGGTTTCCAAATACATATTACTATGGAGAACAATATGAACAGTTCGGATCGACCATTAGAATTAGGAAAACTCGAATATTGAGCTGTAGCACGAGCCAAATCGTAATATGCATAGTCTATAGACTCACTCTAATTAAATTCTTATTAAAAATATTATATAAATTGTATGTTTTGATTAATGATTATTGGTAAATTATAATTATACGATTAGTATTTTATTATTAGTAATAGTTATTAATATATAATTATTTAATAAATATGTTATATTCTTAATATATTAAATAATTATTAGAGTAGAACTAGGGTGCTCTTAAGCTCGCCAAAGTTTTGGTGAGCTTAACTCTAAAACTCATCAAATCGATTTTAAATGATCAATCTGAACCATTGAAACCCGCCTACCTTACGTGTGATGCATCTACATGTGAAATTTTTAAACATTCGAATTCATTTAGTATAAAGTCAAGCGGTCAAAATTAGAAGGTTAATAAATTAATTTTAGTGCATTCATATTTTGAACATTTTTAACCGCTTGACTTTATACGGGGCACCCGTCCCTGAGGCACTTCACATGGCATACGGGCCGCTTGTCCCTGGGGCACCTCACTTGGCATGTGGGCCGCCCATAGTGGGGGCACTCCATTGGGAATTTTGGGCCGCCCCAAGCCCAGGCGGTCAGGGCATAAATAAAAAAAAAAGGTTATTTTTAAAATTTCCTTTTTTTTTAAGGATATTAATAAAAAGGGCCGGAAGTCCTGCCATGGAACTCCATCATCATTCAAACGACATCTTGAATTTTTATTTCTCTCTTTAAGTTAAATCTTGGGTTTAAAAATCCATAATAAATTTTCAAAAATGCTAATAATTATTATTTTTTAATTATTTTCTCATTTAGTTAATTGAGTTTTGTTGTTATTTATTGTTTATGATGTGTCATTTTATTTTTATTAAATAATACATTAGTTAATTAGTTTTGTTCTGATTTCAAATGTAGATACTTGTTGTTTTACAATTAAAAAAATTAATTCACTCCACTGGTGTTATACAATCTTGTTGTAATATATATATCCGAATTACGAATTCGATTTATATCCATATTTGTATTCGACTAATATTCGATTCGTATTCATATCCGATTAATATATGATCCGTATTCGTATCTGTATTCAAAAAATAAAAACGGATACAAATACGATTTTATCACTATCTGATCCGTATTCAATCCGTTTTCACCCCTAAAGTAACTTCATTTAAATTCTTCCCTTCCTCGCCTCCCCCTTCTAGGGAGAGTATCATCTGCGAAGTTTTAGCTACAGAGCTGTGTGAAACTTTTAATCTGATCCGTTCATTTTGATCAGACAAATTAGAATAGAAGGAGCCTAAATTTTAAAATCTGATCTGATCTGTTCAATCAAAACAAACGAGCTAAAACTCATAGCCCTCCCTCTCTTAATAGATCTGTAGAGCACGCTCTAAACCTCTCCCTTTTTCTCCCTTTTAGCTCACCTCTCCCATCTTGCGAGGGAAAAGGAGGCCAGAGAGAACTCTCTCTTCCTCTCCGCCTCGTAAACTCTCTCCCTCTCTTCGACAACACAAACTTAAGGTAAGATTCGTGTTTCACCTCCAAATCAATTTCAATGTTCTTAACGTTCAATTATGAATTTCATTTTCATGGCTGCCTTGGCAACTATTTTCTCTTATTGCAGAAGATTTCAGTTCTGATTCCAGGTAATTTAGACCTTAACTTGGTAGTCTATATATTCCCTCATTTTCATTCTAAGAATATTGAGGTATTTTTTCTATTTTGAAGATTTTTTGGAAACATTCCAAATTCAAGTTTCACATTTGTATCTGTAATATGCCCTGTCAAAATCAGTGAACCAGATAACTAAAATAGGGAGTTCAAATAGTGATTTTCTACTAGTTAGTCAAACTTTACAAAAGTATTTCCAAGATATTATTGGTTGGTTTTCTACACCTTCTGAACTATCCCTTATTTCCCCATACTTGCCCCTTTTACTTCGCAACGGCCTTACAACACCTCACAGAACACATTCATAAACGGCTACCAGGCCTCCTTTTCATCGGGTGGACATATACTCTAAGGGTTCATTAGTTTTACTTGGTGGTAGACCAGACCTAATTCCTGGCGGCTATATTGAGCTGATTAGACTTTTCAACATAGATAGATAAAAAGAAAACATTAATATAAACCTTTATTCAAGCATATAGATATTACAAGCTTACATAATTAGGCTAAGCCGCCCCCATAGGCCCCTGCCCCCTTGCACTATCTTCTTCAGAGTTTACCCATTAAGCATCTAAAAAGATACAGAAAGGAATCAAAACGTCCCTTTCGCAAAAACACACCACACAAATTTACATAGTGGAGAATAAATCTTTGTCTACCTTTTGAAAAAGTTCTTCACACTTGAGAACAGTGGGAAAAACCTTTTCACTTGGTGCCACAATCTGCTTAATGGAGGTCTTCTTCTTTCTCGAAGAAGTTTTTCTCTCCTTTCTTCGTTTAGGCTTAACATATACAAATAAGTTAAGACTAGATTATCTTCGGAATCAGGTGTGTTATCCCAAAGGATCTGTAGTTGATTACAAATCTCGTCAAGTTCATTGGCGGGATTTATATTCAATTCTAATAAATTTCGAGCTGTTTCAATAGAAAACTTACTCGTCATCAGTATCTGATAATCCACCTGATACTGGTACTTCCTGGAACTTTCTAGTACTTGTGGTACTATACTTGCTCATTCTTTGGTGGTTGTAGTCTTACTACAAACTTCTTGTTGGTATTTACCATGTAGTCTACTTCGGAGGTAGTGCCTACTGGTAATCCATTTGTGTTTCTTGAGAAACTCATTTCGAGAAACTTGGCTTTGATACCAGCCGGATACCACTTCTGGCTGCAGCCGGATCGACCAGAAATTTTTTGTCCATTTGGGACTACTTATTTCGGGGTTTTTGTCCAATGACTTGAATTGGGGTGCCATGAGGTTCACCTTTCTTTGTAGCCTGTTATAGCGCTTTTAATCTATCTTGCTTGCTTAAGCAAGATATTACAAGCTTACATAATTAGGCTAAGGTGCCCCCATAGGCCCCTTGCACCACTCACACATTGCTAGAGGTTCTTCTTAGTGGGAAGGTTGTTGTATTTCGCTGTGCCTTCTCTTCTAGGAAAACCCTCCTTATATAAGCCTCAAGCGAATCCTATCGCTGTTAGCTTAGAATTTACGCTATTTGGGTAAATGGCACATATGCAGCCACGTTTGCACTCTTCTTCAGAGTTTACCCATTAAGCATCTAAAAAGATACAGAAAGGAATCAAAACGTCCCTTTCACAAAAACACGTCACACAAATTTACATAGTGGAGAATAAAGCTACTCCACTGTCTAATTTATTTGTTAAACCATCTGACCTCTTTATTTTTTCTATCCATTTCTTCTAATTTTAACCAGATTCTAGTTAAAATAAATTGGTTTGATTTTCCGAGCGTGTCCAAATGTCTAGCAACATCCGATATAGTTTCTACTCTGGTTGGTCCAGGTTTTAGAACACTGGTTTCTTCCCAAGTAATTCTATCATATGTTTGATAAGATTGGTGCTTTTTTAGTCTCGTCTTATTTACATTTTGTAGTATTTGTTTGAGAAAGTTCCCACTCATTTATTGAAATTCTTTTTATAAATGTCTGGGTTAACTTCTACTTTCTCTCTTATCCAACCAAAATATGGTTCTGATTTTGCTGGACTCCCTGAATAGTCAGGTTTCCAGTCTTTGAATCTCGCAGTTAGATCCCCTATAGCGGATGATGAGAACATTTGATGTGCTCTTATTTGTTTTTGGAGAAAGGTTCAAAAACAATTGACGATTCGACCGTCTAACAAACGGATACTGCAACTTCTGTTAATTTTGTTTTCGGCAATGGAACTTGAATTAATTTTGTTTTCTGTAATGCAATTTTAGTTAACTTTAATTTTGTAATTATTTTTTCGTTAAATTAGTTCTCATAAGGAATGTTTTCTTAATCCTGTTTTTCGTAATGCATATTTCGTTAATTTAAATTTCGGTAAACAAACTTGCGTGCATTTTGTTTATCATAAGGCATCCTTCGTTATTTGTTTTTGGTAATGCTGATTTTGTTAATTTTATTTTGGTAATTCATCTCAATTATTATTTTTTTTTTCTGAAATGTACCTTACGTTATTTATGCCATGGCTCTGAAATTCAGAATTGGAATTAGTTGACCTTGGAATCGAAATTAGATGAATTGGTGGAAATCAGCTGAATCGCATCGAAAACTAGATTTTTTTTTTAAAATAGGCTGTTATGTATTAATAAAATAGTTTTTTTTTTTTTTTAATAATCTGATTCTTTTGTAGGTGCATACAAGGGACATGCACCAATATAAATTATTTGTTTAATTGATTGGAGGATTAATTTAGATGAGATCCGCACGTGATGCGTTATCTCCAATCTTGTCTTTTGATTTTGAAGATGATTTCATGAATTGGATAAAAAAAAAAAAATGGATGAATAACCGAAGAGGAGATTCTTCTCTTTGTTAATATTGTTTTTGGTGATTCATCTTTTCTTAATTTCGTTTTTAAAAATGCAACTTGTGTTAATTTTGTCTGGGTTATGCAACTTTAATCTTTTGTAGTAAAACCACCTCCATTAGTTTTGCATTTTTATATCGCAACTTCCATTTATTTTGCTTTAGAAAATTCAAAGTCATTTGGTTTCGTTTTAATCATTATCGAGGAGAGAACCTAAGTAGCAGTAGCTGTACAAATCCTTGACCACATTTTACAAATCCCTGACAAGCACCACCGCCATTTTTTCGGAGGAACTCCTGGTTTAATTAAATAGAAACAAATAAAAATAATAATGAATATTACAGACCCAAAAAGAAACAAAAAGTTGCTCTAAGCTAGAATTATTTCAGTCCTAATTTAAAAATCAGAAACTAAAAAAAAAAAGAATCATTTGTAAACTTAATCACTGCTTGTTAAGCAACAATGAGAAATGAAATAGCACGGAGAAGAAAATAATTATAATTTAATACGCTCAGCAGAGCCAATACAAAACTGGATTAAATAAGTCCTTATCCTGATCCTCGTTCTGAAAAGCCGCCAATTAAAAAGAAGAGAGCGACGACAACAAATCAGCAGTGAAAAAGGGCTGAAATGCATATCAGTACATCCGTAAGAAGCAAGCCAATTGCATCAAATACGTACTTCGGGGCAAATAACCCCCAGACCTGAAAAATTCATGTCAACACAAATAAATTAACAAGCAACCGGGAAGCTACTTTATCTAGGCATCCATTCTGTCGCATGATCGGAAAAATGTCAACACATGGATATCATAAGAAATATCCTCTTTGTACACCACCACCGCTCCTTATGGATATACACACTACGTATTTTCAAGATTTGCAAAGCACACATGAAATACTTCTCGTGTAACAGGAAAAAAAAAAACAGATCAAGGGCAATATACGTTAATAAAATTCAAGAGATATGGGTATACCATTAGATGTCTTCTTTGAATGGCAACACACAGAATTGTTAATGTGGTCGTGATTGCTGTAATAAGGCCATAAAGTAGATATACCTGGTTTTTAGAGAAAAAACAAATTTAAAATGTCAAATTACAAGTGCTACAAACAGACTGAAGAAAACAATCTTTCAAAGTCGCAGGTACACAGTAATTTGGTAAAGACAACCAGTAAAGTACCACTGGTAAATTTTTCTTATAGGTTCTCTTAGATGTTTTAGCAGACTTTAATTCATTAATACTCAAAAAAAGAAGTTAAAATGTACAACATGGGAGACTTACCTGAGTGAGGTTAAGGGCAATGACAGTTTTGTCCCTCTTTTTACTGGAGCTGGAAGCGGGAAGAGAGACAAGAAAAGGGAGGCTAAAAATGGGTAAAATGTGGGATATACCAAATGTATCTATGAAGAGCAGTATCGCCTGTCTTACTATTTTGAACTCATCAAACCTGGTATAATTCAAAAATAAAAATAAATAAAAAAAGAACTTTCAAAGTAAAATAATTACTATGCTGCATGACACTTGTCATCTTTGTATGCATAAAGGTTTAGATTGGAGCTTCTCACATCTTGAATTAATAACATACAATTGTTATAAAAATAGAAAGAAATAATTAAATAAATAAAAGGGTAGACAATGAGAGACTTACCCAATAAATGCAGCACCATAACGAAGACCATCAAAAGTACACCTGTGAGAGTGCGCATGTAAGAAAGGCTTCTATTAAAACCTAACTTAGGCTCCAAATACACAAGTAAAAGAGCAAAAAGGCAAATAAGTAAAAGATAACGTACCAGTGTCCAGTCTGATAAAACAGACACACGGCGAGCAGGCTCCACTGCATCACAGATATTGGATCCATCTTGCAGTCATCCAATAACCCTTTATTCTTTGAACTTATAATGCTCCATCCTGTCACCCAAAATAAGTACTAAGAGCATCTACATCCCTGAAACTATTAGAGTTTCTAATCTGATGTGGCAGTTTCTAATTCAGTTTCAGGGATGTGGAAAAGTTTCTTATTTAGAAACTATGCAGGAAAGTTTCTTATTAAGAAACTGTTTATAAACTCTATGTTGGCCAAATGATTTACTCAAATTGTTTCTCCTTTTTAATTGGTTGCTGACGTGGCTTAATAGAAACTCTAAAATGAGTTTCAGGAATGTAAAAGTTAAAAACTTTAAAGACCATAATTTCTAAAAAGTAGTTAACAGTTATTTAGAAATCCTTTTGAGTTTTAGGGATGTAGATGCTCTACGAGTGCGAAAATGTTATTACCCCAGTGTACCTGTACCAGTACAGTAAAGGTAGAATACAGTAAATAATAAATGAAAGGGCCATCTTTACTGCAAATTATGGAAATTGAGAGGTCAATCGAATATCAAGGCATTTCTATAAAATTTAAACCAAACCAGTGACATAACAAGCTGATATGGTACCAGAACTAATTTGAGAAGGAGATAGTGTACCTGCAAACACACAGACTAGGACAGCAAAGGAGTTTTGCTTCCCAAGCAGAATCAAAATAGTTGGGATCCATGCAGCAACCATGACTAATGCCAAATTTCTAAGCCTTTGTAAAGCATCTCCCCTCTCCAATATTCCCGTGCCCCGGATCACAAAATTCAGAACCAACAACCCAAACCCAATAGCATACACTATTCTTGGTGCAAAGCTCCTTTCTGACAACCAGAAAGTCGCTATAAGTGTGTAGCTTAGCATAGATCCAATAGTGACTAACCATTTAATGCCGCTTGAATCAACTATACATGTTATGATTTTGTACGAAACGAATGCCAGTAGAACGAGGAAAAACATTGGAGAAACCTCTGAGAAAAGGGTGGAAAAATCAAGGCCTTGAAATAAACTGGGAAACCATTTGGAATCGAAATCTGAACCAGAATCATATTTTAAGAATGGATTTGTCACTGCCTGCTTCGTCATGCCCGTCTCAATTCCAAACCTTATGAATATAATTAGAATGAGAAACACCAGATCCTGTAATTTGGAAACCGAAAAACAGATTGGCATATATTTTAATAAATTGATTTTACTTCCAAAGCCTTATTTCATGCCTACACTACAAAATATTCGCAGAAAATTATAACCCTCAAAACTGAGAAAAACCTCTTTATCTCCACCAAGAAAACTTACCATATACCCAAATTACCCTCAACCACAATTTGGAGAGGAAAGCAAGCGAGAGTAGCTTATGCACAAGAAATTTAAAGGAAAGTGTGCATGGGATGATACTATTGTCTTCCGGGAGTAAATTAGACTTTCAAGCTCCTCAAGGGCATGCATGGTACTTGGAAATTCTGGCATGTTTGAGGGAGTAAACAGTACCAATTGAAGAAAATTCTCATAAGATTACAATTCTTACGTGTTTCTTGAATTTTCCATAGACCAACGAGCTTCGGGTACGCGCAATAGCAGTTGTAGCCAAAAGAAAGTTTGCCACTCTACCTTCTGCCACTAAATTAGAAACAGATAGAAAGGAAGTTTATAAGCAACTTCCTTAAAGAAATTAAATCATATACTCATAAACCACTTGAGTGTGAACAGTTTGTGATAAAATTCACTTTATTTAAGAATTCCAGCTAAAAAATTCCTACCATTAGCTGGTCTTAAGCACCATCCAGCATTACATATAGAAAAACCATAATTAATATCCACAACCTCAGTGCACTGGAAAAAAAATAGATAGGATGTATCACCCACCAGGACTCCATAACATTGCTCAATGGACCTTAATAATGGCTTTATTTATTTATTTTCATAAAAATTCAATATCATGATTTTCTTAATTAACTGAATTTCTAACTTATGCAGTGATTCTGAGCAGAATTGAATAATTTCTTTTGAAATAAATCATAGTAGGGCAAAGTACAGAACTCACATATGTAACTATTAGACAGGAAGCTGACTGCACGAACTGCTACCAAAAAGAATGCAACATAAATTTGCAAATGGTCGCTTGATTTCTCAATTTTGTTGCCATAAACATTACTCTGAGAATGCACTCTTACAAACACGAGAATGTGGCAAATGATAGAAATTATTATAATACCCAGACCAACTCCCATAAGCTTCAAGTCAAACTCTGTCCATGCAGAGCGTGCAAGTGCTGCAAAACTCAGTAAGAAATTGGAAAACCCATTGATTGTGCCATTTTCAGGCTTGCAAGGGCTATTTTTGGAACCCGACCAGCTAGATTGTGCTTTATTGTAAAGATCTGTGATGTGGCACAGGTCATCAGTTGGAAATCCCATGACTGATGTGGCAGAGTAGCTGTCAATATACCTCTTTACCTAAATTAAATAAATGAAAAAAAATAAAGGGAAAGAAAAAATATGAGAGAAATGCCTTTAAAGAATGAAAACCGACCGTGGTTTACAATTCCTTATTTTTTAAAGTGAAATTCAGTATTCTCTATATAAAAGGTTGAGGGCAGCACGATCATTTTACAAAACCTAACTTTCTGACCCACCCATGGTGTATGTCCAACTGGTACATGCGAGTAATAAGCAATATACTAATCCTTGACAAAATTACAAACAGCGAATGGTCTTTACAGTTATCCCGTTTAATTTATATAATTAGTAGTTTATTACCAGACAACCCTGTCAAGTACAAGAACTATCCTTCTTTCTTAAAAGGACGAATAACAACGATGGAGATGCTTTGGAGCAAAACTGTTGAATTATGGCCATGCCTTAAATTTTGCAAATTTTTCCCATTTTCCCTTTTTGTAGATAGATCCTTCAATGAAATTAAATAGTAGGTAATTGCCTACAGCCTTAAAAAAATCTGTAATTATCTTAATTTGTTGCACCATACCTGCCAGCTGTTTATACATAGAATGTGAGCATAATTGTGTTTCCACGTCTCCAAATCTGACCTCGAATCCTCACAAAAAGCTGCGAGATGCCATTGTGGGTTCCACGAGCCAGGACTTAGTGCATATAATTCTGGATTAACACGGCCAATGCTTCAGAAGGGACAATAAGAACTTCTCAGAATTAACCAGGAATTCTGTTTTTTAGCTTATACAGAAGGAATACCAAGGTCGAGAGAGGGCACAAACCTTCCAAAAGGAAAAGGAATACCAAGGAGTGCTGATATGCTCACCGCAAAGTCAAGCTGCACCCAACACCACAATTCATCATAATAAAAGGACTTACACACCCTCATGCACGCACACACTGAGAGAGAGAGACAGAGAGAGAGAGAGAGAGATACCTGCTGCATGGTACTCGTACAGATGTTTTCACCATTCTGACAAAACAAAGCATCGCAAAGATTGTAAACACAGAAGTGTAGTAATAAATAACAACATTAAGCACAAACATAAAAGCCAAATACACACAAACAAAAATACATAATAACAAGCCAAAAGTTGCGAGTTCAATGAACAAATGCAGAACCAAATGGAATATTTAAAACTAGGATTATAACAGTATATCAAAGGGAAATAAATGGACATACCAAATCTAGGTTGCAGGTGCTTTGATCAAAGATAGAAGAAATAGAGCTGGGAAGACTTCTCGGCATCCATGCAAAAAGGCAAGTTTCAACCTAGAAAACATACTGTCATTGAACTGTATCACTTGCGGACTCTTGAGAATGCAGGATATACCAAAGTGGGGATACCTTCAGCATATTTTAACGATAACAAAGCAATGAGTCCTTTTTTTAAGGTGAAGGATATTACCCAATGTTTCTACATGGGCATGCATGATAATTCATTTATGAATAGGTTGACATTATATCATCCCTAACATAGAAATAGGGTCAGAGATACCAACTAACCTCCTCGGATGTGCCGCCACCATGGTCTCCATTTAGGGTTTGAGCATGGTCCCCCATCACTATAAGCATTGTATTTTCAAGATGCTTCTGGCTCTTCATTACATCAGTAACATTCTGCAAAAATTTAGCGCAAGAATAAATGTTTCTGTCATATTTAATAGCCTTTGAAGAACGGAAAGAGTATTAAGAAATCCGTTGAAGTTTAGATGTTTAGCATTACATTATGTTTTCCTCAAGTTCTTTGACAACATCTTAACATTGCTAGCACTAACTAGCTGTAGTATATTCATAGACAACAAATTAACCCAAACCAAATCAAACACTAGAACAAAATTATTCAAAAACGTATGTACTGATCAGAAAAATGTTGGTATTTACAAGAAAATGCTCCATTTTTTTCACCCCATAAAATTCCTTAACTGTGCTTACCAGATTTCAATTTGGCAAAACGCAACAAAGGTTATTTATTGCCATATATGGCCACTTGGTTAACAATATCTTACCAACTTTTATAAACATCTTAATTTCAAAATGTAAAAGAAGTTGATTTATTTACCTGAATAATGGCATTAATCTGTTCAAGCTTTTGAATCATGGGGAGAGAGTCAACTCCATATATATGACCAGCATGGTCCTGTGGCAGCACACCATCTCAATATAAGCACTTTATTGAAAATTCAAGCATCATCTCACTCCCACTTTGCTTTAAAAATAAGCTCCTTAATATCATAAATTTGACCTTTTGATGTGACATTAAACCGATTATGGTTCCAAAACAAACTAAACTCGAACTTTACCCTCAATTGTGCAACTGAACTACTAGGAGGATAGGAATCCATGCTGATGCCTATTGGTTTAGATGTCTCCACAGGAAAAGATATAACCACGATAAATTAGCATCAAAATTAGAAAAAAGAAAAAAGAAAAAGAAGAAAGCAACCTACCACCAGCAAATCAACATTTTACAGAAAAAAACTATTATGATAAATAGCATGAAATGACACTCACAACACCGAGGAAATGACCAATAAGAACATCCCAGTCTTCTCTATGAAGCCAAGGCTCAAGATGTTGCACAACACCATTGTCTACCTGACACAATTTTTCATGATCAACAGAACTAAATTTCTTTACGAAAAGAAGAGAAAAAAAAAAAAGGTTCAACAGATATAAAAGAAAAATATATGCGCCAAAACAAGAACTAATAACAATTCCCTGAACCTTAACTGACTACGTAGGAGCCTTAAAGGGACGGCAAAGCGCCAAAAAATAACAACAGGTCTGCAACAACTAGTAAGAATAATATTTCAGTTTGGAAAGATCCTTAAACTTTCACTATCAACATATAAGGGCATTTTAGTCTTTTAATGTAGTAAATTGATGTGAATTTGAAACAATATGTGATAGGATTTAGTTCACAGCCAAATATTACATGTATATGGCTATATTTATTACAATTAGAACCAGTGCAATGTCCCTGCTCAGTACTTGGAGAGGTGCTTTCTGCTAATCATTTAGGAAAATATTTAAAGATAAAAACATACTGTGTCAAGATCCTTAACATTGAAGGACGGGTATGGATAGGACTCGTTGAAATGCTCAGGAAATAGCTGGGTCCACGTGTCATCCCCCATCATCACCACTCGTCTCCCATTTTTTACCAGCTAATTTCAAATAAACAACATTAAGTGCATATATATATTCAGGATGTTACAAAAGTTTTAAAAATATGAAATTAAACCTGATGTATCCAATTGTCTTCTTTGATTGCTGGAGCTCCAAAGCTGCTCCCCACATCAATAAATGTTGGGAGGCCCCCAGTGGTCAGCGCCTGACAAAATATTGGAAGGCAAGATTAATAAATTAGATTAGATGCCTTCAAAAGTATAATCTTCTTTACGTAGTTGAGATCTAACTGATCACAATTCTGGCCTTTTGCAAAGTCTCCATTGATATAAACAATCAGCTGAGAGGATGGTTTGTACTGGTACCAATCAATAATACAAATAATTGAAAGAGAAAGAAACCTTGAGGCGTTGAAGGCTAGTAGTTGGGGGATCAGCAATGGCTTTAAATATTCGCGAAGAATTTGGCTGAGTTGAGGCAAGATGCTGCAATAAGCTTAGTCTATCCATCCAAGGCTTTTTCTCTGTCACAACCCCACAAAAGCACCTGAGTCAAATCCAACTCCCTTTCCACTTTCCATGTGGTGAAATTCCATTTGTGCCCCTGTAAAACCTCCTAAAACCAAACTTGCATCCCTGCTGAGATACAAGAAATACCTCAGCCTTTGTAGGAGGTACAGGCGAGAGTCATACATTGTGTACATATATGCATGATGACGATGATGTTAATCACTTTGCAAGATATACATCAAAATTTGAAACGTGGTTGTTCCATCTATGCAGAGGCACAAATGAAATTGCTGCTTTTCCTTGTAGAGAGTTGTATAAAGAGAGAGATAGAGAGAGTTGAACTACCTTGGAAAAATGTACTTGGAGCTACAAAATCGAACCTGCGTATGAGTACAGAACTTGCATCAGAATGAGGATGAGCATTCAACTATTTGTTTATGTTTTTTTAATTGTACCTGAGAGCGTCCACAATGAGGATGAGGATGCGATCAACGGTGGGCTGGGTCCATCCAGGGCGGGAGGGATGGAGGTGGGGTGGAACCGGATCAGGGAAGGAGGAGGAGGAGGAGCAAGGGGAGAGGTGGAGGTCGGAGGGGAGGGAGGAGGCGGAGAGCTCAGTGCGGGTGAGGAGAAAGCCCCGCGTGAAGAGGTAGATTCCCGAACAGTGGAGACCCAACAGTACCATCAGCCATGTCACCCCCATCACCTTCAGGGTGGGGGCCCACCTGTCAGTCAACCGCTTCTTTCCCCTCATCCCTGTTTCCCGATCCGATACCACCACCACCACCACCACCACCAGGATTCCTATTGACAAAGAAGGAAAATTTTGTTGCTGGTTGCTGAATCAAAATGGTTAATCACTGATCACTGATCAGTGGGCTGCTGCCTACAAGGAGATGAAAACAATTTTCTTGGGCCGGGCCGGGCCAGACATTTAGTCTCTCTAGTCATGTTTGATTGCTAGACAATTAAATTTTATATTTTAACTTTTAAGGAAAAATAATTCAAATTATTTTTATTTTGGAGTTTGCCATGAAATTAATTATTGATAAATGAGGAGAGAAAAATAGAGAAATGAATGTCATGGTCTCTTGTATTATTGACTCTTGTATTAGGAGAGAAAAAAAAATGGAAAATGAATGTCTCTTACACAGAGTTTGTCTTGATTTGTATCATTACCATAAGAAGAGAAAATTGAAAAATGAATCTCTCTTATATCTCTTAAATAAGTGTAAAATAAGTTAATTTATCTAGAAAAATAATTTAACTTATTGCGTGTAACTCCATCTTACTTATTCTGTTTTACTCTTCAATTAAGTTAAAAAAATTTAATAGTTGAGTGAGAAGTAAGCTCCTTACTCTACTGCTTATTGCACAATTAAACATGACAAGTAGGACCGGCAATTATTTTTACATTTCTTTTTCTTTTTAAGATATAAAATGTCTTTATGTGCATTGAAATTAAGAGTCGACTGACTGCTACTAGCTGCAAATGAGATAATTATATGTTGTATTTATAAGAAGTAGACATAAATGTAGTTCTTTTGTCTATTAAAAATTAATTTGTAAACTTTCTAATTTGACCGGTTGATTTTATATTAAATTAAGAGTAAAGATTTTAGTCCCCACTGATTAGTCCCCTATTAGTCCCCCTAACAACCTATTATCATTAATATGCAAAGTCAATTGTGCTTGACTCCTCTCTCTCTTCCGATATAAAAAAAAATAAGCAAAATCATATTCACGCTCTTCACGGCCTCCGCCTCTTCATGTCCTTCATGGCCTCTGCCTCTTCTCTTTCTCGGCGTGGTGCACCATCGAGATCCGACGAGGAGAGCGTGGTGCGCCGTTGAGATCCGGCGAGGAGAGCGTGGTGCACCGTCGAGATCCAACGAGGAGAGAGTGGTGCACTGTCGAGATTCGGTGGGGAGAGCGTGGTGCACCATTGGAGGGGGTCCATGCTAGCCCAGCGAAGGTTGTCACAGTGCAACATATGAATACTTTATTAGTTAGATATGAATACTTCAGTTGTTAGATATGCATACTTCATGCTACATATGAATATTTCTTGGTAGATGTGGGATGAGAGAGATGAATCTGACTTTGAATTTTGAATTGTATAAATTATTTCAAACATGTATGAATACTTCATAATCGTCAGTATGAATACTTCATTTGTTTAGATATGAATACTTTTTTATTTAGATATGAATAATATATAGATTCGCTGTAGTGGTCCCCAATCTTGACAAATGTCGCTTTCAGACGATTGCGGTCCCCAATCCAGGCTGTCACAAGATGTCAGCGGTCCTCCTGGTCATTACTGGTCCCCTCCAGCTTGTGTTTACATATGACGAATGGTTCTGATAATAAGTATGAATACTATAAATTTGTAGGTATGAATACTATACGTTTTGACTATTAATAAAATAGCATTAATCTTGCTCTTTAGTGGTAGTTAGCACGTTTTAACTTCTTTTTTTGTCTTTTAGTGCGGGGATAGATAGGGGACTGAAGTAGGGAGACTGTTAATTGATCCCTTAAATTAATTCGAAAGTTTAAAATTTCACATGTAAATGCCTCACTTGTAAGATAGATGGATTTCAACGATTCAAATTTGTTATTTAAAACTAATCCGATAAATTTTAAAGTTGACTTGATAAAATAACTTGGTAAACTTAAAAATACCCTAATTCTACTCATAGTTTATCACATTCATACTTGTTTTTTCATCTGCTTTGTCTTAACTGTTGTACAAACCTTTAAAAAAGTTCACATAAATTAGTCGAGGAGAAATATCACACCAAATCGGTTGTGACGGAATAAAATCATATGTTTTTGTCATAAATCTTTTTTTTATATATAACGCAACCAATGTTTTTTTTTTTTGGATATCCAGGTAGAGACGCAACCAAATTTCTTTATAATGATTAACGAACACTAGAAAATTTGGCATATTTGTATTTTTTTTATAATGATTACGAAAATATGTGCTCAATATTACTTTATTTATGATTTAATTTTCAATAAATTTACGTAATTGCATACTCAAGAGTATAAATTAAATATTTTTAGCAACTATATATATAATGTACGTAGTATTTGTTTCTTTTGGTATTTATAGTTTACAATTAACTGTATCAACATATTTTTATACTCACGCTGTGTTGAACTAATATTTTATATGGATGAAATTTTATGTTTTAACATAATTTTAAGAACACTAGTTTGTATAGTTTTTCTGGAGGATATAAAGAATTTCCAAGATAGAGAGACATGAGATTGCTTTCTCGTACTAAACTCATGAACAGAACAGCACCTAGCTATTTGTTTTGCACTTGAAGCGAGTACAGTGTTCAAGTTGCTGACTGATGTGACAAATTAAAAAAGTAGTATGCTATGAATACCTCTATATATTTGTTTATTTACGGAGAACAGAGAAAGTTCAACCTTCAACACCACTACTGTCTTTTATTTATATATCTTCCCCAGAAATGTTCATATATATATATATATATATATATATATATATATATATATATTCGGTCCTGCTGAGACTGGATCAAATATATAATTATAAACATATTACCTACTTATTAATTCAACATGAATTTTATATACGAGATGTATCACTTACCATACCAGTATCCATCAAAGACCTCTAGTTTACTGTACGTGGGACACTAAATAAGAAGCAATCAGATTAAATTTACATTTCTCACTTTTCACAAAATTTTCGGTAACTGCTTCACTAAATAAGAAGCAATCAAATCAGATTAATTAATTCACCACCTCTGGCGTTGATGCAAGTGCCGACGGTGAGGACGTACAAGACAGAGACGTCGACTCCATCGATGGCTCAGATGTCATCTACGTATCACCCTCCCTTGCCTCCAGATCTACAAGTGCTGATCTCAGCACCGCAAGAACCTCGGTTATCATGGGCCGTTCGTTCTTGTAAGGCCGCACACACCGATATGCCACTCCGAAGACAACACCTAATGTAGGCCGGTCCCAATGTGGACCTAGCCTCGGGTCCACAATAGACTCAACGGCCGTGGAGCCATCCCCGACTCCACCCTGATCTGTCATGGCACATTGGGCAGTGTGCACAACTGACTCTGCACCACCAGACGGAGTGGGGACCACGGCACGCAGTCCTGTTACAAGCTCAAGAAGGACAACGCCGAAACTGTACACGTCAACGGATTCTGACACTTGGCCCAGAGCCAAGCTCTCTGGGTCCATGTAACCCATGGTGCCTCGGACCTGAATATATAAATATAAATATAATTGCATGATTCTTTGTGTGATTAAGCATATATTAGCTTGTGATGAATGTACTAATTAATTAGTAGATTGACATGAGATATATAACGTGACAATTAATTGGTGCAATTCTATTATTTCGGTGGGTTGCTTGTGATGTCAGCCTCTTAAATACTTAACAGAAGATTTGATTCGTCAGTTGATCCAATCAAAAAATTTATTTAATGATCATGCTTCCCAACTAAGAAAAATGCACCAACAATGATTTTCTATTTGCATTACTTCAGTAGATAAGTGTGTTGCATCGCTTGACATGATCCTTGACACGCCGAAGTCTGACAGCTTCGCCACGCCCGACTCAGATAGTAAAACATTTGTCGGCTTCACGTCCCGATGAACCACTGCACCGCCAGGGAATTCATGGAGGTACACCAACCCCTCTGCCACATCAACTGCAATCTGAAGCCGCTTGTGCCATGTCAGCTTGCCATGAAACAAAGCACGCGATAGGTTTCCTCCCGGCATGTACTCGTATATCAATGCGTGGTTATCACGGTCATCAAGGCAATACCCAACAAGTGTTGTCAGATTCTTATGTCGGAGCTTGGATAAGACCTCGACCTCACTGTAAAACTCGGCAATCTTTTTTTCTCGATAGATTCTTTTTATAGCAACATGCTGCCCGCTAGGTAGTTTTCCTAGATATACCTTGCCGGCTCCACCTTGTCCCAAGAGGAGACTGCTATCGAAGCTATTCGTTGCTTGCTTCAACTCTGCTTTTGTGAAAATGTACAACCCCTCGGTTGGGAGCGGGGAAGATGCGGTCTCGGGGAAAGGTGTGTTGGATTTCTCTCCATCAGAGGTCGTAACGATTCCATCGGACAAGCGGCGGCTCTTCCAATTTCGGTGTGTTGAACGATATATGGCAAGAGCAAGAATAACAATCAGGACAACTGACAGTAGCCCGGCTACAGCCGATCCTGCTGCAATTTTGACAGTTTGGGAGTGACCCGATTTGGCCGAGCGAGAACCTGACACAGAAACGGGTTCTGCCCCGAGAGGCGGAGGTGAATCAGATGGTATACCTAGAGCATTCACATCCTCTAGCACTTGAACCACGCAAAGGACAAACGAACGAAACCGGGGCAGAGATGGGTAAGACCACGACCATACCCCGATCGTGGCAGCCATGCCGCAAGCAACATAATCCTTACTCCTTGATGAATCCAGAAGCACGAATGTCGCAGTAATAACAGTGTTCTGACATGTTGAGCAAGCTGACTGATCAGATAAGAGGTCCGGAACAGAACTCGAAGAGCAAAACCGCGTGGCATTGGAGAGCTGAGACGGTGCAGAGGAGAGGATGGATGAGAGCGGGCCAAAGAGACAGGGTCTTTGCCCTGCGGCAATTGAGGGGGATTCGGAGGAAAGAGAGAATGAGCCATTGGATAACAGGAGGGAGGGGCGAGCGAGGCCGTGGCGAAGGAGAGTAGCGGTGAAGTTGGAGGAGCATAAGGCGGCAGTAGAGGGGGGCAGGAAGGCGATACCAGTGAGGTTGGCATGCACGGCTGCCGCATAGATGTTAGAGGCTGTGACAAACCAGCAGCAACTAGTGGCCGTGGGGTCAGTAGCGTTTTTGCGTAGCATTGCGGGGGGATCATACGAGAGGCACCATCAATGTCATAGGGGCATACGGCAGTACCGGAACTGTTCGTTGCTTCTGCTGCAGATGCGGTTAGTGATGCCGGTACAACAAGGAAGAGGGAGAGAAACAGAGCAAGTGATGCCATTTTGTAAGGTTTGAGAGGTGAGGGGAGGGGAGGGGAGGGAATGGTGGGTTATGTCATTTAATTAATTTATTTTAGTGTGGTGATTTCACTGGTACCGGGTTTAATTGCAAAGATAATAAGAGGCAATTATTAGGAAGAAGAAAGGGGAAGAGGGTAACAGTGTGATAGTGAGAGGTAGTTGTAAGTTGTTGACTGATGGGGTGAGCATTTGACAGTTGACTTTGTATGAAGAGGATTGAAAAGGACTCCCAAATGTTCAATTGTTAATTGGCTTTTTTTTTTTTTCTTTTTCTTTTTCTTTTTCTTTTTCTTTTGTAAGTAACAAATTAGCTAATTTGCTCCGAGAGAGTAACAAAAAAAAAATGAAATACAAGATAAAATAAAGGGGTCAGATAAATAAAAAAAAAAACCTCTGTCAAACTGCAATTAAATATTTGACTTTCTCATAGGAATTAATGAAGGAATCTAATGAAAACAAGTTTATTTTATTTATTTTTCTGTTATTTAAGCGGCAGAGTTGAAATAACCAAAATTTTTTTTTTGTTTGACAAGCTTGTTTGTTCAACGTTGAATAAACTTCTCAACTTGGATATTTACATGCTGTATATTTCCAAAAGGGAAATATAACTGACCAATATATTTATGGATTATAGAGAGAAACCACAATTACAATTCTTAATTTTCAAACAAACTCAACTGCTTTTTAATTTTTCTTCTTAGGGCAGAAAACTAAGGATGGTTACTTGGCTAGAAATTAAAATAAGAGAGAGCTCTTCATTAAATATAAATAAATGTGTAAAGGAAAATTCATGAATAATGCCTACAGAATTAAATAAGAGTTCGTCTGCAGTATATGTGAACTTGTTAATTTTATAAAATTTAAAATTACAGATTATTGTTTTTCTTCAAATCTCCTCTCTTTGTATGGTGCGGTGCGGTGCGTGCTTATTTTAAGTGATACCATACCATACCATAGTTCCATAGCAACAACCAACAAATTAAAAATGAGCCCAAGCTGGAAATTTAACATAAATTCAAGTACTTGCCGACCTTAACTTAATTAATGTAGACTAATATGAAGTCAACAAATTCATTGACTTGGAAAAACTTAATTGCCACCAACTGCCAAATATGTGTATATTTGGTTTGGCCACATGTTGATCAAATATTTTGTATCTTTTTGGTTATAAATTCTGGCTCCCAAGTCCGAGAAAATAATATTTTGTATCTTTTTGTTTAGATCGCTAGTTATCGTCAAAATTAACATGACAGAATGATTTGTTTCGTCCATTTATAGTGTCTGAACAGAATAAACTATTCTATTTTTCTAAAATTTTGATTTTTCTACAAAATAAGATATTTTTTTATTTTTATTTTCAATCATTAAAAAAATCGGTTGTAATTTCAAATAATGTTTTAGTGCTTCACCTCTGTCTAGAAAATAAAAAAATAAAACGTTCTGCCTGTCTCTACCAGCCTCTCCTTGTCTCTAGAAAATATACACATATTTGGCACTATTACTACCATCATCATCATCATATAATATATTCTTCATTTCTCATATTCTCCCCAGCCCCAGGTGCAACAGGAGGGAAGGCCCACAATAAATTAAAAGATAAAAAAAAAAGATGAAAGCCCAGGTGTAACAGGAGGGAAGGCCCGCAATAAATAAATTAAAAAACAGAGCGAAAAAAGATGAAAGCCCAAGTGCAATAGAAGGGAAGGCCTAATAAATTATAAAAACAAAGTACAAAAATAAATGTCAGAAGTGGGATTTGAACCCACGCTCTCTCACGAGAACCAGAACTTGAGTCTGGCGCCTTAGACCACTCGGCCATCCTGACTTTTATGTTATTTAGTTTCTAGTTTTTATTATATATAAATAATAATATCACATGCTACCGTGAACCGTCTCCTTCATTAACTGATAGTAAATTCTGGTATTGTTGCAATGTGAACCGTTCCTTTTCTATAAATCGGATGGTCGAGATAATATAGTAAATTTTTTGTATTCTTCGTTAAATTTAATAAAAACAATTGTGATGGAATTGTAAAATCGTTTTTTACTGTTATTTTTTTTTTCTTAATTTTCCATGAATATCAATAAAAAATTATTTTCATATTCTATTCAATATTATAATATGTTCCATTTCATCTACAGTAACTTCCCAACTCTCATCCGTTCGATTTTCATCTTGTGGTCGATGTGTTTCTTATATTCAATCTCCATCTCATCACTCTCATCCGAGCACCACCCAAGTGCCGCAGCCGCCTCTCGACAACGATTGTTGGCTCCTCCCTCTGTCTGGCGCACCAGCGAACAATCTAGTTTCTTTCAATTGAGTTTTCTGTTGGTTGTATCTTGATTTCTGATATTGATCATGTTGTGCTTGATATCAGTCAAACTGATTAAATAGTATGGACTTATACTCATAACATAATTAATTTGGGCAACTCAGTTGAAATAAAGAGTTATTGATTTGGGTGAAGCACTGTTATCTCTGTAACCATATCTTTTATTAAAATATATATATATATATATATATATATATTAAGAGGCTATGTATTATGTATATTTCACCTTGGGTTGAATTTGCCCGAATATTGATCGGATGATTCGGATCTCAACTGAAAATTTGAATTACTTCGGTGGATCTAGACTCAACGGACAAAAGCATGCCAAACAGGAACAAAAAATGAAAAAAAAAAAATCATAATTTAGAAAATATTTAGGTCATTTTAATGAGAGCAGGACATTGGATCGAATTAATAATGATTTAAAGATATTTAGGTTATGTGTTAAAGTGGGAGGTTTTCTATAGACGTCTAGCTAGCTGATTTCGACCGTCCGATTCACGTTTTCTTTTTTTTGAAGGTCAGAAAAGATCTGACATTTCGATTGATTATAAAAAGTTATTTACAAGAACACAGGTCCCACTATTTAAATTACAACATTATTTAGATATCAATCACTCTAGCATGCTAACCGATTCACGTTTTCATTCGACAAAAAATATACGGTGTTTAAGCTTAGTAAAGACTAGCTCCAGACATTAAAAAAAAATTATAAACTGAGGAGACATTTATCTCTAGCAACTAGAATTTAATAAAGCTCAAAATATCAGATCCAGAACAATTATATAAATATAAGAAAATGAAGCTGAATATTTGATACATGAATTTAACAGTGGAACTTCAATCTGATAAATTTTCTTCTACATTAAAAATAGAGCGAGATGGAAAATTTAAAATTTCTAATCAAAAAAAGCCCACAAGTGTTCCTGACGAACCGCTGCTTCCTCCTCCGATGTGTAATCATTTTCTATATTAAAAATCTTGCGGATCTCCTCAAGAGACTTATTCGCCATTTGATCAGCCATCTTTTTGCATGTCAGATCTAATAGTCCGTGGATGGCAAGATAATCTGCTGCCTGAATAAGATTGAAAATCATCATTTGATCAACATTCACAAATTCTTTGTCCCAATCTTCACACTCTTGCTCGAAGATATGTTTCTCGCAATACTCAATCACTTTTGTTAGGACCTTACTAGTGATACTAGATAGTGAAATGGAGATCCCAGAGCATCTGTTTTTGATTAGGCTGCTAATTGTTTGAGACATCTTTGCCACCGTCTCCGTCACTAGGAACTCCTCTCCATCGGAGCTCCTCAGCTTAATCATTTGATTGTCTGCGTTGTTCAACATTTTTGTTTTCTTTAAAGTTGTATGGGTTAGGGTTTGAAGTTGCATGATTTAGGGGTTAAATTATGAGACTATATATAAGTAATAACAACAAGCGATTTTAGAATCTATAATTGGAATTTACAATTATGCATCTCTGTTTTTAGACAATTTCTATTTTCACATTTTTTTTTATTACTCTTAATATACTCATAGAAAAGGATCTCTTATACTTTTTAAATTGAATTAAAATTTACAACTCTTTTTAGACAATTCTAGTTTTGAACGTTTTGTTTCATTGCTTTAAATATACTACAAATTAAATTAGATTTTATTATTTTTCTCGTTTAAAATGGATTGCCTTTTGCTATAACTAGACTGGCCCTAATTAAACAAATTTATATGCAACTTGCTATTAGAATTTCTTTATTTAGGCAATAAATACAGCCCCAATCAACTAAAAATATGAATAAATTAAAGTCGCACAATGCATCGTTTGCATTATATTTGATATGCATCATTTTTAAATAAGTGCATATAAATTTACAGACAAATACATGATTATATTTAGATTATATCTTTTGTTTTTAATGATTATTACACTTAATATGCGGTCTAATTAATAAAAAAAATATGAATAGACTCACGCCAACTACTGATGTAAATGAATTTGGCAAATTTATTTTGGCATAATATTTGATGCATGTATTTGAAATGAAGTCCTAATTAAATAAATGTATAAAAAGGAGGGTTTCCATGTGTCCATTTTTAAACAATAATAACTTCAATTTAAAACTTAAATGTCAAAATAAAGCTGCTAGAAATGATCTATATAATTTTTCTCTATGCATACGAAAAAATTATTCCGGATTTAGGATCCAATTTCCGGAAATTGGTATTGAAACCGGAAAAAAATTTCCAATTTGGGTAGTTTTCGAAAAAAACAAGCGGTTTGGTTAGTTTTTTAAATTATATATTTTTTTAATATAAATAAAAAAATCGGCTCGCAGAGCACCAAAAAGGCAAAAACTAATTATAAATATGTGAACGCATACATTAAAAATTTAAAACCAAGAATATTGATCAATTTCCAATTGTAGATGTTTTTATAGGTATAAACCCAATTTCGATCGCCTTGTATTTAATCACTATCACTGACAACTGATAAGTAAAACAAAAAATGCTTAGTTGACACTGGAAACTTAGCTGCATAATACACAGAAAGGGGAAAAAAATAAAAAACAGAGAAATCACATGGCCAGTACCAGTATACCAGTACCGACCTATAAGCGATCAAAGAATTCAAATGGGAGAAGTGGGTTTGAGAAGAACATGTCAGGTTTTCTTGTATATATATGCATGGAAGTAGAATTAATTATTTATTCAAAAATCAAACACCATGTATGAATGCTGTTTGTGCTTCTTTTTCCTTTTCTTCCTCCTGTTTGGGTGATTTGATCCTCTCATGTCTGTTGTGTTGTACTCGCAAACAATTTCTTTAAGCGGTTTCCAGACGAACTTCCTCCTGTTACTGTACAAATAAATTATCTACTTACTGCCAGTATGTTTTACAGTAGGAATCTTAACAATGTCGTGGTTAAGTTAATTGTTTTTATTTTTTATTTCAGAAATTTTATTGTTGTTGTTCTTGTTGTTGGATATTTGCACGAGATTGCGCAAATCAGAAAGCTATTTTGATTTGTAAGTTGTAACACATTTAACAGGGACAAGGAAGCATGTGTAATGTATCTAAAAGGGTTTAACATAGTAAAATAAGGCATACTGGTAAAAGGTTAAATTTGGTTAGAAAAATGAAATTTAATTTTAAGTAAGTGAAACTTGATCTCTGTGACCAAATAATACATTGTACCATCTATAATTCTCAGTTTCTCATAAAGAGGTTTATGTAGCTAGCTGGAAGTTGGAATAGGATAATAAAAAATAAAAGAGGAGAGATTCATAGGGGTGTTGCGAGAATCGAACTCGCGACCTCTTGCACCCAAAGCAAGAATCATACCACTAGACCAAACACCCGATGATGTAAAACTTTTGAGTTTTATTTTTTGATGTTGATTCTGTCATATTATAATAATGTGTGAGAGTGAGAGACAAAGCAAATGAGTTCGCATAAAATAAGACAAACGATTAGAATGAATTTACAGTTCAATTTTTAAATTATTGAAATCAAATTAGAGAAGAAACTATCCTAAAACGATAGATAATATAATATTTGTTTGTAACAAATAATGTCTAACCTGTAGTAACTAGTAAGAAATTAAATGAGGAACCACAATGCAAATGCACCCAAAAAATATTAATTATGACAGACAAGACAAGAGTAAAGTGTTGGACCAGTTTTCTCTTAAATTTTGGATCAGAGTGGGCCCAGTTTTAAGCCCAAAAAAAATCAATGTCCAGACTCCAGATAGATATCACTATCATATAAACTTAAAAACAACAAAATTTTCTTATTTTAGCAATGCATATTGAATCCATGTGTAAATAAATATGGACAGCATAACATCTATGATGGTTACAACTTACAACAGTAGATGAAATACATTGAAATTGCAAAACAAATTTAGACATGATTTGTCATTTTTTGGGGGCAAATTAAACTTTTTTTGAGCAAAACATGATGGCACCCAATACAGCTCAAAAGATGCATATCCAGGAGGGGGGACATGAATTATTAGCTGGACCAATCTTTGCTTTGTGTAGGAATCCTAGGCTTTAATTTTTTTAAATTTTTTTAAAAAAAAAATAAAAATAAAATAAAACTATATATGATGCCTTCAACTACAAATCATAATTGCACTTGAATAGGATTTAGCATTGCACCAATAAAATGCTCTGCAACTTGTCTTCCAAATCAGCTCTCAGAAAAAAGGAGATGTTTTCCCCACTTGAAACTTGAAAGTTAGAAACTATTCATCCTAAAATTCTCCTTAAATTTATTTTTATCATTATATCATTATTATTCTTACGTCATATTCAATGCATTTTTTTTTTTGTGTTGTAACAATATCATGTACAATATATATTTCTTAAATGCGTATCCTCTGCATTAACTCAAAAGAAAATCTTTTGAGCTAAATGAATCTCAATCGTCTAATTGTAAACAAAGTCAATCTGACCACTACCTACAAGTGAGTTATTTAATATTAATGTGGATCTAGTCTGTATGAATCTTAAAACAAATCGGATCGGATGTTCAAGATTCATTAACTCAAAAGATTCTCTTTTTAGTTAATGCAGATGATACAAATTCATATACTCTTATATATGTATATATATATTTTTTCCTTTTATTTTGGATGTAGTTCAGATACTTACATGAGGAATTAGAATTATAATAAATTAAAAGAAAAGGAGAAAATTAACAAGTTGTGAGTTGTGAGGAATGGATTGCTAAGCACATGAGAGGGTTATTAAAAGCAAGCAAGCAAGCAAGCAAAGAACAAGTGAAGAAATTAAGAGTACAAGTAGAATATAAAAAAATGATGATAAAATAAAAATGAGATTTTATATTTATGAAATGAAGTACAGATGGAGAGCATGAGAATCGTGGGAAATTAGTAAAGTAATATAAGAGCAGTGTAATTGCAACATGTAATTGTCGCTAAGTGTGTAAGTGTGGTGGGGTGTCAGATGCTGCGCACGTGTGCTTCAAATTTAATTATTAATTTAATTAATTAATTAAATAAATAAATCAGCATCCCACACCCCTCCTCTGTACCATTGCCCCCCCCCCACGCCCCCTTTCTATTGTACCGTTTCAAGGAATCCTATGTCTCTCTCTCTCTCTCTGTTTCATCTAAAATCAATCAAATTCAACTATCCATTACTGTAAGAGAGGGAACGGACGTTAATTCAATAACTACGCCGAACAGAGCCTTGGTGGAAGAAGTTGTGGGTTTGAAATCCAAACGATAATCTTTTCTTTTGTTCATCTTAATTTTAATTTAACATGTACACACCTTAATTTGTAATTTTATTAAGAAGCCAGTATTTATTTATTATAAATTTTTATTGATACAAAAACCTATTGAGAAAGGCTTTACTATTAATTTGTCTTCTTCTGCACGAGGGACAAAAAAATGTGGTCCTAAAATTGGCTGATATATACATATGCTCTCAACATTGGTGAAATGCATATCCTCATATCCCACAATCCCACAATCCCACACACATACATACATTTTTGGTTTTATGTTCTTGTCGGCTATAATCAATTCATGACCTAAAAAAAGATCCAAACAATGGATTCATTCAATGTTCTTTTCTTTTTCTTTTTGTAACCTAAAATACGTTTGTTATTTCAAATGGTGTGGAATTAAAAATTAAAAATTTGTTTTTTATTAACATAAACTACGTATATATATACGAGAAGGAAATTATATTGATTTTTAAATTTGATGTAAGAGTTTCTCATACAATGATCTAATTATGTGAAAGAGGGAAGACATACGTGTGCCATCAAATTACCACAAATATATCAAATAAAAAATACGAGAAGGAAAATTGAATCGGTCCTTTCGCCATTATTATTTGGAATTATTTGGAACTCATGTAACCCTTTTTTGTTTTTTTCATAAGAAAATCTTAAGGGTGATACTATCTTCCAATTTATTTTTCTCATTTATTCTTCAGTTAATAACTGTCTTTGTTGACCACTAATTAAGAAAGACTACAACTTTCAACACTAAAAGACAAAACAAAATGCGTCATTATCGATTATTAAGTTGAGGGGCAACTCATTTACTGGGTGAACCACTAACTATTTGAGGGACCGCTTAATATTTGATAGATTTTACAACTGGCGCGTGCAAATATGAATACATATACATGCAAGTGTTAATATATAATAGATCAAGTATTCATACCTAAGATATCAAGTATTAAAAAAAAATGGACACGTCACACCCATCTTTTACACGTTTTTAGAGGTGGGTTTTTTTCCCCGTTCAATCTCGCCAATATTTCTGACGATCTGTGATGAAATTTGTGAATCTAATATCACGAACGTCTTTTACGTAATTTTCTCTTTGAAATGAGATCCATGATGACATACTTTCGAGTCGTTCGTCGCATAAGTATTCATATCTTGTCATGTAGTTTCATACCTCGTTGGGCAAGTATTCTACCACGTCGAGCAAGTATTCATACATCTTTGTGCAAGTATTGATACTTTGTCGAGTAAGTATTCATACCTCGTTGGAAAAGTATTCATAAATCGCCTGTGACAACCTGCCTTGTTGCCGGCAGATCAGTAGGAGCAGATGGATAGGAAGTCAAAGGTGATGCAGTCTGGATCAAGATTGCAACGAGTTATGAATACTTGCATGATGAGATATGAATACTTGCACTACGAGGTATGAATACTTGCGCGGCAGACAACTCAAAAGTATTTCATCGTAGATCTCATTTGAAAGAGAAAATTACGTAGAAAACGTCTGTGACTTTAGATTCGTAAAAAAAATCACAGATTGTTAGAAATATGAGTTACAATGAAGTAAGAAAAAAAAATCATCTTTAAATATGTGATAAGAAATATTGTTTAAAGAAATACTTGATATCTTACATATGAATACTTACTATATTAGATGTTAATACTTACGTATATAAGTATACATATTTACGTGCATTAGTTGTAAAGTTTTTCAAATATAAGTGGTCCTTCAGTTAATTAGCAGTTTCCTACATTATTAATGACTGATGCACGTTTTTTTGTCTTTTTGTACTGAAAGTTGTGGTCTCTCATATAATTAATTATTGGAGATGAATGGAGGAAATAAACTGGGAGACATAAATCTTTATTCTTTAATTTATTATAATCAGTTAAAAAAATTTAATTCCTAACTAATTAGTTATAAGATAAAAATAAATCCATACGATCTCATGTAACTTGTATGGATTTTTTTAATCTTCTAGTAGGACAATATCATTTCATAATTTCTCAACTCTCTCCCGGCAGTATTTTTGCATCCAATGCAACATAAGAGGAGCTTAAATGCAAAAAAAAAAAAAAAAAAAAAAAAAAACAAATTCGACGTAATTCTAAAAAAATGAAATTCCGTAATTTAATTGAAGTCTTATTGTATCCGTCAGCTAATTTAACTTGATTCATTTTCTTTTTATTCTAATGCACCAAATCGGTGCATGCGTCATAGATAGAGCCGAATAACGAACTATTCGAGGCTAATAGTTAATTCGAACCATTTATTACTATTGTTTTGTCCGTACTTTGCTACGAATTCAAAATTTAAAATTCAAATAAAGAATATAAAAAATAAAAGCAAATCAGATAAAATATTTTCACCTTTTTATAATTTTTCTTTATTCCATAATGAAATTAACTATTTTATCTTTATCTCTCCATTAAATAGAAAGGTATACATAGCAAACAAATATGTTAATTACCTTCTTATTTTGTTATAATCAATAACAAAAAAAATATATATATTTTAAATTAATTGTTTTTATGTCAATATTCATAAAAAGAAATTGTAAAAAGAAAATAAGTATAGTGAGAGTTCTGAGAACGAAATACAAATTTCAACACAATAAATTCTAATACATTGTCACATAAAATCACAGTTGCATAACTCTTTTTATCTTAATTGTTTAAAATTCAATGAATTAAATCACAGCCGTTAACGGATCAAGACATCATATGCTTAATATAAGAGTAGAGATAATATCTATATGAAAATGTACTTGAATGCTAAAATCTATATTATTACTACGTTCTTACATAGGTAAAAATCAATTGATCTAAAGATTTTAGACTATTTGAAAGTAGTGATTTTTTATCAATCTAGAAAATAGTATTTTTTTTTTAAAGTATAAAATTTGGTATTCAAGCATATTTTCATATGGAGATCATGGTGAACTGTTCGAATCAACTATTTTGACTTTGAAAATAAAATATATATCTATAATATGAATCAAAGCAGTTTCGTAGATAACGGTATGCGGTCGTCAGACGGATGTGATATCGCCAAGCGATTAATCGGTATTATATGGACAATTTAATATTTTTTATTAAATTTATGCATATATATCATAATTTATTAAAAAAAAATTATTTAACTCATTAAACTGATCAAATAAACTTAATTCAACTTGTTTTATTATTATAACATGACAATTCACTTTTTTTTTTTTAACACATAAACATTTTACATCTGTAAGTAACACATTTATTTAATGAAATAATAAATTTGAGAATTAAGTTTTTTCAAATACTAATAACGTATTATTTGATAGAAATGAAACTTTCTAATATAAAATCACTAAATTTAATTTATTATAACAACTTAATTCTATAAATGAACATGTTGTACTATTGAAAAAATACATCAGTAAGTAAGAAAAATAAATGGTATATCTCCATTCTTATATTATGCACGTACTTGTCCTGATCCGTCAACGGCTAAGATTGAAAGATAGATTTTCGAATTGAATATCAACCCTCCAATCACTTAATCTGTCTTCTTTTGATTATATACATCTATTTTATGTGTAGAAGTTTACATTTAGTTAAAAACATACTTGTCACACAGACTGTTACATGGTTTATGACATTAAAATAGAATAAATCCTTAACAATTCGTTTCCTTATTTCTCCTTACAGCTATTTTATATTATTCCAATTAAATTATTTCCTTATTGGGGGAGCATACCCTCCCTGCTTCCTTAAATCTGCCATAAATTATATTATGTGAGAGAGATAACATATTCAGAGAAATTAAGTATTCTTTGTTCAAATATTTAGTTTATTTAGATAAAAATTAGAATCGAGTCTCTCAATTGAAGATATTTAATTTGATTCACTAATTGAGTTTCGAACATATAAACAAACTTTCACACGAAGCGCTATTATAAATGTAAATTATAAATTATGCATGTAGATGTGAATATGGTCATAATGAGGAAGTTAATAATTGAAAATTTTCATAATTTATATCATATGAACTGGAAAATATGGAAAGTGTCAAGGGGTAATATGCAAACAATCTTAGTTAACAACTTCACATTCTCTTTATGTTGTATTAAATTGCAATGTATTATGTATATACAATATTTATCATCATGATCCTATTATTTAATGCAGAGTGAATACAATTGTGAAATTTAATCACCAAAAATATCATGTGGAGAATCTGAAACATGTTTAAAGGAGAAAAAAAATAAAGTATATATAAAATTTAAAAAGGCTACTGAATCAGAATCAGGGAGAAATGGTGATGAATCTTTTATGGGTGGTTTGGTAGAGATTTTCTTTGACCTTTTGTCTTTCGAGGAAAAAAATGTCTAGAAATTAAGTTATAGACTCATATGGTCATCACCAGAGAGATGCAGAAATAGCAAGCAATTATTTATTAATACATAAGAATCGTATAGTAATTAATTTAATTTTACTTATCTCCATTCTTATATTATGCACGTACTTGTCCTGATTCGTAAATAATTGAAATTGTAAGATTAATTTTTGAATTGAATATTAGCCATCTAATCACATAATCTACATTCTTTTGATTGAATACATCTATTTTATAGTTTCGATAATGAAAATTAAAACAATTATATATTTTCATACTTTGTTTAGGGCTACTATATCTTTGTGAATAGATGAATAGTAGATCTTGTGCTAATATGAATAATTATATCTTTTCGATCTGTAGAGAAAATAAAGAATATCTAGAACTTTTGTTTAGAGAAATGATATGTAGAGAAATTTTCATTGTTAAAATAATTTTCATCAAGAATATATATGTAGAGAAAATTCTTATTTGAATTATTTAATCATATCTTTTTTTCAATTTTGTCCAGATCATTTCTCCTCTAAATCGTTTAATGACTTGTATTGCTTGTAAATAAAATTAGATATTAAATTGCAATGATACTTCAATATTTTTTTTTCATGTTATATTTGATCTGTTTTTTTTTTTCATTTGTTGTTGTTTCTTTTATTGTTATTTATTATTTGAATTTTTTTTATTTGTGTCTTTTATTTTCATTTATTTTTTTTAAAATTTTTTTTACGAATGTCAAATAAAAAAGGTCTTTTAATCAATTTCAAAGTAAGTAAGAAGAAAAAAACATATATAAAAAATATTGAATATATATCAAAATACAAATAAAACTACAATACATAATTTATAAACCTTATTATCACACACTATCACATAAAAAAAGCAATGTGAAAATAAATATTCACTGAAATAAACGGAAATGAATAGACAATTAAACGGTAAAATAGCCGAATTGGAAAAAAAAAGCCGATTAATTGTATTTATCTGCAAACAAACATCCGTTAAGTGTATTCATAACGATTTAGCCGTTGTTAACGATTAAACGGGCGTTAAGACTGTTTTTAACAACATTGAATCAAAGTGCTATATGCATGATACTGTTACCTCACTCCTATTGAAAATATTAAGTAACGCGCAACGGTAGTACAAAATTAATTTTTACTCGAAAACAAAACAAATACCATAACTAAAGATTATATTTATTGATAACCCGATAGAATAATAGTTACAAAATAACTCTCATCTATATCCTTACCAATAAACTAATAAAAAATTATTCTAACCCATACCAAATTACCAATGTTTATTAAGTAAACAAATAAAAAATCAGTATCTATACTTGTATAATACAAATTAGATAAAAAAAAAATAAAAAAAATTCACTAACATCTCTAATAATTTTTAGAAAAAAAGAAAAGAAGAAAAAACGAGCTCCAACCTACTAGGCAAGAAGGGACAAAAGGGCAAAGATAAAGAAGGATGATTTGATTCCTTTATGAAAGAGAGAGATGTCGTATTAATATATTATATATATATATATATATATATTATATATTTAGGTCGGTGCAGCCTTCCTCAAATCTTTCATGTGATACCAATTAATGCTTCCCCCTTTTCTCACTTTTATTTCTCAATTAACTTCAAATCTCAATCATCCCTTTCTTTTACATCCAATCGGACCATTCAAATGATACCAACAAATTTTATTTATTTTTAAGTCCATGCAAATAATGTGGTGTGTTTTAAAAAGGGAGAATTGTTATATAATTAAAACAATATATATATATATATATATATAAATTTAACATGCAAAACAGTGATATGTTACAAATATTGTTAGGTAGACCATACACATCATAGGATTTCATAGCTTTAATTAAATATATATCGTCCTCTTATGTTTTAACAACAAATAAATTAAGGATAATTGCAGATTTCAAAAGTGACTTTAGTTGGTTTAGGTGGGCTCAATATTTGCCTTTTTAGATAATCTTCCTTTTTGTTATTGGAATAAAACATAGGAAATATTAACATAATAAATTGGTTGAGACTTGAGACTTGAGAGCATGAACAGAAAAGCATCTTTGTATTGTCAGGCAACAGACTCTTCAGTTCACCAGTCTAGAAAACCCAAATTCTATATATTACATATGATCTCCAGTCTCAACGCAATGGAGAGATCCTGTCACAATCCAAGAAAAAAAATGGGTGATTCCATACTTCATATGAGCATTTAAGTTTCTCAATACTCGCTTCTTATAACTGTTCACCACCATTTGAATTACACTAAAATATGCATATTATATCAATTAAACAGCTAAGATTTATCTTATTTTTATGTCAAAAATATCAGGTAACGTTCCTTAAAACATATAATAATAAAATAGCATTTAATAAATACAAATGTTAAATTATTCTCTTATGAATGTTCTCATTTTTTTTTTCAAATTGGCATAGTATTTCTTGCAAAAAAAAATCACCAATTTCTAATCGAACGGTTGTAAATTATTGTATCGTGCAAACTTTGTCGAATAATATCATGATTTGTGTTTCTATATTAATTTTATGAGGAAGGTTCCAATATCTCATATTTTTCATATTTTATACTGTCTCACATTTTATATTTTCGTTTATATAGTCCAACTGTTGATCCGAACTACTCAACAAAATATACATATTAAAATGTACTTGAAGATCAAATTTTATAATTTTTGAAAAAAAAATATTGTTTTTTTTAGATAGTTAGAAAATCACTATTTCTGAACAGTTCAAAAATAGTGATTTTGTACATATCTTAAATAGTAAAAAGTTTCAAAAATTATAAAATTTCATCTCCAAATATATTTTAGTATGGATATCATGTTGAGCAGTTCGAATTGACAATTTTGACTTTCCAAACAAAGATATAAAATATGAGATATGATGAGGTATGAAAGTCATGAGGTATTTTGAAACTCTCCTTTAATTTCATTAATCTCTATTCTTATATTATGCACGTAGTTGTCCTGATATGTCAACGGTTGAGATTGAAAGATGAAGTTTCAAATTGAATATTAGCCCTTCAATTACATAATCCGATTTATTTTGATTAAATACATCTATTTTATGTGTAGGAGTCTAAATTTAGTTAAAAATAAACTTGCCACAAGAACTATTACATGGTTTGTCACAATTAAAACTGAATGAATACCTAGCGATCCGTTTCCTTATTTATGTTTAAAACTATCTCCAATTCCTCAATTAAATTATTTTCTTATTTCTTTGTTTCCTCCATTTTAGTTCTCCTCTTCCTCCACAGTGTTAACAATGAAAATGAAAATTATCATATATTTTCGAATTTTATTTAGGGTTATTGTGTCTTTGTATAGATGAATAACAGATTTGGTGCTGATGAAAACAATCATATCTTTCCGATCTGAATATATATGTGTAGAGAAAATCCCTATTTGATTAATTTAATCATATCTTTTCTAATTTACATATTATTTATCCTCTAAATCGTTTAATAACATGTCTTATTTGTGGAGAAAATTAGATATTAAATTGCAATGATACTTCAATTTTTTTTTATATTATATTTGATATGTTTTTTTCATTTGTTGATATTTCTTTTATTGTTATTTATTATTTGGATATCTATTTTTTCTCATTTGTGTCTTTTATTTTCATTTAAATATATTTTTTCTTAATTTTGTGTGAATGTCAAACAGAAGGGTATCTTTATATTCTATTCAATCTTATAATATGTTGCAACATACGGACACAATACTAGTCACTAATGATCTCACTATATCATGTTTCTAATCTTATACATGTATAGATAATAAATTTAAATTTTTTGATCAAGTTCAATCAATTCTTTAAAATATTTATCTCGCAGAGAAAAATAAAACCCAACTTCAAATACATTTCAAGGCCTTATAAATAATCGTTTAATTTTTCCAGATTGAATATAAAAAATATAAAAAGTTTTTATCCGAAGGAAACAAATTCAAAAAATTTCCAATACAAATTTCTTTTCCCATAACTGTTGACAAAAAAAAAAAATACATACTTCATTATCTACTCAATCATGTAACAAAAAAAATTACATATGTTATTCAGAAATGACTAATTTGTGGAATTATATTATCAGTTTACTTTATAATTGCAACTGTATTTTTCTTTCTCATGTTTCATTTGCCTGAAATTTGATTAATTAATTAATATAAAAGGTTCACAGTGAACGAAACACTGACAGCTTACGTAATAAGGACAAATAGATACTCTGTAACACATCTCAAGTCATCCAGTATTTTTGTTATCGGATTCATCATCAATTATTATTAAATTTCAAATTCTGAACCATTATTTTATATCTATCTAAAAATATTAATAATAGATTAAAAAATATATAAAATTTGGTTACCTTAATATGAAGATTATATTGAACAATATGAATCAACTGTTTAAATTTTAAAAATAAAAGTAAGTACATGAGGTAGGAATGAGATACAAGATATTTGAACGCTCTTCATTTAATTTTACGGTTAAGAAGTTACTTAAAATTTTACTGATACATGTCCATCTAAGGAATGAGTATATATAATTTAATCTACAAAATTAATTACTTGTCTTTTTAAAGTTCTATACATACTTTGATTTTGATTTTACGTTCCATTTGATGGGTAATCCGTCTCAATTTAAAAAACAAATTTATCTAAATATATTTTTTTTATGTTATGCGAAGTAAACAAACAAGCCTATTTTTCATAAAATTAAGTTGATAATTTTTAAATTCAAATTGTATAACATTACATTTAGACTAGTTAGTGACAAAATGTAACATTTCTAAGTTCAAAATTTAAAATGAGGGTTCTTATGAACATTAAAATTTAAAATATTGAAGCTTCATTGTTTTCTAAAAACAAAATTTTAATTCTGATAAGATAAAATGCTAGTTGTGCCAAGAATTCACATCCCCTCAGGTTACCTGACTGAGAACAATTACAATCGGACAGTTTTTTTAGCGTGGCACGAATCTCAAAATGGACCCCTACAGTCTCTACAGGAATCAATTGAGTTTGATCCGGCTAGAATTAATTTGGACCGTTAGTTTCAATTTGTTTGAGTCAGGCACCTGGGAGGATACGGATCCGTTGTGCCAATGTACGCACTATTCTGATACCGTGTTCCTCCCTGGTACAGAGATCTGAGATCTATATCCTCTCAGGTATTTGCGGATACAATTATAAAACAATGATACAGATTTAATTCCAGAAGAAAAAAATTGGATCTATTATATCAAGATTCGTGCTAGATTAGAGAACAATTTGAATTTTCTCATTCTCACACTATGAATGTTTGGTTCAAACTTCAAATGAAGAGCAGAAAGGAAGGGAAAAGAACAAAATAGAATGTTACTATGTTTGATTTATTTTGTTTACCTCAATTTAATGATTAACATAACAAAAGCTTTATAAAATTACTAGAGGTTAAAAAAAAAAATAATAATAATAATACCTATTAAGAAAAGGAAAAGATAAGATTTATACAGATTCCCAGTACAGTGTTGTGTAGACTATCTTTGTTGTCGGCTTGCTTTGCTGCAGGTGGATATATAAAATTTGAAGATGAAATTAATATGCGGTGGATATCTCCACGACGCGTCATTTTCTTTTAATCACGCGCTCTGAATATTTTCTCAACATTTTCAAGTGTATTATTGCATGCCAACAAAATTTATTCACAAGACTTTTTTTTTTTTATTTTTTTTTTAATACAAGTAAGCTAAATTCTTAATTATTGAACCGAATGCTTTTATTTTGGGAGAATTTCATGTACACTCCTCAAAAGCTTTAAAATTATGTATTTCTCCCTCTAAACTTCGAAATTGCGTATTCTCCCGCTAAACTTTCAAAACTCACAAATTTATCAATTTTATTGTCTTTTTATATTGAAACTCATTTGAAATTTATATAATACCTATTTTACTCTTTATCAAAATATAAAAATTTGTATCTTGTTTAAGAAATATGTCGGACTTATATTTCGTCATTTTTGAGGGCAAATTGGGTATTTTATAAAGGGAAAAGGATATAATGGGTATCTTATAAGACCGGCATTTTTCATAAACAAGCTACAAATTTTTTCTACTTCCCATAAAGGGTTAAATGGGTATTTTATAAATTTAAAATGAGTTTTAATATTAAGTCAATAAAATGGATAATTTTGTAAATTTTAGAAGTAGCAATGTGTACTTTTAAGGTTTAGAGGCGGAATATGTGATTTTGAAGTTTTCGAGGATGCATATGAAATTCCCCGTTTTATTTTTATGTATCTAGTTTAGGGGTGAAAATGAAGCAGATAGTGGTAAAATCACATCCATATTATTTTTTATTTTTTGAATACGGATATGGATCAGATATTAGACGGATACTGATCAAAACAGATACTTATTAAATCTAATTATAATGATGAATAACATATTTTTTACATATTATATATTAAAGTATATAATATATATTTATTATTCGAATACGGATAATTGAAATGTAAAATTATATATGCATTTTTATTTATTTGGATATTCGGATATCTACATTGAATTTTTCAATGCAGATTGAATACAGATCGAATAATATCCATACTGTTTTCACCCCTAGCCTAGTTTACGTGGGACCTTAGTCATTTAAAAATCATGCCTTTCATTTAGGTTTTCCCATTATCATTTTATAGAATATTAGAGCACTAATAATTAATAAATAGCTGAATTAATTTCTATCTTTATATTAGACTACTAGATTAATTAACAACTACTTTAGTATATATAATATTATTTTGTATGTAAAATTTTATATATTGAATTATTAATTGATCAGTATGAAAGAAAGGCTTTGATATATGTTAAATTTCTTTGATATGTGTTTTTCTTTTCTAAAAATGAATGAATAATGAATCATGTACCAGACAAATTGACTAATACGAAACATATTTCGCATGCACCGATTTTGTTAGCTCATAAAACAAAACCTACAGAACTCCATTCCTCCTTATATTAAATGCCTCAAGCCAAAAAAAAGGTTGTTTTTTATACGTAAAAAGTAAATATTATTAATAATAGGGAAGGGATGGACTAAGGTGATTTATAAAGTACATGCTATTTGGTGGTTTATGTATTTTTGTGTTGTTTTCAAGGTTTAAATAGTTAATTTAAACTATTCAATATAATATCTATATTAAAATGTGTCTGGAGATGAAATTTTATAAAAATTTAAAACTTTTTTACTTTAATTTTAGAAATTTTGAAAACTGTTATTTTTTTATGGTTTGAATTGTTTGAATAACAGTGATTTTTAAAAAATCTAAAAAAAATAACATTTTTTTTTCAAAAAATATAAAATTTAGTCTTTAAATACATTTTAATACAAAGATTATGTTGAGGGTGTGCTTTTGTAACGGACCTTAGCCCATCCCATTAATAATAGTCTAAAATAGCGTTCAAGTGACTTTTTTTTTTTTGTATATATGCTAAAAACAAGCAATAAGTTAATGTATTATATAGTATTTCATCATTGTGAAAAAAGCGGTGGCATTTCACTCTTTTTTGGATAGGCATTGAGATGAAAAGTCAAAGAAGAATCTAGCCATATCGAGTGATATTTATATACGCGTAAAAGAAAGCGAAATAGATTATATTTGATCATTTTTTTTGTTTTAAAATAGTTTTTATCTTTCTTTCTTTTTTTTTAATTGAAAGTCCGTAGATAATTGTATTTATAAAAAAAGTTACAAAGTAGCTATTATATAAGATTAAACAACGAGTGTCTATAAAAAAAATTCAACTAATTAAAACTAAAAACGCATAGTGGTATATGCATCCTGTGGACGCAAATTTGAACATCCTTGTTTGATTGGAGTGGTAGAAACCTGGTGATGGTTTCCTTTGTACGCATATCATAGCTGAGAAAGCACTGAATTCAAACCAGACTGAAAATTGAATCGACCAGATCAGGACAATCACCCATCAGTTAAGAAGGCACTGAATCATATCAGATTGGGAACTAAATCAATCAATCAGTACATGACAATCACCTCTAAAGAAAAAGAGAAGATGAAAGACAAAGAAAGATGCAGAAAACAACACAAAACAACACAACATCAAACTAAAGACGAAAATGTATACCTACTGTACACAAACATAAATGAAACGTGGAGGTAAATAAGATATATTGCTTTTTTACCATTATTTGCGAATTATTTTGTGTGTCGACGAGGAAAAAATAGATATTCACAATCAATTTTATTTGATGATTGAAGAAGTTAGAATATGAGAAATTAAAAAACTAAAACTTTATATACATGCCTTTATCATTTGACATGCATCATATTTAAAATTGTTGTTGTAATTTAGTATTCATTAGATTAATAATAAAATGTCAATAAACTTAAATCATTTATGGATTTGGGGAAGAGTAGGTCTTGTGTTGGTACAAAATGGAGAAGATTGTTTGAAATATTGAAACAAACACCAAAGAAAAAGGTGTGGAAACTAAAGACGCAAGTGTTAAAAACGACATGTATTTATTAGGCTAATTGTTGGCGCTTTCCTAGACCGGGTAACAAATTATTCAATCCACATATTTTTCAATTATTTATTGTGTTTTTCCTCCTTTCTTCTGGAAAACAGAGCGCCAAATATTTCTTTCTTTATATTTATTGTAAAATGCTTAAGAAACTTTTATCCTCTTTTTGCAATTTATGAGAAAAACACACACACAAAAAATGTTTATAGCATTGTTCGTTTTACTTAAGATTGCACGCTTTGATTATAATGCGTCTTTTTTTTTTTTTTCTTTTTTTTTAAGATTACATGTTGAAGAATATTTTTCTGTTTGTGGTTGCATGTTTTGTCACCAGATGTTAATAATATATATATATATTTGTACAGGAATTGTAACCGGAGCTCGAATTTTCAATTTCTAAGTAACCACAGTTTTAATTTTTTTTTTCTCTGTGCTACCATCCATCTCGACGTTCACACTAATTATTGGCACCAAAAATTAAGTTCACACCAATTATTCGCTCGTATAATAAAATCTGATAAGATTTTTAATTGTACAGTCTATCATGAGGAAAGGGACCCGAAAGAATCTGTGATAGCTTTGGATGGAAAGCTCTCTTTAGTTTTGAGTTTTAGATAAAAATGAATATAATTTATTTAAAAATAATAATTTTATTATATTTTTCTCATTATCCATTACATCAACAACTCCGGAAAATCATGTTTACTTGTTGATCATAATTCCTTCTGTTGTTTCATGCAGTACTCTTTTTCGTCTATTTGACTAGTTTGTAAAATATATATGATGTCTTGCTATCTTATCTATATTCTGACCAAATTTTATATCAAAACCTGTGTCTAAAATTGTCAAATAGTATTTATTTCATTGAATATCTATAGAATATGGTACTGCTGCGCATTTGTTCTTACTTTGCAGAAAAAGGCAAAATCAAGGAAAAATATGGAATTTGAAGGTCTTCACGCGGGTCGCTTCACACCTGATGCGGGCCGTATCACACCCTGACCTGACCACTAACGCGGTGCTGAAATTTCAGCACCTGAACTTAAAACAGTCATCACTTTTGACTCGTAACCCCGTTTTGAGCATATGACCACTTTCGGAAAGCTTGCGAGAAAATCTACAATATGAGAAAAAGACATAGGCATGCGGGGCGCGTCACATTCCATGCGGGTCATGTCAAGCATTTCCGGAAACATAACTATAATTTGAAAACAAGGCTAATTGAAGGAAGGTCGGCCAAAAAAGTTTATAAGCGGGATTTCTTGCACTAGAGTTATCATTCTGGAGCTAAGGAACATTTTCTAGGGTTTGGGAAAGACGGCTTGGCTTGGAGAACAAGAAGAGAGGAGGAAAACGTGAGTTTTGCGATGATTCTTCTTCGTTCTTTGAGATTTGCCATGAACTCTCTTATCTTTACTTGTTTTATTTGCTTTTTTATCATATCTGAGTAGTTTATTTAGTTTCTAGGGTTACAATGTAGTTAGATACTTTGTTTTATTATGCATGTTATTTGAATCTGTGTTGATGTTTGTGTTTATTTGTTTGAGTATTATTTTAATTGCTTTGCTGAAATTATTTGAATGATTCTTGTTGTCTACTGTTAGATGTATATAGCATATTTTCTAGTATTTTGACCTTGATGTTTCTTTCAACTAAACTAAGTATCTGAGGTAGGATTTCAAGCCGTGAGGCGAGACCAAATAGTAATTGGGAGGTGAACTTTTCCATTTTTCGAGAGATGGTGGATGCCTTTAGTAAACCTGACAAATAACTTAGGTTGAATACCAATAAATGAGAGTTTAGGGTTGAAAACCTAAGAAGGTGAAATTGCATTTCCATTACCAAGTTTATTAAGCCAACAAACAAGAGTTGAGGTTTAAGAACATTAGGTATGGTCAATAGAATCTTACACAAAGAAACAATGCAGAAACAGATGCATGTTGTATTAACTCGAGGCCCATGTGCCCCGCATCGGGTGCTAAGAGGCAGAGTTGAAGATGAAATAAGAAACCCTAGAAATGTCTTTCTTTTAATTGATAAAACTAAATTTTACTTTCTGTCATTTAATTTTTACAATTGAACTTAGAAAAATTAAACAAACTAAATCAACCTTTTCAAACTTCTAGTATCTAATTAATTTAAGTAGAGTCCAGTTTATATTTGAGCCATCCTGTTAGTGTATTGCTAAACCCGTTAGGGGTTCAACCCGTTTTGCCTGGCCCGTACTCGTTACCCTAGGTACCTGTACCCGTTGCCCGGGTACAAACGAGTAGACGGGTATGGGTAAAAACGGACTGGACAACCTAATTTGAAAAAAAAACCTGTTGTACTCGTACCCATCTACCTGCCTACTCGTACCCATTACCTGTACCCTTTACCTGTACCCGACCCGTTTCAAAATTCAAAATTTTTTGAATTTCAGAATTGGTTCCGCCGGTTCATTTAGGAATTATAAAAAAAGAAAAAAAAAAGAAAAAAAAAAGAAAGAAAAAAAACAGAAGAGAAAAAAAAATTAGCGGACCGGACCCGTACCCATCAACCCGCAACGGGTACGGGTAATAAACAGACCGGATAGAGGTTTTGAGAAAATTACCCGTCTACCCGTTACGGGTTTTACCCATACCAGGCCTACCCCTTTACCCGTTCTACCTGTTACCCCTAACGGGTAACCCGTTAGCAAACCATTACATCCTGTGGATCGATACCTGAATATACTGCTCGATAGGATTGTACACTTGCAGTCTTAATCGAAAGGTGTTACCAAGGTTAAAAGGTACAGCTTGCTGTACTGAAACTTTGTGCATACGCTTTGTGTGAATAATACAATTATTGTATTTTACGATTTCTTATATTTTAGAAATTATGCAGATTCATGATAATTGAAATTACAATATAGATTAGTTGAACTGAAGAAGTCATCAAGATATTTATCAATAATTCAAATTGTAAAATTATGAACTTGGTAAAATATTTTTGATGTTGTTTACAAGGAGCAAACGTTATAATGATTATACCAGTAAGAAAGCGTTGAGAAATCAATTGGTCAAAGTCAAAAGAAATTACAAACGTTGGAAATGTTTGTGAAAACATTGTAACGTTTTAGATAAATTCAAATCTCAAAAATTCCTGTTTTGATCAATTGATTCCAGGGATCAATCGTTGATAACGATTGACAAATGTTGGTAACGTTCATCATAAGCTGCATAGAAAAAAGAAAATCGTAATTCGTGATTTGAACTAACCGTTCAACATTTCTGACAAACGTTGTAACGTTTTAAGGCAGGTATCTCATTCTAGAGCTGTCATTATAAATAGATCTTTGGGCTTTGTAACTTTTAGCCGCCCCTAACTTTCAAAAAACTATTTTTCTGTGAGCTTGAGTTCCTCCATTGTTATGAGAGCTTAGAACTTCAAATTCTCAAATAACCTCAAATTCATTTCACTAATTTTGAGTTTGATTAGATTAGAATAAGCTTTGAGTGTTTTTCTTGTGAACATTGACTTAGAGACTTTGTTCTCTTCTTGAGTTGGCCGTGTGACTTCTTATTGGTTATAAGGGCTCACCGATTTACAAGTTGTAAACTTTTCTCGTTAGGTAATAGAAAGACGCATCTAGAAGAGGTTGCGACGCCCCGGAGATGTAGGCCTTTTTGTCGAACTCCGATAACACTCTGCATGTCAAATTTCTCTAAACTCATATATTTACTTTTAATTGCAATTATTTTTCAATTTTAAATATTAGTGGTGGATTGTGTATAACACCTTCGTCATAGAAAACTATAATGGAATTTAACTTTACATTAAAAATATAAAATAATTTAAAAAATAAGTGGAAACAACATGATATTTTGATCCTAAATTCATATAAAACTACAAAGGTGAAATCTACAAAATGTATGATCATTTTGATGTTAGTTTATAATATTACCATAATTCAGGTAAAAAACTTGAATAACAAAAATGGTACAAGTAAATTATAAATTATGCGCGGCTACACCAATAATTAGAATAAAAAATCCAATCTAAATGGACTATCTAGTTTAAACTAGACAAAATCAAATGCTTTAATAAAATTAGCAATACAATGATTTAAATAGGAAGACTGGTAAATGAACAAAGCTAAGCAAAAAAAGATATTGTGATATAGAAATCCAACGGCTAGAGAGAAAAGGATATACATTTTTTATTTGAATAACCTACTCCTTTCTCTTTATGATGTTTCCATTTAATTTAGGTGGTGTACTTCTATATGGTATGATGATGTCAAATCATAACCAGCAAATGTTTTGACAAATCCAGTTGTTATCCAGTATTGTTTTTGTTTGGATCGCCGCTCTTTTCTTTTATAAAACAAAAACAAATATCGCTAGTAAATATCTCCAGTAAATATCAGAATTTTGACACAGAGGCAGAGGCAGAGGCAGAGGCAGAGCCAACCAAGCAGAAGCAGAAGCAGAAGAGAATCCTATTCATGTATCATCTGACTATGTCAAACCGAAACCCTAGATTTTGTACTTATTAAATAATATTTCACCTAGTTTCAAATAAATAAATAAATAAATAATTTTATTATAATTTAATGCATATTTTCTCACACAACCCTGACCCTGCCGCTCTCTCTCTCTCTCTCTCTCTCTCTAGTGTTGACAAAATTTTATGGGCTTGCAGGGTTTGCTCTCCTATTCCTAGCCTACTCGCAGAGAGAGATAGAGAGATAGAGAGAGAGCGAGGCCTCCACCTCACCACTCTCACCTCCTCTTCTCTTTCTTCTCTTCTTCCCGAGATAAGCGCCACCTTTACACACACCAACAACACCACAAACCACCTCTCTCTGACTCTCTCTCTCTCTCTCTCTCTCTCTCTCTCTCTCTCTAGAATAGCATAGCATAGAATAGAATAGAATATAATAGAATAGCATAGAATAAAAAGAAGAATAGTATGTCGGGCTTATACGCCCGGAGCTTCTCTCCAGCGAGAGCCATCTCGCCTCAAATTAGAAACACCCCTGATGTAGAGAGGTATAATATCAATATTATCACATCATAATAATAATTATAATAATAATACAATAGCAAATTAACAATCGATCATATGCTATAAATTTCATTTTTCCTCACTTGGGATTTTCTTTTTTAGCATTGATTTAACTAAATTTATGCTATTTGCATCCTCATATATGTATACACGTGTTATTAGTTTCTCTTCTCTTCAATCGTCATCCCGTTTTGCATCTCTATCCTATTCATTCTAATTTCTACCAGTCATGGGTTGTTTTTCCTCTTTCTTTCAAGATGTAAGGTGTAAATCCACCTTCTGATTTTCATGTTTAAATACATCTTTATTCTTTTCAAAAACCAATTTCCATCAAAAAATTTGCAGATCAGTTTTAATTTTTATTTTTCCGTTCTTATGTATAATCTCTTCATCCAAGTATTTCCCCTTCTAATCTAATCTAATCTAATCTAATCTTCCAGTATAAATGAAATTTGGATTCTGTTATTTATTACTTGTTATTCTACTGAGTACTATATTATAGATTTCATCTTTATAAAAGTTGCTTTATAGTCCAATAGGAAATTCAAATTACATCTTATTCTTAGACGTTTACATAGAAACTCTTACTTATTGCTCTTTGTTATTCTAGATATAAAAAACATAGTAATCTTTCATGTATGTTCGCTTGAATTGGTGAATTGGCTACATAACAATTTTTGGGCTTTTGTAAATGTATTTGTAGTTAAGTTATTCAAATGCAACCTTTTAATTTCTAGCAATGTCAAGAATCAGGGTACTTGACAAATGGATTTTATTATTTTATTTGCAGTTATAGCCATTATCTAGCAGAGTTAGTAGAGGAGCACCGGAAGCTCGGACCTTTTGTGCAAGTTCTTCCGGTTTGTAGCCGATTATTAAATCAAGGTTTGATACTTTCTTATTTTGTTATGCAATGCATTGGTTTCTTCATTTTGAGTTGTTCTTTATGTCGTGCATTTTTACTTTATACTGTCATCCACAATCTACAATTTAATGCAGGTTTGATCATTATAATTGATGCTCAATTACATGGCCTAGGATTGTATTAATTGAGCATTGCATAATTACTTACCGTAAATTAGTATTTTTATTCTGTGTTCATGACTTGGTTGAGATTGTACTTGCGTTCTTTGATATTTTGTTTGACTTTTAAAACTAGGAACTTTATCATAATTATTTCTTGATTTTATAGGCGACTTACTCCTAGAAAGTTTCTAAATGGGACTTCTCTGTGGATCACAATATCTCTACCTTTTTCTTGTGCTAATTTTTTTTGTTGAATTGGATTTATCTGTCAGAAATATTGAGAATCTCAGGGCTGGTACCGAACCATGGGTTTGGGGATTATGACAGACTGCATCATCGAAGCCCGAGTCCCATGTCTTCGCCAAATATTCGATCTAATCTAGGTGGGCCCGTTCTAGGACCTTGGAATACTCTTCAACAAGAGGTATGAGATCTTGTTTCTCTCTCTGAATAACAAAACAAATTTTGTTTTTTGGTGAGGATAAGTTGTTTAATAATTAATATTACCATTTAAGGATTGAAGCACTTACTGGCAATACTGGTACTTGCTCATATCAGGTTGACTTTATAAAATACACATTGCATGAACCCTCACCTCCAAATCCAAAAGGAAAAAGAAACAAATATAAAAAATAAAAATAAATAATAAATATATAAAAAGAAGTGAAACCAGTACCGTTATGGTATGGATCTATTGTTTTTGTGATACCTGGCTGACCTGTAGTATATCCGGTTTTGGCACCTGACCTTGTTTTCTCAATCCTCTCATTGAACTTGTACACATCTTTCAATCTATCCCCTGAACTCTTTATTCTTTCCAATCAGTCTTCTTGAACTTTTTTTTTGTTCTATTAATATAGGCAGATACATGTCTAAAGTACAGGACCAAAATATTAAGTCAAGTACTCTCAAACAAATTGTGGTTCAATCAATTAGTATAGGCAAACAAATCTACCACTTGACGCATCATCTGTAAGTCTAGCGGCATTATCAGAATTAGAGCTTAGAGATAATCAACTGACTTCCCAATTGAACAAAATGGAAAATCTTATAATCCAACTGAAAGTAATTGGGAGTCTGCATTGAGCAAAATATGTACATGGTTTATTTGTCAGCTATTGTAAGTGTTGTTAATTTATAATTTGGCTGGATTTTTTTTTCCCCTGAAAACAGAGGTTGGGGATTCCACAAGGAATGTCAATGGATTGGCAGGGGCCCCCACCAAGCCCAAACTCTTACATAGTGAAGAAAATTCTGCGTTTAGAGATTCCAGTTGATGATTATCCTAATGTATGCTTTTTTTATTGTACTTTCTATTTTTACTAGTTCTATTTTCGGGCAGCAACACCAACCAGATCCAATGGATATAAGTGTAGGGAACTGACAGTGATCCCGTGATAAATTTTGCTCAAGTTGGTTTTCATTAAAGAATAAAAATAACATGTTTGTTCCGCTCTCTCTCTCTGTTTATTTTTTGCCTTTTGATTCTAGAAGAGAAGTTTATATTATTATTTTTTTCAGTTCAATTTTGTTGGAAGGATACTTGGCCCGAGAGGGAACTCCTTGAAAAGAGTCGAGGCATCAACTGGATGTCGGGTTTTTATTCGAGGAAAGGGCTCTATTAAAGATCCAGAAAAGGTAATTGAGTTTAGTTGCAGTAAAGTTGTATCGGACTATTCCAGACTTGCCAAACTCTATCAAATCGCAATCTTACTAGTTTAAAGAGATGCTTTCTCTGTACCAGTCAAGTCTGGCATAATTACGATGATTAATTGAGAATTTATTGAAGCCAGACCCATAAAAGGCAATGAAAAGGAGTTGTTGCAAATTGCATCTGGTGAAACTTATTGGCTGTTCGATACACGTGGTTTGATTTAAGTTGAATTTATATGATTCAAACGTTAAAGCGAAGAGATTTCTCTTCTGGTATTGGAGATAATGTCAGAGTTTAATGAATGCATTATGCATGTTCTGATTATGAATTTTTCTTGCAAATACCCAGAAATTTTTATGGGGTATAATTTGCAAAGAAAAGCAAATGAAAGACAGGTGCAGCATTATAATTTCAGTGACAGGATTTTGTCCATCTATTTTTTTACTTGCGTTCTAAAGTTTCCTTATTTTTATTTTTGTGAAGGAGGAGAAATTAAAGGGGAGGATGGGGTATGAGCACTTGACTGACCCATTGCACATCTTGATCGAGGCCGAGTTACCTGCTAATATAATTGATGCAAGATTAAAACAAGCACAAGAGATCATTGAAGAACTGCTAAAACCTGTGGTGAGTGAATGGACACAAATTAAAAGTGTTGTTTTGTAAAAAGTTAAATATTTTGAAGGATTGAATTCTGATTATTTCATACATCATTGGGCAGGATGAGTCGCAAGATTTTTACAAGAAGCAACAACTAAGAGAACTTGCAATGCTGAACTCTTCTTCTATGAGAGAGGAGAGCCCCCTCCCAGGTGGAAGTGATTCCCCTTTTGGTAATAGTGTACCGAAACGTGCCAAGACCGATATTTAGATTATCGAAAAGTTTCAACTTGAGTCCGTCTCCTCCTTTGTTGGTTCTCCCTTGTAGCAGAGTCGGTGCAAGTGTAGGGTATTCATTTTATTCGTTATCTAGAATTAAATAACTTAACAGTGATATATGATGAGAGGGATTGAGGTTTTTAACTGTGAGAGCTGTTATTGTGACTTGTGTGTGTGTGTGTCTGAGAGAAACTTTAAATTGTAGGTTTTGCTTTTAGGTGTTAATTTCATGAGCTTGTAGTGTGATAATAAATCTTGGATGAATGGTGCTGTACTGGTACTGTTTATGTAATGCATTGACTATTGGCTAAATTTATTAGCATGAATTTTGAACCAGTAATATCAGTGGTTCCCTTTTTCTTTTTTTTCTTTTGTTTTTCTTTTAGCCGCGTCCTCGTCGTCATGTAGAATGACCACTATTATTATTACTATACGGTGAGTTGTGAAGTAAGAGTTTTGTATTACTTTACATATGTAGACTATAGTTTTAAATTTAGAAGTCAAAACAGTTGAACAGTTCAGTTGATCAGAACTGTTCAACGTGATCTCTATATGAAATTTTTTTGAGATGTCAAATTTTACATTTTTTATAATTTATTTACTGTTTTATTAGATAGGTAGAGAATTGTATAAAAACAGGGATTGTCTTTCTAAAAAACAAACAGTAAAAATGTTCTAAAAATATAAAATTTGATTGTAAATTATGTTGAATGGTTCTGAATCAACTGTTTGTACTTTGAAATGAAAAATAAAAATATGAAATAAAATAAAATCCTTATTTCATAAAGACTTGGAGACTCACTCTGTTATTATTATTATCATTAAATAAATAGAAAGACCCTTTTGCCGACAGGAGCAATCCATCTTATGTGATCTCTACCTATCTACCTATCTATTTATCCATCTATATCTGCACAAGATAATACGGATATAATAATTTTATATGCATCTTATTTATTTTAAATATCATAATATATGTATGTTTACTATCAATCTTGTTTTTTTTAAAACTTTTTATTTTAATATTTTTGAATTAATTATTTTTGTTATATAAATACGTGTTTATATTCGCTCTGTAAAATCCATATTAGCTCAATAAAATATGAATATGAGCATAATTTCATACCTGTTTATTTGTTTTAGACCCTTATACCAGAACTTGGATCTTGTTCTTCGCTACCTCTGTTTGTTCAACGCATACGATTTTACAAGTTCAACAATATTTCTCAAACAAAAGTAAAATGGTTTAGAGAAATTAATAGCAAGAAGAAATTATAAAAAAAAAAATGTTAGTTTTATATATTAATTGTGTCAAATTTCTTGTTATTAGCATTGTCGTTTATAAGTTGAGATTTATTGATAGCGGTTTACCTTAATTACCTTGATGATTCAACAATATTTCTTAAATTAAATAAAAAAAGATTTAAAGAGTATGAAAAGAAATGATTAACATGTTGTTAGTTTTATATATTAGTTGGGTCAAATTTCATGCTATTAGCATTGCCATTCACAAAGCAGGTTATAAAAATTGATTTGATATATCAGGTTATTTAGTAAATTACAAAACTTGAATTAAATTATATCATTTTTATGTGTTGACAATTGACATTCACAAAGCATAAATCATATTAACTAATGAATTTTATTATTAGTAGTTATTTTGACGGTAAGTAAATATTGTCAAAACAATTTGTTCAATGGATCTAGATTCTAGACTCATACTTTTTTTTTAATGATTTCAACAGTGAGATAATTAATGTCTAATCTCAGTAATTTCCAAGGAATATGTATCAAAATAATTATATGGTGCATGCCGACATAGCTTAGTATGAATTTTTAATATCTTCATGTCCAACCCAAAAAAAAAAAAGTAAAAATTGCATAAAGCAAAATATGTTTATAGTTTGATTTGGTTGGTTAGAATTAGAACACCTCAAATATTGTCAGGTCGTTTGATACTGATAGGATATGGAATAAGAAGGAATAATACAAGCACAGAGTTTACCAGTGCAGAATTGCAGATACATAAATAAATGAAAAATATTGGCATATTGGCTGTTAGATATTAACCGTGTTATCTACAAAAGTAAGATATGGATGCAAATTAATTTGTTCATTTCATATTCACCAGACACTACCAAAAAAAATTAAAAATATATGAAAAACATTAAGAATATGTATATTCGTTAATTTTAAAATGTTAAATAGATTTTTTTTTTTGCAATTGATAAATGTAATACAAAAGAAAAATATGGTTTACAATATATAGCTTATTTTTTGTACTATTGAATCAAGATATCCATATAATTATGACTAAATTAAGAATTCACATACTTCTTTGATGTTTGTCGACATATCATCAATACTCTTTTTTTTTTTTTTTTTTTTTCTCATTTCGTAATTAGAAAGATTTAAACTAACTAGCTTCGCACTTTTGAATATATTTTCATGTGCTATTAAATTTGTAAATATGCATCTGTTCAGTCGTCTAGGTCGATGAAAGATAATTCAATTTTTTTTTTTAATTTATCCTCCAATTTCTTTTAAATTTGTGTTGAAGGTACCATCTTTGATTTTTCTTTTCCCTAAATTTGTAGATTGGTTATCGCATCAATTTACTGGACTATGGATATTTACATCAATAAAAAAACTTGATTAAACTGTGGTGGTAGATGGAAATCAGCCATTTAATTTAGCGATAAAAGACGATACTTTTCATGTAGGAAAGAACAAGTTTAAACTTTTAATTTTTTTTCTTAGAAAGCTAAACATTTATTTTTTTTTTCTCTAAAAATTAATTGTGCTAGATACCTAGAGTGGAAAAAATGGCACGGCGGAGCCAGCATGGTACGTGTATCAGTTATGTATTGTGATTCACGTGTCTCGTACCGTGATTATTCGCGTTCCGTGACTATCTTTTAAAACTTTGGCACGGCACGACACGGTACATGAAAGATCTAGTCACGGCATGTAGTCACGCAAGTCACGTGTAATTAGAACCAGTAGATATTGATTAAATGGTCAATCTTGAATAAACTAACTTAAATTATGATTAAATGGTTACATGAGACACGTTTGGGCATGGCGTGAGTCATTTGGCGTGACAATTCGTGTGCCGTGACTACTCATTGATATTTTAGTCACGGCACATAAAAAATTAACTTGGTTACGATACGAGATCAAAGTCAGTGTGTTAGTCACGGGACGACACGACACGACACTTTTTTTTCCACTCAAAACTACCTGAATTAAGATCCATATATAAAATTAAATCCAAAATAAAAATTACCTCTAAATTGGAGAAGCGGTGCATCAAAAATACTTCTCGACTCCAACAACAAATCTTGCATGACATTCAATTTGCCTTCGATAAAAATTACCTCTAAATTGGAGAAGTGGCGCATGAAAAATACTTCTCGACTCCAACAACAAATCTTGCATAACATTCGATTTATCTTTGATAAAAATTACCTCTAAATTGGAAAAGCGGCACATTAAAAATACTTCTCAACTCCAACAACAAATCTTGCATCACATTCAATTTGTCTTCCTTGCTTGTCGAATGTGCACGACATCAAAACCACGTCTCTATCGATATAACATATTGAAAATCTCCGTGAGCTGTACTAGCACCAAACTGACAAACCTCTTTTTCTCTCTTTTTTCACCTTCTCATGGTTTATTTATGAAATTATGCGCATATGCAGAAAATGGTTATGTAACCTTTTATGTAGGTTTTTCTAACATTGTAAGTTTAGGAATAATGGAATGAATAGCAGAATGTGGAGAGAGTGAAGAAATTTGCCAAATTCGGCTCATTAATCATGCTTTCAAATATAGCATATTGGCCTATAATAGTTTAACCATATTTAATTTCATAAATTAACACATTAATTTCGGCAAATATAATTGATCCCTGTAACATTTGTAACAGTAACACTGTCATAGTTTTTTGGGACTTTGTGCTGAAACGATTAAAACAAAGTATTTTGAATAAGGCATGGAAATTGGGTCAAGTCCTGAAGAGAAATGATACACTCATTTTGTATAATTTTTTGGACAGTGTACATTAATTCCAATTCAGAAGTAAGAATATTTACTAATGCATTTTATGGCAATGATTAAATTTTGAAAATTATTTAACCAAAAAGTACTCTTCATTTAAATATCAATTTTACCTTCCAATTAAATGTTGGTGTTATAATTATTTGGATTCTTTTTTCTTAAATATTTCAATAGAAAATTAATTTCATTATTATGAAACTTTGAAGATATAACACACACCATACTAAAAGTACATGTCAAGAATAAACAACACATTGAAGCCAATAAGCCATAAGAGAAACTTCTTAAGAATTTTCTACTAAAAAAAAATGTATAATTTAATATTCTTCTTAATAATTAATGGGCTAACTTGTCTTTCCTCATATATTATGCAATAAACGAAATGTATATGGGTATAATTAAAACAAAATTTGAAGAAAATATTAGATGCAAATAAAAACGGGCCGAGGAGGAGGTGAATAAGTAAAAGCAAAATAGAAATGCAATGTAAAACGGCCCAAGTTTGCACCAACACAAAATCAACAAGATGGAATGCAAATAGCCACCAAGGCAGGCTAGTTGGATAATGACATATGTGACATGTTATTTGCATTAATATCATTTATGTTATGAATAAATTATGAATATGGATGCCCATAACTCTCAACATTCATTCTTCACTACCTTCACTACTATTGGAATTTAATTTTTCATTTAGTATTGTAATTAATTTAGATAGTTTTTCATTTACAATTTATGGCCTATAAATAGAGCCTTTATAATATTGTATTATACACACATAAGAAATGTATGAATAAAGATATTGTCATCTTTTTCCTCTCTATCTTGTTTATTCTTCTTTATGCTTATTTTTCTTTATTTTATAATACGTTATCAACACGAGAGCTCTACTAGTTGAAGATTCGAGGTAACTTTGATATATTTTATTTCAATTCCATTTATATAAATAATATTTCTTAGTATTTGCTAAATGAAATAAATTATCAATTTATTTACATTTATTTTTAAGAGTTTTAGTATAGTTCATATAATTTTATATGAAGTGCATTTTTTTTAATCTTTTAGAAGAAGATTTAAAGAAATCTTCCTGAAGAAGATATATATGATTTAGGAAATTCATTTGAGAAGATTTGAAAAAAAAAATTGAAGAAGAATTATATGATATACAAATTTTGTTTGATGTTCATTTTGTTATTTTTTTCTCTCAATAATAAAATCTTCTCTCAGAATTTTTTTCAAAATATATTAAGAAGGTCTTCCTGAAGAAGATTTCAAGAGATATTAAGAAGTTATTCTTGAAGAAGATTTCGAGAAATTTTATATGATGCGCAAAATTTATATGATGTTCATATTGATATTATTTATTGATAATTTTAATCTTCAAGAAATATAATTTGTTCATAGAGATTTTAAGAAATTTTTCTAAAGAAGATTTCAAGGAAGAAGATTTAAAAAAAATAAAAAATATTTCAAGTAATCTTCCTAAAGAAGATTTATGCAACTCACAAAAATTAATATGAGAAGACTTCAATATATCTTCTTGAAAAAAATTTCAATATGGTTTAGATGTGAATTTTTTTAAAATATGCAATCTTCCCGAAGAAGATTAAAAAAATATTCTGAGTTTTATATATTATCTTTTTTATGTTAATGAAATGATCCGAAGCTATATGATTATATTGTTAATGGTCCGAAGTCATATGAATATAAATTATTGTTATATGGACATGGTAATGAAAAAAAAGGCTCATCATTCCACTAGAAGTGGAAAAATAATGAACAAAATGAATTACCACTAGAAGTGGAAAAATAATTAACAAGAAGAATGAGAAAAGTGACAGAATAGCAAACAAGAGAATTCATACTATTATTATGGTGGTAAAGCTCATTGATCACGTACCAGTCGTACGCTGACGTACCTGTCATATGCAAAACATATTGTTGACATGTATCAAGCATCACTAAGAATTAGAAGTAAATTGTTTAAAATAGATTAATCTTAGTTATTGTTGAAGTGGCATTTGTTGCATTTTTTTTATAAAGACAATAAAAGTTCAACTTCTTATTTATTTTTTATTTTTGTTAAAGTGATCTTTATTATTATTACTTTTGTTTCAATAGAGCATGACTATTTTTTTTTTTGTTAACAATGACATCAATAATTTACTAATATATTATTATGAATATTTTCAAAGTTTAAACTTAGGACTAAAGTTCTATATGAGTATGTAGATTATTTATAATAATAGAAAAAGAGCTCTAATGAGAGAGATGTATTTATATAATTTATTTTGTTCTAATTGAGGAAAAATATAAAAGGATGAACTGCATAGGCGGGAATGGGTGGCACATTTATGGATTGTCGCATGTAATGCGGCCATTTTTATTAATATCCCTAAAACAAATGAAAATTTTACAAATGTCCCTGCTCCCAATTTTTTTTTAAATATGCCCTGACCGCCTGGACCTGGGGCGGCCCACAAGCCAAGTGAAGCGCCCCAGGGTGGGGCGTCTCATTTTTTTTTTTTTTTTTAAAGAAGAGAAATCTTAGTATTTTGATTTGAATAATTTTGTGAAAAAAGAAAGTTTTCTTATTTAGAGTGTATGCCAAAAAATAAAATATTTGATATATTTAGGAAGTGATGTTGTAAATTTTTATAACTTTAATTTTTTTATTTTTTTTGGTGAATTTTGATTTTATTTGTCATTTGGATATCACAAGTCTAAATATAACACTAATTAAGGACTTGAGCTTTATTATGATTTTTATAATATATGCATAATATATACATACACATCTACATCTACATATACATACACATACACATGCACATACACACATACACACATACACACATACACACACACATATACACATATACATATACTAGTATTTTGATTTAAATAATTTTGTGAAGAAAATGTTTTCTTGTTTAAAGTGTATGCCAAAAAATAAAACATTTGGATATATTTATGAAGTGATGTCGTAAATTCATATAATATGTAATAATTTTATTTTTACGAAATTGATTTTCAGTGGTTCGTATAACAGTTATACAGATTCAATTAATTTTATGTATAAATATTTTCTTATAATTTTGAACGAAAATGATGCACGAACACTCAATTTGGTTCTAAGATCACACAGATTTTCAATTCTTTGATAAAACTGATACATCAAAAACTAACTTCCGCCAAAAGACATGACGTATGTTTAAATACAAACCCTAAAAACAGAAAATACATAAACGATACATAAAAGACCCTAAAAACTCTAAAATTCTAAAGAAAGGTCCAAAAGTCCATGAAGGAAGACTCGGATCGTGAATCTGAGCCCACGAATGGTGAAACCAATCATAGATTAGTTTCTCGTGCGGCTTCGAGTTGTAGAGTTCCTGTCAAAATTTCAGCCCGATCCGACGGACGGATCAAAAGTTACGCCTCTTTTAGTGAAGCATGCGCAGGACCATATTGCATCAGAAAATTTTAGCTGAGATTTTATTTTTTATTGTGTATATGTGTATGTGTATGTGTATATGTGTCTGTGTATATGTGTATATGTATATATGTATATATGTATATGTGTATATGTGTATATTATACATATATTATAAAAATCATAATAAATGCCAAGTCCTTAATTAGTGTTATATTTAGACTTGTGATATCCAAATGACAAATAAAATCAAAATTCACCAAAAAAAATAAAAAAATTAAAGTTATAAAAATTTACGACATCACTTCCTAAATATATCAAATATTTTATTTTTTGGCATACACTCTAAATAAGAAAACTTTCTTTTTTCACAAAATTATTCAAATCAAAATACTAAGATTTCTCTTCTTTAAAAAAAAAAAAAAAAAAAATGAGGCGCCCCACCCTGGGGCGCCTCACTTGGCTTGTGGGCCGCCCCAGGTCCAGGCGGTCAGGGCATATTTAAAAAAAAATTGGGAGCAGGGGCATTTGTAAAATTTTCATTTGTTTTAGGGATATTAATAAAAATGGCCGCATGTAATGTCTTTCATTATATCTCCAATTAATAAAGGATTAATGATGAATTTTGTGTTGGATTAGTACACCTCTATTATAGAGTGACTATTAATCTAAAAATGCAACAGTTTTTTTTTGTGAAAAATATTTTATGCAACATTCTAAACAAATGGAATTTGACCAATGATCTTTTAAGCAGTACATTAGCTTCATTAAGTGCTCACCACTGCAATCTTTTTAAGGAAATCCAATGGTAAGAAAAATGTCCATGTCAAAATATAAAATTTAAATAATATTATTTTTGAAGATAATTTTTTTTATTTAGTAATACAAGAAGTCAATGTTGGCACTATTGCTGGTAGTATAAAAATTGATTGAAAGCTCCAGAAGAGTTATTTTGTTGTTACACAAAAAAATACAAATTTATATTGATGATATATTATATTCTTGTAAATCTCAAAGGAATTAGTTAAGCTTTAAGAATATCCACCGAAATAGATATCATGTTGAGACAACTAATGAAAAAAAATATTGAATACATAGAAAATAGTGCATATTGAAAACAAATTGTATATGTTTTTCCTCTGACTTGTATTACACATATATTAGTACAATTAAAACACATGTTATTATAAACCAGGAGTTTACATACAAGAATATGTTTATAATTTGGCATGGCCGGTTGGGCCATTCCAGATCAATAATGATGCGAAAAAAATAAAGAATTAATGTGAGCATTCATCAAAGAATAAGAAGATTTTTTAAGATGATGAATGATTTTATGTCTAGAACATATACAAAGTGATATTGTGGAACACTATATCCACCGTGTGAACCATTTGAATATTTTATGATTTTAATTAATGCATCAACAAGATGGTCATATATATGTTTATTATCAAATCGCAACCTGGCGTTTGCGAGATTGCTTGCTCAATTGATGTCATTAAAGAGTATAATTTTATGATTATCCAATTATGAAAATACATCTAGACAATGTCGAAATTAATGTTGAACATCATGTAGATATTCGTATATAAAAAGAAATGATATTTTACATGCAACAAAACTAATTTGCATCATGCCAACTAGCTATTATAAAACTTTTCTTTATAATTGGTTTTTGGTCACATACCTAATATTTTCGATATAAGAATTTTTGAATGTGTGGTATATGTTATAATTGCTCCACCACAATGCACTAAAATAGGATATCAAAGAAAGTTGATAATTTATATTGAATTTGAATATCTATACATAATAAAGTATCTATAACCATTGATAGGAGATTTATTCATGGCTAATTTTGCCAGCTGTGATTTTGATGAATAAAAATTTCCAACCTTAGGGGGAGAAAACTATCAACTGAAAAAAATAAATTAGTATGAATTATCATTGTCTTATTTTGATCCTCATACTAAAGAATGTGAACTAAATATTCAAAAGATAATTCATTCGCAAATATTAGTTAATAAATTGCCAGACACAATTACAGACTAAAAAAAAGTGACCAAATCACATATACCAGCTGCTAATTCTCCAATTAAAGTCAATGTCTCTGTTGGACAGACTAATTAAATTAGAACATGCATGAAGCGTGGAAGATCAATCGGTTCCAAGATTAAAAAAAAAAACCCTTGAAAAAAATGGAGCAAAGAATGAAAATGGTTAAGTCGAGGATAAGATTATTTTAGATAAAACTCCAGAAGATAATCAAATTATAAGTAATATTGGAGTTCTAGCAGAAACTCAGGAATCTGAAATTTATGAAAATAAAGAGATCTCGATAAATTATATTATGAATGAAATAAGATAGAACCGAGATAAAATTGATATCAATGATATTTTTTGTAAATAATATAGCGCTAGATATAATAAATATTGAGGATCATGACTAGAAGTCTATTAAAGAATGTCGACAAATAAATGATTGGTCAATATAGAAATGTGCAATTGAGGCAAAGTTAAACTCTCTTAAAAAATGAAAAGTCTTGGACCTGTAGTCCTAATATATGAAAGTGTAAAAATAGTATGATATAAACGGGTATTTACGCGGAAAAGAAATGAGAATGGTGAAATTGTAAGATATAAAACGCGGCTTGTCACCTGAGGTTTTTCGCAAAGACTTGTGATTGATTATGAACAAACATACTCACTTGTGGTGGATGCAGTAACTTTTGAAAACATAATTAGTCTGGCAATTCATGAAAGACTTGATTTGCACCTAATAAATATATAGTTACAACCTATTTAAATAGCTCGTTTGATAATGATATTTATATGAAAATCCCTGAAGGATTTAAGATGCATGAAGCAAGTAATTTAGGTTCTCGAGAACATTATTTAATTAAATTGAATAAATCTTTATATCGATTAAAGCAATATGGATGCATATGCTATAATCGTCTAAGTGCATATTTATTGAAACATGGATATAAAAATAATACGATATGTCCATGTATTTTCATGAAAAGATATAGAAATGATTTTGTTATAGTTGTATATTGACAATCTAAGTATCATTGGAACTCCTGAAGAGCTTCTGAATGTAATAAATTATTTAAAGAAGAAATTTGAGATGAAAGATCTTGGGAGGACAAAATTTTGCCTTATATTGCAAATTGACGATCTAAAAATGACATTTTTATGCATCAAGAAAATTATATTACAAGAGTGTTAAAATGATTTTATATGGATAAAATCACATCCATTGTGCACTCTGGTAGTTGTAAGATCATTATATGTGAATAACGATCTTTTTAGATCTTGAGAAAGTGGTGAAAAACTACTTGGTCCTGAAGTATCATGTCTTAGTGCAATAGTAACATTTATGTATCTTGTTGGACATATAAGATCTGATATATCATTTGCTATAACTTTATTAGCAATATATAGTTCTTATCTCATGCAAAGAAACATATACTTCACTAACTTTGAAATTTTTTAGCAATACATGAAGCAAGCCAATAATGTGTTTGGTTAAGATCAGTGATTCAACACATTAGTCAGACATGTGGCTTGTCTTTTAGAGACATGATCCCAATGATCATATATAAAGATAATACTGCATGAATTGCTCAATTAAAGAAATGATACATTAAAGGAAATAGAACAAAACATATTTCACCAAAGTTCTTTTCACACATGATCTCCAAAAAAGATAATGTTATTAATGTTCAGCAAACCCATTCAAGTGAGAATCTAGAAGATTTATTCACTAAGGTGCTTTATACTACAATATTCGAAAAACTAGTTCGTAATATTAGAGTTCATCGATATAAAGATCTTAATTGATGTTGTCATGAGGGGGAGTTAATATGCACTATATATTTTTTTAAGCATGGTTTTTTCTCATTGGATTTTTTCTGGTAAGGTTTTAGTTGTGTATTAAAAGAATAATGTATTTTTTTCCTTCACTAAATTTTTATCCCATAGGGTTTTTCCTAATAAGGTTTTAATGAGGCATATTATTATGTAATGGATATCCAAGGGGGAGTGTTATGAATAAATTATTAATGTGGATGTCCATAACTCCTAACATTCATTCTCCACTAGCCCTATTACTATTGGAATTCATTTTCCCATTTAGTATTGTAATTAATTTAGATGATTTTTCATTCACAATTTGTGGCCTATAAATAGAGCATTTGTAATCTTGTATTGTACACACATGAAAAATGTATGAATAAAGAGATTGTCATCTTTTTCCTCTCTATCTTATTTATTCTTCTTTATGTTTATTTATCTTTATTTTGTAACAATTTAGTTATATATTGTGAACAAATTGATGGATAAAAGAAAATAATATAATAGTAGATTTACTTGTCATTAATCCCATGCATGGATAATAAATGCTCCTCCTGTGTGAACATTTATTTACATTTTGCTTTTCATATTCCACTTGTTTACCACCAAGCACTTAATTATCCTCATATAATTTAACGCTCCAATTAAAATGTTTGTATATAATCTTACATAATTAAGTTATATCAACCATATGATATAGCTCAGTCAAATCTGGCATACAATTGAATAGAACCTTTAAAATTGCGTGTTGTTGAGTTGGACCGAAATATATGCAAATTGGGACTGGAAGCCCTGAGGCCTTGTGGAAAACAACAGATGATATAGAATGTCATTGTATTGTACTAGCTCTCACATTGGTACTGGAATCAATTCACCAGTAAGATACTGGTACAGGTACCCAACAAAACGTACCTACCTAATTCTACATGGATTGAATCACTTAACAATAACACCAAGCAATCTGAATATTTTGACATTTTTTCATCTTATATCTCAATTTTGATGGATAAGCTATGTTACATTCCGAAATTTTAAAACATGATTAAATTGATAAATCAACCATTTGGCTTAAATAAAAAGTTTAATTAACTTCACGATCGTTCAGAAATTTTCTGACCGACTAAAATGAAACTAAAATTTCAAAATATAAATAAGGTATGAAATTATGTATAATAAAATTTAGAGATTTAGAAATATATAGTATTAGGAATGAAATTATAATTATTCGGTAAATTAGAAACTTAGAAAATCCGTTACAATTCCTTTTAATTTTCAGGAAAGAAGAAATTGATTAAATTAGATTCGTGTAAATAAATAAATAAATTGGATTCCAAATAAGAGCATAATTATACAAAATTATTCGTACAATTGGATTTTAGAATTTATAAAACTAGTTCATTTAGGAATTTTAGAGATTTAATGGAATATATAAAAATTATATAAATTGAGAACGAATTATTCGAATCTTAAATTGAGAGATAAATACACAAATTATATGTACAAATATAGTTACAAAATTTTATGAACTTTCGATTTGAATGTATAAAAGAAACGAAATTTAAACCAATTAAAATGAGACCATAATGAAATGCTGAATTATTGGGACCATCCAATTAAATCTAACACGGATCTTAAATGTTGTAATTTAAAGTTTGGAATTATATCAACCACTCATCATAACCCAGCACGAATCTTGAAGCAGCCATATTAAAACCCCTTTCCTCTCTTTCTCTCCTCTCCCTCTACCCGTGACAGAAACCCCCCCAGCCCCGTCCCCTTCCCCTCTCCTATGCCAAAACAGGGGCTCCGCCCCCTCCCATTCCGCCGCTGCCACGACCAGCCCGCCGCCTGATGCGTCCAAAGGGTATGGTGCAAAGTTTCAGTACAATAATGTACTTTTTAAACCTTTAACACACGTTTGAGTTGAATTGCAAGTGCACAATTCTTATCAAAGTAGTATTTTAGGTATCGATCCACAGGGAGTATGATAAAAACTTAGTTTAAACTTTAGTAATAAATTTCAGAAAAATAAAATAAAGAAAAGTGCAATAAAAGTAAATTGGGGGGGTTTGTTCTAACAATTCCTAGATTTTGGTTCAATACCCGAATAGAGAGTTTAAAACAATAAAAGTAAATGAAAGTAAAAGAAAGGAATTGGTTTGCTTTTATGATGAGAAGATCTAGGGGTATTCGGTCTACAATCCCTTGCTAACTCTATTAATTCGGTATTTGTTTGAATTCATGTATGATTTGACGAGGTTTCTAACCTAATATGTTATTAAGGGTTACTTTCGTAAATTAACAACGTGCCTAGGTAATTCGGACTTCTCTATTAGGTTCCTCACCCTAGCTACCTACACCCATTGAGCGCTTGTAGTCTCTCTTCTCCTCAAATATTGGTACTTCGCAATTAAGTCCATCATACCAATACCCGATTCAAAGTGAGATGTCCTAATTAGGTTTTGGCTTATCGATTAGGTTCCTCACCAAGTTCCTAACCTTAATTTCTATAGTTCCGGCTTAGATTAAATTGGTTACAATCTTAACCTAAACCTAGGGTATTTGCATTCATAGTTTGGTACTATCCTATTGATCACAGTCAATTTTGGTTCTTTCGAATCCAAAACGGGATACTACAATTCAAGTACTAACTATGTAATTAACACAAATTATTAAATCACAGAAATTAACAATCAAATCCCATAAAACAATCATAATAAAAACAAATAACCG
>JARJHM010000542.1:80000-223594 GCA_033356055.1 Carex pumila | reverse complement strand
TATAGTACAAAGCATACTCACATTCTCTCATTCAATTGCCAAGCAGTTATGACAGGGATGGATTCATTCTTGGTTTCTTCACTACAAATCTCACTCCAGGCCTCTGCCCGTGCACTCTCATTATGTGCAATAATTGGAACCTACAAAATAATATAAGAAACCAATTTCACAGATTCAGAATATAATTCACAGATGTTGACTATTAAGTGAACCAACTTCAAATGGAGAGATAAGATCCTCACAGATAATTCTTGTTCTCTAGAATTACTTTGTTTCTTGACAAATATATCACTTTAACTATTATTGCACAATACCATATTCATTTCATATTCTTCCCTTTAACCAAGCACTTAGGTCATGTTATGAATAAATGGGAACAACATTAGAGTAATATAAGTAAAAAGGAGGTGAAGTGGTCGACTCTTTGTTTACTTTGCTCCAATGCATGCCATAAGCTTAACTTATTTGAATTTCTAAAAACTACCACAAATCATGGTACGCACTAAGAATTCTGACAACAACCAAGTACTTTTAGCAAATTCGAATTAATATACACTTGTCAGTCCGTCTGATTCAAGAAAGAAAGAGAAAATGACCTTCTTGTGGCGATGCTGAGTCATGGCAAGCATGGCGGTCATCTGAGCACGAATCAAATCAGAGGTGAAGATCATGTCTACTGGGATGTTAGTTATCCTCTTCCCGGCCTCTATTGCCTCCTCTATCCCTTTTTGCGTCAGTGGCACATCGACACATCCTGTGAACAGGTTTTTCTCATTCCATAATGACTCACCATGCCGGATCAGGATAAGCGCACTCTCACCTGCAAGAACAATATATCATTTTTTTTTTCATTTTTTTTTGTTTTTTATTGGTTTGTTGTTTGATTAAATAGATTAGAGTTCATAACAGCTTTTTCGACTGATCTTGCACCACTATCTACTGGTAGCAGTAGCATGATACATGAACCTCAATTGGCATTGCATGCACTCAATCTTAAAGGTTAATAACAGTACTGATACATGCAAATATGAAAAAACATATCAGGTATAAGAGAAATCCGTGTAAGGTCAAATTGGTTTGGTACCGGGCTAAGAAAAAGTAAAACAACAAATATAGCATCGATACCATCACTCTCACAAGATATATACTTAATGCATGAAATATTTCATAATGAAAAGAATTAATATTACTTGATTTCTTCCTGTAGCCATCAGAACTGCCATTGGACGGCAGTTGAACTGGGTCAATAACTGGAGAAGCCGAGCTCAACACACGAATTGTGCCAAATCTCTGGTTATAAACCGACCTTGTGACAAATCCGGTTGCTTTTTCAAACTTTGTCATGAAAATCATGGCACTTCTCTTTTGAAATGGGGAACATTTGCTGAGATAACATGACTGTAAAGACCCGAGGGTGCCATGAGATGTAGTGGCGGCCATTCCTATCTGACAATACGAGCAAGAGCACAATTAAAGCTGACTAAGTACTTCAATTTGATAAAAAAATGCATAGTGCATTCCAAACTTGTAAACGTATTGTCATCTGTGATTACGATAATGAAATAGGTAAGCTCTGATTGGTAAGTAAGTGTCACCTGATAATTTTTTTCAAAAAGTATGACGCCCAAATTGGGGTTTTTCATAAAATAACAATATTAAAGCATTAAACCTCCCAATAGGATGAAAATAGGAAATTCAAGCAAATAAATAGTTCCTAAAACTATTAGCGGTGTAACATTTACTTTTTTGTAAAGTAAAACATTCATGGCACAGTGAAATAAACCAATTCATCGAATCACCCATCCGCATCCCAGACCCCCAAATCACCAGATTATATCATATACTATAATTACGAACACAGAGAATGTAATAAAGAAACGTAGTGCATAGTAGGAAGAAGATGAACAGCTGAGAAAGTTCTAGAACCTGAATCAAAACACCTCCAAAGGAAGAAGATCAGGAGATCGAAACAGAAACCCGAAAGCGAATCGATCAGAGAAACCAGGGGAGCTGATTTTCGCAATGGGAGGTGAGATCAAGGCGGAGTTACTCGCGCTTTCTCTTTTGATCGCGAGATCGGCGTACTTTATGCGAGCGAGCGAGAACGAGAGAGAGAGAGAGAGAGAGAGAGAATAGAAGTCGTTAGGAGGATGAGAGCGGGTTTTAAAAGGACAAGTGGAAAGTAGTAAAATGCGGCTGCGTGAAATAACAGTGCGCGCGTCGCCAAGCTTGGCGGAGGTAGCTATGCCTGGGTTTGGTGGGAAGTGGGAAATACTACCAAAATAAAGCACGATTTGCTCCTCTTTCAAACTGAAACTCACAAAATTTCAAAAAAAAAAAATAATAATAATAATAAACGAGTTTGGTCGGCTAAACTCCATCTCCTGCAGCAGAAATTCATATAACATTCTGTGCAGCGAGTAACATTTATAGGCTTCTGGTGCTTTTGCAACAAGGAACCGTAGTAATAAGTACTAATAACCCGTATTATATTCCATTTATTTTATCAATATTTTTTTAAAATTATTTGAAAATTAATGAATTATTTGAACGAAAAAACTACTTATTTCGTTCTGTTCATTAAATTTATGAAACTTATTATTTAAATTTTTTTTTACAAACATCAATATTTTGATATAATATTTGAATAGAAAATTGTATTTTCGAATTATATCATTATTGATCTGAATCACAAAATGTCGAATTATTTATGAACTGCGAACTTATCGCTTTGTTTGTAGGTCGAAACAACCATTACCGATGATTTATGGCAAAAACTAGTGTACAAAATTTAGGGCCTCGAAATTTTTTAGTGGCTCCCAGTTTAGTTTTTATTTTTACTAAACTAAATAATGATTCTTCTAATAATTACAATACTTTTTGTTCGATAAGAATATGCTCTTCAGGTTATAATACATCTAGCATTATTTTCATACAATGTGTTTCGTTTATAACAATAATAAAATTTATCCTAACTTTGACGTAAAATATGTTCTTGTATTTTTTTTTTTTAAAGGTCAAAAATCTTGGTTTGTAATTACATTACAACCACACATCATCTTGCAAGGAGGACTCCTATTAAATATTTGTTATATCAATGTGACCATGTCAAAAAAAAAAAATGTTTATCCAATAATATAAGCTTCCGGCTATCGCCAAAACTGATTTCATTCCTTCAAATAACCTTTCAAGTTCCGAAATCCTGTTTGTATTGTTATTAGTTTGTTGCTACGGTGCAGCCATGAGCCAATGAGCCAATGAGCCAATGAGCTAAGAGAATGTGGTCATAATTACCAATAATTGGTTTTGTTACTCCTTTCCTTTAAATCTATAATTATATAAGCTAAAGGGTTTGTTTTAGACAATTTGGGTTGGAACAATGATGGTAGGGGCGGAGTTAGACTTTTAAATTATGAGGATTAATTGTTTAAAAAAAAAAATTGCGGAGAATAAGAATCAATTTTACTGTAAATTATATACAAAATTACATTAATAAAAAAAATTAAAAATGAAGATCAATTGACTCCTTATAATGTCTCTGCGTGATAGTAATAAGTGAGAGGAGAGCATTTATCCCATCATTTTAATATCACTTAAAATTAAGCTCCTAATTTTACGACTTTTTCAGAAAAAAAAAATTATAAGAAGATACTATCAAAGAATTATAAAATTATAAGAAGTATAGTGTTATTGCTTTTGGATTAAGCATTTAATTTCTTTCTTTTTTTCTGAACCCGGTATTCAATTTAGGGAATTGATTGAACTGATACAATTTTTACAAAACTAGTTAAGAAAGTGTTACGTTCGATCGGGTTTGAAGAAAAAAAAATCCGGCCTTATTTTTCCCTCCACTATGCACCAACCATTTTTTTTTTTTTTTTACCTTTCGGGTATTTTTCCTTTTTGAAATTTCTACATTCTGGAATTTGAAAATATTAGTTTTTAGTCTATTAAAAACATTTTTAGTCTTTTTTTATGTAACAGGGTTTTTTTTTTAAAAACATTCGGATCTCACTTTTATACCGAACTAAATATTTTCTTACGTTCAAATATTTTAACCACCTTACAAGTTTTCTAAATTGGATTAGTTGACTCAATATAAAAAAAATAAAAAACTGTAGATTGAGCATGAAGGAGTAGAGCCAATTTTTATTTCTCTCCCATTATAAAAAAAAAAAAACATTTATTAATCCATAATATCGAAACAATAGAAGGTTGAATAACCGGGGAATTGAGAATATTCCATTCAAATATTCTTTCGTGATTCGTTGTGATACAGTGATAGTAACAGCTTTTAGTTGTACTTGTACCGCGATATTTGAAATTAAATGAGCTCAAAAAAAGTGTTACCGAATAATTAAAACAGAAATCTGCAATTTTGCTCTCTGACAAAAATGAAAGTTTATATTAGTTTTTGCACTTGTTAAATAAGATATATAGTCCATATATGCTGTTGATTTTAAAGGACCGAGAGGGTTCTCTTTGCATATATGATATAATTCTGCAAACGTTGATTTTAATTTTCATTAATGGAGAGATTCTCATTCTATGGTAAAATTTGCTCATTAAAAGCATCAATTTTCACCACGAATGAATAGTGATGTTGTATTAGTTAGTCCAGTAACGCATGAAGAATTTTGAATGTTATTCAAACAAGGCGTTTAAAATTGTAAATGCTGATTTCTCACGTGAGGTGATACCAATATAATTAATTAATTCTCTCATTTTTAAGGTTTGACAGTTTGACCCCACCAACCAATTCTTTGGTTCCTAGTTCCTAGTTCCTACCTACCCATTCTGTGGCCGTTGCTCCTCCAGGCTCGAGCAGCATATGATTAATGATCTGGTACTGGTAGTGGTAGGCATATCAGCATATGCTCCTATTATGAAAATAATATTCTCATTGGATGAATAACAGAAGGCTTCAGAAGCTCTAATGGAGGAAATATCAACGAGGTTCATGTCATCTTTCTGTATTTGGGCCAAGCACATGTCAATACTCAGCCCAATTGAACCAGTTGGGCCTAAATACATTCTGCAAAGGAAGTAATGTATAGTGGGTTCAGAACCTAGACTTGTATTTGTATAGTGAGTTTGCATTCGGACAGTCCAGCAAAATATTGAACTAATTTAAGTTTACATACTTTTGACTTTTGAATTTGATGGGCACCAAAACCGTTCGATGCGCTTTAAAAAGTGAAACTCGTATAAATCGTAAAGCTTTTTGAACAGCTCCGGTGTCCATCTAACCTAAAATACACTTGATGCCCATCGAAAAAACTAAACCCCGCACAGACAACACTCCGAGGCTCTCACCTTTATACTAAGAATTACGTAAAGGGATCTCATTCGCCTCGTCATGAAAACAAATTTAACGACTCATTATTTTTAGTGAATGAAAAAGAGCCATGCAATTGGCATTTCCAACTTTATAACAATATTCCAACTGGCTTATCTGATTGTGAGTTATAGAAGCATCCCTTTTCCTTTATTTTGCACTTTTTTGCGTCATCATTAAGTGTGCTATGAGCACATCAAATGAAATCCATGATTCTCTTTTCTTTTTTCTTTTTTCTTTTTTAATTATTAAAAAGAGGCATCATTCATCAGCAAATAAAAAAAGGTGCTTAAGTTGGTATATTTTTCTTTATTTATTAGAAAAAGGAACTTGGGTGCTGTGTTCACTAAATTTCATGGATGGATCTGAAGTTCAGTATGTGTTTTCATCACTCTGTGATTACATGGGACTCCACTACGGCTACCAAAGTTCATAAAGGGAAATCAAACTCTCGATCTTTGAATATAACAACTCTATGATACTCTCCTAGCCAATTGTGCTACATCTCTTTTCTCCTCTGTTTCCTTTACTCATTCCACTATGAATACAGTCTATCAAGAAAAAAATTAAATTAAATCATATAAATGTAGTGTACATAGGGGCAATTTTACTTTAAAGGTATGGGATCAATTGACTCTCATTTTTTTTATATATAATTTTACGTATAATTCATAATAAAATATCATAAAACTGTAAAATTGATCCTATTCTCCACCAAAAAAAATATATTATATAATTAGTCTTTATATGTATTTCATTCATGTAGTTCGAAAATCAGGCTCCACCCCTGATGTAGAGTGTATAAACTTCTATGGTAGGTCATAAAAAACATTCTCTTGAAAAATAATGGAGTAACAAAATAGAACCTGGGTAAAAATTGAAAGAATAAGACAAGTGAAATGGACCTGATTGGGTGGGGCCAGAGCCCAGATGTGGATGTCCTGAAATGGGGCCCGTTTAATGGATGCAGATGGGCCACTTAAACAAGCAATTAAATGAAAGATGCTGTGCTTTGTTTACAAGTAGAAATAGCATATATTACATTATGTTCTGAATTTTTGTTTATTAAAACTTTGTGCCTCAATTATTGTACATAATTCAAACAGGTTTTTGAGAAAGGGGAGGTAGCACAATTGGCTACAAAAATGTTATAGAGTTGTTATGCCCAAAGATTGAGAGTTCGATTCCCCATCACAAATCTTGGTAGTTACTACCAAGTTTTCAAAAAAAAAAAAAAAAATTCAAACAGGTTTTGAAACTTTTTGTTTGTTTGTTCCATTAGTCTTCCTAAACTTCTCATATTAATTGAACCATATCATATCTGACATCTTAAAATTAACAGTTACATAATCATGGATTAGGACCTGATAACTCTAATATATCTCATATAACTTGCAATTTTTTTTTCAATAATAATATAATAAAATTAGGACGAGGCCAGATTAAATTAGCACCATTTTTCCAGTGGGCTCACTGAAAATAAAAATATAATTCTGGTGCCTAGTCCAATGATTGTACTTCAGAGGGGCTGGGTTAACAAAAATTAAATTTTTTTAGTAGAAACTGAAATAAAAAAATAGCTCTTGTTCTTATTAAACATATTCTAGCTAACAAATGACATGAATAATGTAAAATACATTGTTTTTTTTTATTTAAACAGAAAAAAAAAAGTAATTGAAGGTTACTAACTACTGAGTTTTCATCATACGGCGTACAAATGCAATTCATACTAGTATACAAATTATATGTATTCGTATTTGCATCTGAATCTATATGAAAATGATGTAGATAATGATATAGATATACTTTAGTCTCAAATTTAAAATATTTTTTTTGTTAAATACTCTTATATTTTGTCATAACTCATGAATATCAAATAAGATAAAAATATTGTTATTAATTTTGTTGTTTTGAATTTTTACTTTATTATTTTAAAATGTTTATTTATACGGCACTTTCAACATATATCAGCAAATATCCGTCAGTTCTTATTTAGTCAATCATTCTCATCGTATCTATTTAAGTTTAACATCTATCTGATATTTACATCTTATCTGCTCAGAAAAGTATTAAAAAATAAATACATATGCAAAGCGCAGATCAGTTTGTATGAATTAATAAATTCGTCTTTACTGTCCAATTATTTGATCCACCATTCAACATAATCTTTATATGAAACTATACTTGCAAATAGGGGCGCATTCAAAATTTATGCCAAGAGACATAAAAGAAGTGAGCCATTATTTATAAGTTATAACAAATTGGGTTTAGATAACTAATATGGTTTAAATTCATTAACTAATCGGATACTAGATAAAAAAAAAAGAAAAAAAAAACAGTACTCTAACTTATAATTTTTAATACCTGATTTCTAATTTTCAATAGTCTAACTTCTAATTCTTATTATTAATCAATATTTAGAGAATTTATTCTAATGTCAACTCTAAATTCCACCCTAATTACATACAAAAATTCCACATGGGATCAAATAAAATTTGAGAAAAAACAAAGTTGATCTGAACTTATAGATCTCTATAAAAATTTCAAAGTCAGAAGATTGCAGTTCTCCTTTGGCTCCTACTGGATTCACTCTTGCTTACAAACTAAATTTAATGATTTATAATTTATATTACTATTTTTTAAAATATGCAGAAAATTTCTAATTCTACTTTTAAATGATTTAGAATCTTTAGATCAAGTGGTTTTTTTCGAAATTTTAAAAGTGATTTAGAGATTCTAAATGGTTTTCTTCAAAATTTTAAAAGTGATTTAGAATTTTTAGATTAAGTGATTTTCTATCTGTTTAATAAAAAATATTTAAGAGATGTTAAACTTAATCAATAAATACATTTTTATTTGGAGAAAATGTTTAATGGTTGAACTTAAAAAAAAAAAAAAAAACCAATTCATAGTACGCATGAATCAATGTGCTTAGAATAGCATCATAGCTATGCTGCATCAACACAGGTAAGAATATTGTATCGGACACGATCATACGCTAATTTTTAATTATCTTAGATACAATACAGCTACTATATGTATTATATTTTAATTATTTTATTAATTTAAAACTTGTATTATAAATTTAATGTAAAAGCTAGTAGTTTAAGAAAACAAGTATGAGATAGTGCAATGGGTAAGTGCTATGGTAGTTATCCAATAAATCCCTTGTTCGATTCTTGGGTAGGGGTGAGTAAATCGCTCATAACTCGTGAGTCTCTGATAACTCGCTTATTAAAAGCTCACCTAAACTCGCTCATTTGTCCGCTCATTTAAACTCGCTCATTTACTTAATGAGCGAGCATGAGCATGATCCAACTCGCTCATAACTCGCTCATTAAGAATTTGCCACATCTAATCCCTACCACATTTAATCCTATATAATTCTGTGTAACATCAACATTGTCTCATTAAAATTGATAGATAGTGAGCATAGTTTCATATTTAATCCTGTGTAATATAGTGAGCACAATGTAACATTTAATCCTCTGTAATATACTAATATGAGTTAGGCTAATATGACATTGGTGTTATTTGAAACTAAATAACACCACATCTTAAACCCTTAGATCTGCTTTAAGATTCGTAATATCCGCTTTTACTGTTCAAACACTTTATTTTGTACGAATCTTAAAGCAGATCTAAGGGTTTAAGATGTGGTGTTATTTAGTTTCAAATAACACCAATGTCATATTAGCCTAACTCATACTAATATTCATAGTTTCATATTCATTTCTTTTTGTAAATCGGCAGAACCAAAATCTTTGTTTAAAGCCCAAAACAAGTAATAATCATAACAACTCGCTCATTTAAATGAATTATGACAATTTGTTGGATTTTGTTATGATGACTTTTAACAAATTTTGTTGTGCGTGGGTATACTATATAATTTTGTTATCAGTCATAAGTCGTAACTCGTGAGCCGCTCATAACTCGCTCATTAAAAGCTCGCTCATTTAAACTCGCTCATTTATCCGCTCATTTAAACTCGCTCATTAACAACTCGCTCATTTACTTAATGAACAAGCATGAGCATATCCTAACTCGCTCATGCTCGCTCATTAATCACTCCTATTTTTGTATTGCGCGGTTCATAGTACCCAGTCCATGTGTGTTGCATGATGCCGTATCGACCCATTTCAACTAGTATCGGAGCCGTATTGTCTTGTTTCAGTTCATATCAGAGCTTTATCAAATAGTCAGAGATACGCTATGACATCCGATATATCAACTGACATATCCAAGGCGTATCGAATCCATATCCAATATTGTATAGAGCCCAATTAAAGTATTCGAGTAACATAGTATCACAGTCTTGCTGAGACTAGTTATTTTTGTAATTATCCAATTTCTGTAATATGAAATGGGCTTATGCCTTTTAAAAGAAAAAAAAAAAAACATATTATCACAGTCTCGCTCATTTTCGTTTAGTCCCATTATAAACTTGCATTTTTTTTTCACAAACATGTATTAATTAAGGGGTTTTTGAAGGAAAATCCGGGGGGGGAAGGGGCTAACAGTATTAAAAAGAAAAAAAAACAAGGAAACGACCGGATGTGGGACCACCTAGGACTAGGAGGGAGCAAGCGCCAAGCGGTTCCCACTGGACACGTCATCATGTGATTAAAATAGTTGGTCCTGGGCTCCTGGCTGGAAATTACAATTTTTTTTATTGCAAATGTACTGATATAAATTATAAGATACTCTTTCCTCTTTGATTATAGAAAGCAAAGGCGCGCTACCAATAATTGGTGCCAGAGACAGCTATTTATCAATTATTAAAATAAAATTATTGCTTTGCTTCTAACTGAAGTCAATATACAAAGAAATTGATGCCTGATGCATCATCCCTTATTGTATCACATTAGAACAGCAGAAGCAAATTAAGTTCTTTTCTGTTTTTGCCTTTTAGGTTAATATTGACAGTTTTGTACCCTGGCAAAAACATGAAATTGGGCACTTTACTGTAATTTAATTTTAATAACAAAACTTCACCGCAAGATGGACAAACCATACAAAACAGATACATATAATCAATTTTCATGCATTCATTTTTCATTTTTTTTTAAACGCATAATTTTAATTGTAAACTTTCCATTGAAAGAAAGAGAATATCTTAATTAAATAACTATCAGTCCTGCCCCTTTAAGTTATTGAAATCTAGCAATTAACTAGCAAGCATAGAGTAAAATACTTGACCAATAGCTGTGTTTGTTTGTTATTGGTTATATGTGGTAACATATTTTTAATCAGCCAATTTTTTTATTTTTATTCTGTTCATAAATTAAGAGAGTACCAAAGTCGCTGGACTGCACCAGTTGCTCTCCTAGTCATGCATCACCATTTGTCAAATGTCATTTAAAAAAGTTTGTAACCTTTTTAGGAATCAATAGTCAGATACAATCTACGAGCAATAGCGTTGCAAAAATTTCAAATGTCACTTGAGAATTTTATAAGCGAAAATATCAAAAGAAACTGGTCTATTATAATAAAAATATATATATTTTTAACAAATGTTTGAGGAAACCCCGCCAAATAAAAGAAATTAAGAAAATAAACCTGGTCGATGTCTCGCTAACTCACTGTTCTACGGATGGGCCACATGGATGTAGTCACAGTTAATCAGTTAATCAAAAAATAGGATGCGGTGGTCCCGGAAGAAACCGTTTCACGGAACACGTCAGCATCTGGCATCTTGGGCTCGTCCAATTTAGCATTTTCGGCGTTTTGCGCCAGGTGTATGGTCCATTTGGGCCAAACCCGCTGGTATGGCCTACGTCGCTTTCATCCGACTCACCTGCGGGCCCCACCCCCACTCTCCATAATTCGCATCCTCTGCATTAACTCAAAAATGAATCTTTTGAGTTAATGAATCTCAACCGTCTGATTTTAAACGGAGCCAATCAATTAATTCCCTGTTTATGATATAGGAGGTTCTTTCAAACATATCGGATGATCATAATTTGTTAACCTAAAAGATTTCCTTTTGAGTTAATGCAGAGGATACAAATTCCACTCTCCAAAGACGATTCGCTCTCGCCATTTCTACCTTCCCATTTCCCGCTCGCACGCACCCATAAAGCGTGAATGCGTGATGCCTCTTTTCACCTTCGGATATTTTGCACGGGCACCCTTATATAAGTGTGTGTTCGTAATTTATATGTGCCACTATATCCAAAGAAGCTCGTGAATTTGATATCAGAGCTCTTCTGGAGTTCTGGTCGACTTCCAAAGGATGCATATTTTAAACATTTTGAATTACGAGATGAAGAAGGTGAAATTAATTATTTTTTGTGAATCTATTTTAACATTTTGAACCACTTGATTGATTAACAATAAAATGTAAAAGTTTATTTATAAAATAAATATTTGACAAGTGAAATGTATTAAGATTGATAATTTAAATTCTTTATTTACAACCAATATGGTAGTTTTGAGGTTAAATTCGCTAATTTTTGAACTGATTATTGTTTATATATGTCATAATATAAAAAGTAAGAAAATATGGACAACTCTTGTCGTAACCAACGACTCTTATAAAAAGTAAAAGTTATGTACAAGTGGAAAAAATGTGTCGTACTGTGCTATGCAGTGTTGTGTCATACCGTGATTAGCACGCTATAATTTTTAGCTCGTGCTATGACGTGTCGTGACTAAAATGTCAAGGGGTGATCACTATACACGAATGATCACGCCACGTGAATCACGTTGTGCTCAAATATATTGTGACCAAACATGATTTGCATGATCATTTGATCACAATTTAGGTTGGTTTATTTAAGACTCACTATTTTATCAGTATTTAACGATTCTAATTACATGTGACTCACGTAACCACGTGTCATGTCAAGTTTTCTAAAAATGATCACATCACGAGACATACGAGTTACAGCACGTAACCGATACATTTGCTGTGCCATTTAGTACTGTAACCGTACCGTTCACATGAACTAAGATATAAAAGTATGATGAGTCTCCTGTTTTGTGAAATATGGGGATCATAATGATTATTTTTCCATAAAAGTATTGTGGTCATTTTGAATTTCTTTTATAGACCGGGTTGAAAAACGAAAATTTTACTGCTCGAATTAGTGCAATTTAAAAAAGAAAAAAAAAAAAAGATATCACTTGACCAGTTAGTAAAGTGTAGACCTCCCTTGGTTGTATACTTAACTTTCTGAATTATTCTGTTATTCAACTTCTGAAAATAGCCCTAATAAGCTAATCTTAGTAAAGATTTTTTTTTTTACAAATGTGTTGTTGGTGTGTAATTATTGCAAGTGAGAAAGGTATTACTGATATCTCGCTATTTTGTCTATATTATGACCGTACTTTGCATCAAAATCCGTGCCTAAAACTCTGAAATCAAGTTTATTTCATTGGATATCTATAGGATGTAGTACTACTGCACTTTTGTTCTTATTTTGCAGGAAACAGATGAAACCAAGGAAGAACTTGGAGTCTGAAGAGCTATTCATGGACCGTGCACCATTTGCATGCGGACCGTACACCCTCTGCCTGACCACAGATTGAAGACATGACCGTGCACAATCCACCTCACCAGGACATAGGCACACAGTTCGTGCACCCATGCATACGGACCGTGTATGACATTTCCAGAAACAAAATAAAAGACGGAAATAGAGGCCAGTTGGAGAAGGTTGTGAATAGAAGGTTTAAAAGTGAGATTCTAGACAATAGAAAGAGCATTCTGGAGCCAAGGACAAAACCTAGGGTTTGAAAAATATGGCTAAGCTTGGAGAAGAAGAGGAGAGGAGGAAAACGCGAATTTTGCAACAAATTTTGTCATGAACTTTATCATTGTTATATGTTTTATTTGCTTTTTAACTATGTTAGGCTAAAAACTTTTGTTTCTAGGGTTATGATGTAGTCGAATGCTTTGTTTTACTTGCTAGTTATTGGAATTTGTGCTTGCTTGTTGTGTAGTATTTTATTGATTAGTTAAATTTGTTTGAATTGATTGGTTTATCCGTTAGATGAATGGCCACATCTAGATGGTAGTTAAAAGCCCAAATATTCAATTGACCAAACTAAGTGTATGAAGTAGGTTTTGTGAATCCAGAGGTGAAATCAAGTAGTAACAGAGAAGCAAAACTTTCCTTGCGTCGAGAGATTAAGGTTATTTTTAGTAAACTAACAAATAACTTAGGTTAATTAAGTTAACAAGCAAGAGTTGAGGTTTAAGAATCCCTAAGAGGGCAGAAAGTTATGTACTAAGTAATTAAGCCAACAAACGAGAGTTGAGGTTTTGAGACTCAGATACGGTCAATAGAACTCTGCACAAAGGAACAACACAAAAACCAGTAGCTGCTGTATTAACTCGAGGGCCACATGGACCGTGTATGAGAGTACATGGTTCGTGCACATTACGCACGGCCCGTGCATGAGAGTGCACAGACTGGGCACCTTAAGGCTAAGCTGAGATGAAGTTAGAAACCCTAGGAACCCTTTTTTTATTCATATTTAAAATCAAACCAAAAACCATTTTATTGCTTTGAACATTATTATTGAATTGTTAGGATACGAAATACCTTAGAACCATCTTTTGCAGATTTCTAGAATTTCTATAAATAAGTAAGAGTTCAGTAATTCTCATACCATTTTGTGGATTTGACACTCAGCTATATCCAACTTCTGTTGTAAGCTTGCAACTGAATTAAGTACATCTAGATATTAAAAACCTATAAGTTTTCAAACGAACAATTACATAAAATGGTCTTTATATGGAAAATAATATTATAAGGAAATTTGTAAATGAAAATTAAACCATAAAAAAGATACACTGACGAAAATTGTTTAATTAAAATGGATCTACAATAAAAATTATTCTTTAAAATGCAAAAAAAAAAAAAAAAAAATTGAATGAACTAACTAATCTTTAAGCAGTGTCATTTTCTGATAAAGCTTTTAAATGTTGGATAAATAATAATATGTTATAATATATCATAATGTTGTTCGAGTAGCTAATGTCATCTTATGTTTCTATGCGATGAAAAATAATATTAATAAAATGAAACATTTGCTCTGAGCACCAAATATATGATGTTTTATGATTACTAGACGGCAAAAATATAATAAATTGACCTGATTACTAATAGGTAAGGGGATCAATTGTCTAATTTTCTATGCCCCATTATGCATCCTTTTTTATTTCGTCAATTAAATAATATTATATTTTGAACCCAGAAGTACATCAAGTTTGTACTTGTCAAGGCACATTCATATTATAATTCATAAATTTTAAAATTCACTTGTGCAATATTAAGAAATGAAAAAGACCAACACATTAAATTTATTGCATGAAGCCATCGACATTAAAAAAAAAAAAAACTTTGAATTTATAAATTCGAATTAATACGTGTGTGCTACTTATGGATCCCAACGAGATCAGTTGTTCGAGTGTATTTTTAATTATTACCATAAAAAATTATAAATGAGTATGATGGGGTATCCAAAAAAGAAATTGTTTAATCCACACTCTTAATACTTTTCAAATTATATACCAACATTCGATAAAAATTAAAATGTGAGGTGTTGTAAAATTAAAATAAAGTTGCAATAAAGCTAAGTAAACAACAAGAGAGATAGAGAGAGCAATAACATAATTTTATTCTCTACTATTGTGTATAATATATGTATTAATTGTCTATTTACAAAGCCTCTATTTATAGGTTAGAAAGATATGTTATAATAATAAATGAGAAAATCAATGTCCATAATAGTGGAGATAGTGGACAATAAAATGATAATTAATATTGAAAGTTATAAAATGAACATCTACAGAAATATATTTTATAACATTAGGTTCAATTGTTCAAACCAACAATTAAATAATACAATAAATAATTTTAATTTTACACAAATAATACAGTGTCTTTATTCGCAACGATTATTTGCTGCGACAAATGTCTCCACCTAAGGGCTTGTTCGGCCGAATCACTATTCACGTGGAAAAAAAAAATTCAGTTCAACTGAATTTTTTTCTCCTACAAAAACAGTGTTTTTCAGTTCAAATCCCGTGCCCGCACTCATTTCCATTTACCAGCGGAACACGCCCTAATTTTGACACATAGTTAAGATCCATTCCTCGAATCAGAAAAAAAAAAAAAAAAAATCCATTCCCCAAGGACATCTATGATTCACTGTTTCTACATTAATAGAATCATTCCTTGTAGCGGGTATTTTACCTGAGACAAAGTGACCCAACTGCAAGTTCTGACAGGATAGAAGCCAGCGGAAAGATGAACAGGGACTTTTGGGTAACCGGCTATAGACGGTCGGAGAAAATTATCGTAGGTAACCGGCTATAGATCAGTCATCACTCTATCACACTGTAACTTGTATTTTATAACTTCTGTTACTTCACGAGACATTTTAACTTACCCTATCCTTTATTTAAAAATAATCCTCAAAATATGCCTAGGTCGGAAAATAATAACAGGCTATACTAAAATTCCAATCCTAGGTTTATACAATTACATACAACACGTGTAACAATGTCATTCGACATAATAGTGATCAGGTACATCAATAATTAATAACTTGTAATAATTAAAAGAAAAGAATAAATTCATATAAGAAATATTTTAGGGATTTATGTATGCCGGAAAACCTTTCTAATATAGAATATATATTTACAATAAAAATATGTATGTAATTACAATTGTTAGTACAAAATACTTGAATAATAAAATTGACTGCTGAAAATTTAAAACATAATCTTGTAATATATTTTAGGAGTACAGGACACATTAAACTGGGTTTTTAATTTCCGGAAAAAAAAAAAACTGGGTTTTTAACCAAACAGGATAGATAAGTGTAAAATTTTGTTATTATATTAAATTTAATTTTCTTTAAATTGGGAAAAGGGCAAAGGTACAGATTTGTTGCTTTGTTGGGGTGTGTGAAGAAAACGACAAAAGTACAGTAGAGAGAAGCAATTACTGTGTGGCCAATCCTGTGGCAAAGCAGTGATGCCACGCCGCTTACATCCTAGTTGGAAACTTGGATAAATCTGGACTGTTTATTTCACTTCGCACGAATTTCAAAGCAGATTCCCTACAACATACGCCGGATTGAGTTTGATATGGATGAAATTGATCTGAACCGTCTATTTTTTTCAATTGCACCCCCAGTACCGAGGGGGACACAGACTCTCCTAATTGTACTTCTAAAGAAATATTAACAATTTTCTAATTTAGTCTCACAACATTTTTAATTAAAAATTTCTTATTTACTGCAGTGTATAATTTAAGTAGTTCATGCTGAACTGATAAGCATATTCTCTCCCGTTAAAAAACTAAAACAAACAATTAGATATATTTTTTTCTCAAAAAACTAATTAATTGTTTATTTGCTTTCATTTTTTTTAACTTGTTAAATACCCACGTCATTAGAAATTATTACATGTATATACAATAATTTATTTCTAGATTTTCTCTATGCTACGACATCATACCACATTGCATCTAACCATTATTTTATGCAAATTAATTTGTTAAAAAATTATACTAGAAGATGATACGACTAAATTTATTTAATCAGAAAATGTTCAATGTCGTACCAAAATAAGTCTATACAAAATTGACCATCTAGATGCACAATCACCCCAAATATTTTGGCCGGGCACTTGTGCAACTTGGCACGATTTTTTTGGTAAAAAAAAATGACACATTTTTAATTTAATTATTTGAGCACAGAAACATAACACAAAATTTTTTAAATCAGTTCTCAATTAAAAAAAAAAAAAAGGTTGTCCATAGCGTTTTTCCTAATTTCATCAATTCTTCTCTCTTTTCCTTTGAACGCCTGCCTTTAACCTTTTCCAATCGCAACATACAGAACAAGAGAAATTGCACCACAGTAAAATATTTAAAATGGAGAAATAGAAACAACCAAGAGATGTACACGTGTAGGAACACATATCGCCTAAATTAACTTAAATTTTGAGTTTGTATCAGAACCGTACGATCTGCTTCAGCACGAACATTAAAGCACCCGTGAATTCCACCTCGGGTTTGATTGGCCCAGATTATGGTCGGACGGTTTATGTCTAAAGTCAAAATTTGGGTTGCATCCGAGGATCCGGACTCCACGTGTAGAGCCATTAGTCCGCGCCTTTAGAGAGGATCTGATGGACGGCTGAGATTGGTTCTCTTTTCGTTTATAGGCTTCTCTTCCCACTTTCTCTCTCGCTGTCCCCAAAACCTCTGTAGCGCTACTAATTTATCTGTCTCTCTCTCACTCTCTCTCTCTTCACTCCACAGAGGCGAAAAACAAAAGAGAAAAGAATTAAAAATTAAATAAATAAAATTAAGAAAAAAAAAAAGGAAAATATGTTGGGGAAGAGAGCTAGGCAGGCGATGAAGCGAACAACAAGCATGAAGGAGTTCTCCCTCGACCCCTCGGCTGTCCACGTGGATGCCTCTCAGCCATCGGATCCGATGGTGGCGCGCCAGAGAGCGGCGGAGGCGAGGAGGTTCGGAGGAGCAGGGTCTGAGTGGCTGGGAACGCGCCACGTGTCAGGACACCGGACCAGGAGGAACTCTGCCGACTTTGTCGGTGCTGACTCGGCACCTTTTCTCAGAGCTTGTGGTCTGTGCAAGCGTAACCTCGGTCCCGGTCGCGACACCTACATGTACAGGTATTGATCTAAATCTTATGCTTTAAGTTGGATTTGAGATCCGAAAAAAATTCTTTTAAATTTTTTTCACTTTTTATACTCTAGTTGTTTATTCAATTACATTTAGTGGATTGGAGTTAGTGGTATGAATTCCTTTTTTTAAATTCGGACGTAATGGTTGTCAGTTCAGAGATTTAACTCGGAGTACCGATTGTTATTTCGGAGATGGATATGTGAGTCGTTTAATCTAATTAGGAAAAGGTATTTTTAAAACTTGTTCATTTAAGATCATCAGATTCTATTGCCGCCTGCTCAGTAGATCTTTATATTTTTGTTAGTTTAAAAGATTTAAATGAAAAATGCCTAGAGCTTGTCATAGATTATTGAGTATATACAAAGTGACATGATATTTCTCCTGAATTGATTGCTAAGTTAGTATTTTATTTCTGGAACAATTTACTTTTCATGAATCTAAATTTCCCAGTTCCTTGTATGAGCAGGCAAATTGTTATAACTTTTTTTTTTTTGCACAAATACTAACAACAATTTGAAATTAGCTAGGTTTTATATAATTAAAGCAAACACCATATTTTTGTATTTCTAGTAGTAATTATTAGACATTTAGACTCGTCTCATGATAAACAAGTCAATAAAAGAAATACGAAATTTATAATAAAATTTGATTTTGCTGATCAAACGAATCAAATTAACTATTACTTAAATCAATGAGAATCTATCACCTAGAATTGATTTTTTAAAAATCAAACAGTACCTATTCTTGGATCTCAAAATCAAGAAATTTCATTTTCATATCTTATACAATAATGAATAATGTCTACTAGGCCACTATCATTATTTTTATTCACTAATAGAATTACTTACCTAAATCCTCAATTTTCAACAGGGGTGAGGTGGCATTTTGTAGCCAGGAGTGCAGACAACAACAGATGAACTTAGATGAGCGCATTGACAAGTGTGCACTGACATCGGGGCCTGCACAGGCGGCCTCCGACCAATCAGCAAACGGGGAGACTGTCGCCGCCGCATAGGATCCTAAAATGGTTTCCCCCCATAGGTGGATTTCTTATTATATAAAATTATATAGTGAATGTAATATAGAAACTTAATTTGAGGCCAAGCTGGACAGATGTAGACCTGTGAGTGGAGGAGGGGGTGCTGGGATCATGAAATGGATGTATGGTCTAAATTTTGCGACATCAATCCATGTTAAATTTAGAATTAATAGAGAAATGTGTTTGTTGCTTAGACGCCGGTGAGAATCGAGATTTTGGGGGCACCGTTTTGATCTTTTGCTACTTTAGTTAAATAAAATTATGTTATGTAGATAAACTTATAACTAAAATATCCAGAATCTTACTACATTAACTTCTAAATTCTGATATAGTTCCTTTATTTTTGGCAATTGTTTGTTTGATCTCGTACACTAACTAGTAAGAGGAATTAAACGCCTATCATTATTAATGCCATATTATTGATAATATATCTAGATTTTTGACACAGATCTTGATATGATAACACAACTAGATTTATTTTAACGAAATAAATAACTATTCTTGTAAAACTTAACAAAATTAATTGATTGAATATTGTGTATATATTATGCTATATGGGTACTAAAAAATTTACATAATTTTATTTTATTTCGACTATGTATCAAAAGCTAATCAAATATCAACATGTTAAATGTTAGCACTTTTGACACCAATCAATCATGCAACACATTTTAGCAACCAGTTGATAGTTGTTATTATGTAGGTTTTAGCAATTAAGCATAACATTTCTTTCATCTCTCCATAATTATGCCCCAAAAGGATTCAAAACTTTATCATCTTAGCAAAAATTACCTGAATATGCACGAACATTTGATTGGAAATATGTCTATTGATGTAATGTGATTGCATCAACTAGTTGACATAGAACGATGCGGGAGCTTTAGTTTTGTAGTTGTAAATAAATCTTTTATTGTACAGTGCTACCTGGAACTGCTGACGGCTTTGTCTTGCTGCTGCTCCTCCTCAGACAATAGCACCAGACGCTCAGTGCCTCTATCAGTAATCCACCAGGAATGATCAGAAAACAAGTATTTCCCCTGCTAGAAATGCTATACTTGCAGCACTCACTTAAACAAGTTGTCTCACGTTCTGCAGATACCCTGATTCACAACTTATGTGTAAAAGCAGAGTTATCGCTGACTACGCGAGATTACAACCGCTTACCACTCAAATATATACGTCTATATGTATATATTTATAACCTCACATAATCATTATTTGAGAGGGCTTCCAAGAATTAGAGGAACTTGGCTTCCGCAAAGCGTTTAGCCAGCCTTTCCAACTCAAACTTGGAAATGGAAATGGTATCCCTTTATTCCAACCCTCCACCCCTATTTATAGGATTTTATGGCGGTTACTGTTCATCATGAACAATAGGTCGGTGAACAGTAATTTACCAAAATGCCCCTCCAGTAAAGCCCAGTATGGATGGTTATTGGGCCCAATGTGAATAGTACACTGGCCCAGAAAGGCCCAATATGAATAGTATTAGGCCCATAATGAATAGTATCGGACATGGGCTTTTGGGCTTGAATTCTTGGGCTTTTATAATTATATTCTAAATATAATTAAGGCCCAAATATACTATTCCATATATAAAATTGTTCTGAACAATTATATTTCATTTGCAGTTGTAACAATAATTACATAACGTGTCATACACACTTGTAATTTTAATTTGTTTAAGCCTATCATCTCTATGATATTTCTATATTAATTATAACATTTATAATTAATATTTGACCATCTTATTTATTAATTATAACATTTATAATTAATATTTGACCATCTTATTTATTAATTATAACTATTTATAATTAATAACAAGATTCTCTGATCCTGTTCCTATGCGGTGTGACCTAATAGGATCTGTGTTATGTTGGCAGTAGAGTAAAACTTCTACAGATCATAGTTGGCACCTGGAAGTACGCTATGACCCCCAATTACACAGATGATGTTGTCCAGCACAATTCATGATCCTGCAGTAAACTTATTAATTTACATGTGTTAATTCTTTCGCCTTATAATAACAGATCAGGCTCAGGGTAGGTATGTGTCATCCCTACAAACCAAATCTTTTCTTGATCTTGAGTAGATTATTTTATATGATTAATCTCTATTAATCATACTGCATGCATATAATCTTACTTCTATCAAGGGGCTCAGTGTTACTATCACTCGTATAATGATACGAGGGACGATAATACTTTTGGTGAGCATCTCTTCCTCCGCACAAGTTATGTATACTGAAATGCTACCTTTATAACTCCCTTTTACGGATAGCGTTTGATAACATTTATGAGTACACACTTCTCATGTAGGAAATATCACACCTCATACTTTAGAACTTAACACAAATGAAACTGTTAATGACACACACACATTACCATATATCATTTCATTCTGGGTCAGTCAAATACCATGTTCTTTAACATGTATCTATGTGATTAAATGACAATTCTTTGTCTAATTAGTTTTCTTACTAATTACCACGGTTAGTGATAATTTAGAGTGTTTATCATCTATATTATGAAGTTTTATAATTCAAGTCATGAACCCAACTGATTCATAAAAGCAATAACACTCAAGAAACAAAATGATTGACTTCTAGATTACTACCCTAGCACTTCATTTCCAGCATCACACATCTTCTGACCGCATGGCACATGCCTTCTAATCAATACATCCCTTATCAGCAATTTCCTTCTAATCAACAAATACCCAAAGACCCTGACAGTAACCGGCACTTTGGCAATCCATACGCCATAATTTCTGAAATTGATTTTTCCATCGGAAACCAACAATTTGTACACCGAATTTGATGAGTATACTCCTGTTGTGGTCCCGTTCCACTTTATCTTATCCCCATCTTTTCGCATGCAGACTGATGCATATTGTCGCCCGGAGGGAATCAGTACTCTCATAGAGGTGCCACCACCATCGCAATAGTAATGCAATATTCTGTTGCTTTATGTCCATAATGCCCATTCCTCCACATCGTTTGGGTAACCGCGCCGTGTCCCAGCTTACCAGGGGCATCTTCTTGTTGTTGGTATTGCTCTTACCCCAAAGAAAGTCCCGTCGAATCCTGTAAATGCAGTTGATTACCCATTTTGGCAATTTGAAGCATGGCATGAAGTAAACAGGAATTGCCGATAGAACTAATTATGTTAATTGCAGCCTTCCTCCACGCGAGAGCAACTTGCCTTGCCAACCTTGTAACTTTGCTTGAAGCTTATCAATCAATGGCAGGAATGCATTCTTATCCAGTATTCTTACCATAAGAGTCATCCCCAAATAAGTGATCGGAAATTGTGTAATTGAGCAACTTGTGTTGTTCTAGCAATAATCTTTTTAGTCTATTTGACTAATTTGCAAAAAAACATAAAATTATTGAATTTTACAATTTCTTCTATTTTAGAATTATGCAGGTTCAAGTCAAATGAAATTGCAATATGGAATACTTGAACTGAAGAAATCATGAAGACTTATCAAGAATGTAAATTGTAAAATCTAAACCTGGTAAAGTGTTTTTGATGTTGTTTCAACCGGATAAAAACATTGGTAATGTTTGTAAAACGTTATAACGATTATACCTTAAGAAAACGCTGTGAAACAACTTGATCAAAGGCAAAGGAATAAAAAAAATGCTATAACGTTTTAATTAAATTCAGCCTTCAAACAATTCCTTTTTTTATCAAGATTTTACAAAGCAAAACGTTATGTAACGTTTTACAACTGTTGTAACGTTTTTGATCAATTAGCTGAGCTGTTAGAAAATTGAAAACCTAAAATCGCATTATAAGATAAAACGTTGTAACGTTTTAGCTCAATTTGCTCTTTCTGGAGCTGTCTCTATAAATAGAGCAATGGAGTCTCTTCCCCACTTAACCTAGCCGCCCCTAAACTTCAAAAGAGGTGATTTTCTAAGAGCTTGGTTCCACCGTTGTTGATTGAGCTTAAAACTTCAATATCTCTCAATCAATCTCAAAAAACCTCAAATTCACTTCACTGATCTCTAATTAGATTAGGTTAGAATGATCTATTGAGTGTTTCTCTTGTTCTTGAGTAGCTTGTGTGACTTTCCTTGTTTGTAAGGGCTTGCTGGCTCAAACCTCGAGTTGCTCGTGGGACATCCCTTGGTTGTAAGGGCTCGCCGGCACTCATTTCTTATTGGTCGTGACTTCTCGTTTTGTAAGGGCTCACGGTTCACAGTTGTAATCCTTTCATATTGGGTAATAGAAAGACGTACCTAGAAAGAGGTTGCGATATCCCGGAGACATATGACTTTGTTTTTCCGAACAACGTTATCATCCCGCGTGTCAAATTTCTCTAAACTCATATATTTACTTTTAATCGCATTTATTTTTCAGTTTTTGAGCAATTAGCGGTGCATTTAGTTTAACAACTTGTGATTGATTGAAAAATATTGGCCCTCTGCTGATTTAAATTTATGGGAAAAATAGTGCTTTTGGAGTAGTTGACACTCAGGCCTGACATTTTGGAGAACAGTTAAAGCAGAATCTTAAAGGAAACCATCGTCATAGTGTCAGCCTTTATTATGAATACTGTGTCATCCGCGTACTGAAGAGCCATGAGAGGTTGCTCAATTTTTGGGGATAGATGATAAGCATAAATTATATACACATTTTGATCTGATTTTTATCATAAGATAACTCCAATTATCATGTATTTTGAGTATAAAGTAAATAGATTACACCTATAATCAAATTACTACAGTTGTTTGGCTTTAAGTCGTAGGAAAAGATGAAAATGGAAGAAATTAGTCCTCAATGCGGGTTAGCCACTTGCATTCACAGCCAGTGCGGACGCACTCAACACTTAGCCAAATTTTCAGCCTCTCAGCAGACCAAGGAATTTTTCCCGAGCCTACTACGGACGCACTGGCCATCCAATGCGGATGAGCCCAGCTGCACTGAGAACTTAGCCGATTTCAGGAATTGTACACTCACAGCCAGTGCGGATGAGACCACCTACACCCATATCCAGTGCGGACATACTAAGAAGATCTTCAAAGTTAAATAAGGAAACTCAGTATCCAGTGCGGATGAGACCACCTGCACTCACCACCAGTGCGGACACACTGGAGTCGTAGAAAGCCAAATTTACACAGTTTCAATACGGTTTCTATTTTTGGCGCTTCATGGACATGTTTTACAGCTAAATATGGACAAGTCAACCTGGGAAATAATCCGAATATAACACCCACTTACCTCACTACTATGCTTCTTAATTGGGCATAGTCATTGGCTATAAAAGGAGAAGTTAATTTCTCATTCAAGCATCATCCATTCCCATCTCTCTCTCCCTTAGTGCATGTCAATTTCCATCAAATATAACGATAAATCTACAACAATTTCTGGAGTTCCTAAAGCTTTTCTTAGAAGGAGAAGAAGGTCCAAGCAAGATTTCGGCAAGTTTGAGGTTTTTGATTCAATAAAGGGTGTAATCATTTCTTTATTCTATTTGTTCTTATTTTTGCCAATTTTTGTAATGGATCTCTCAATGAGGGAGTAGATCTCTCTTTAGGAGTTTACGTTAATGCATGAACTTGTTTAATTGTATCTTATTCGGTTATTTGTTTTTGTTATGATTGTTTTTGTGGGATTTGATGTTAATTTCTGTGATTTTATCATTCGTGTTAATTACATAATTAGTACTTGAATTGTAGTTATCCCGTTTTGGATTTGAAAGAACCAAAATTGACTAGGATCAATAGGATAGTACCAAATTATGAATGCAAATACCCTAGGTTTGGTTTAGGATCTAACCAATTTGTAATCTAAGCCGGAACTATAGAAATTAAGGTTAGGAACTTGATGAAGGACCTAACCGTGAAGCCAAACCCTAATTAGGACATCTCAAATCGAATCGGATATTAGTATAATGAACTTAATTATGAAGTATCAATATTTGAGGAGAGGAGAGACTAATAAGAGCTCAATGGATCTAGGTAGCTAGGGTGAAGGATCTAATCGTGAAGTTCAAATTACTTAGACACGTCATTAATTCACGAAAGTGACTCTTAATGATACATTATGTTAGAAATCTCATCAAATCATACATGAACTTAAACAAATACCGAATAGATAGAGTTAGCAAGGGATTATAGACCGAATACCCCTAGGTCTTCTTTACTTGAAAGCAAACCAATATTTATTTCCTTTATTTACTTTAATTATTTAAAATTTCTCTCTCTCGGGTATTGAACCCAAAACTTAGAAATTGTTAGAATAACCCCCCCCCCCCCAATTTACTTTTATTGCACTTTACTTTATTTTATTTTTTGAAATTTATTATTAAAGTTTAAGCATAGTATTTAAACATACTTTCTGTGGATCGATACCTGACAATATACTACATGGTAAGATTATATACTTGCAATCTGAACCAAAAGTGTATTTAGGGATAAAAAGTACATCTTGATTGTACTGAAACTTTGGACTATACATTTTTGGTGTAACAATAGACGCGAAACCAACACCATGTTGATATTTGAAATCATGGCCTGAAGAACATCGACAGCTAGGAGAAAGAGTAATGGTGAAAGGGGATCTCCCTGTCGGAGACCCTTTTTGTGTGGGAAGTAAACCGATTGGTCTCCATTGATTATGACTCTTATGGAGCTGGTATTCAGTATGGTTGCAATCCATTGGATCCATCTAGTAGGAAAACCACGTCCCTTCATCACCGTTATTAGGAATTGCTAATTGATTGAATCAAAGGCCTTGGAAAAATCCACCTTTGCAAAGATGGCCTCATAGCCCCCTGTTGCCAAGTGGCGAATTATTTCCTAGTTGAAAGGAAATTTTCTGCAATGTACCGACCTTTAACGAAAGCCGTTTGATAAGTGGAGATTAGCATCGCAGAACTTTGGCCAAACGGTTTGCTAGTATTTTAGAGATCAATTTGAGCAGCAAATTGATGATAGTTTCTACGATCATCCGTTGGACCTCGGGGAGGTCAATCGGACTAATATCATTTTTATTTCGAAGAAAGAACTGCCACAGAGCACCTCCGATTAGATTTTATATCTTGAAAGAACTAATTGTGAAGTTAAAGAAAGTATTATCATAATTGACGGAAAAGTAGTGTATGATTGTTGTAATATTCTGTCATAATCAATCAAATTCTTTTTCTATCATATCAAATTATTGGTTTTGTACTTCTAGCTCAATACTAGGAAAAAATTTCCTACTCTCCTTTATGATGTTATTTTTATTGAAAGAAAAAATAATTACGCTGAATTAAGGATAAGGTTACGGTGCTATGAGTTGCATAGAGGCAGGGGCGGAACTAGAATATTGAGATGAGGGGGACTAGAAAATAAATGGTAGTGTAATTTTATTTTATAGAGGGGGCTAAAAGTATTAATACATATAAAAATTATAAAACTTAATGGACAAAATTGCAAATTTTCAATGCATGGAGGTGGCTTACCCTTCTTTTGTGTCCATTACCTTCCGCCCCTGCATAGAGGGCTACGGTGCTACGGCTCAATATTCGAGTTTTTAAAATCCTAATAGTCGATCCGAACCGTTTATCTTGATCTTCATATTAATATGTGTTTGGAGACCAAATTTTACATTTTTTGGAAATTTTTTACTATTTTTTTTAGATAAGTAGAAAATCAGTTGATCTAATTTTTTTTTGCACCATTTAGATATTTGATTTTCTACCTATCTAAAAAAATAGTATTTTTTTAAAAAAAAATGTAAAATTTGGTCTCCAAACATATATTAATATGGAGAACAAGATGAACGGTTCGGATCAACTGTTAGAATTTTAAAACTCAAATATTGAACCGTAGTATCATAGCCCTCTATACAACTCATAACACTGTAGCTTTATCCCTGAATTAAACAAAAAATAGCAGTAGGTAAGATTAATAAAAAAAAATGGTGTTAAGCGTAATGTAAGAGATGTGACTAATGAGCACAAGACAAAGACAAATGAATCTTATGTTTTATTAATTAGCACAATGCAAGACAAATGAATCTTATGTTTCATTAATTAAGTTTGATAAAATAAAAATTACATTAAAAGGGGCGGTGCTTTGACATCATATATCCCACCAACAATCATCAAATCAATAAAAGAGTTAATGACCTCATTTGCCACCTCTTATCAAACTATTAAATCATCGAATACAAACAAAACTGAACTAATCAGTAATTAAAAAAAGTGTAGTCTCACTTGTAGAGACATTATGACTTAGATGCTGACATGGATTAGAGAAAATCATCACCTTTTGTGATATTTAATAAACTGTTTAATTTTGGGGTGCACTGAATTAAACATGCATCTCCAACAACTTGCAATCACAACAAATATTTGCTGTTTTACAATAATCCACACTGTCCAATTGAATTTTTTTTTTTTTTTTCTTTTTATGTGTCCCCATCTTTGAATAACAAAACTTAATTATACGTGATGCGCCAAATATCCTTATATACTCTAGATTTCAAAGTTTGGTTTTCACTTCTCAGTTTGTAAGCATCACTTTTATTTAATTATATACATAGTTTAATGAGAAAGCTTCAGCTACCTCCGCTTTTTTTTCTTCTTATTCTTCATTAATAACTTCAAATTAAAAATCATTAGATATGATCTATATCAATTTCTCTATGCGTATTTCAACTTTATTTTGATTATATCAAGTGTTTGGAAAAATAGATATTGATTTTTGAACTGATTGATTCATATAAAATAAAATTGAAAAGTGATAATTTTTTATGAGCATGTAGAAAAATTAATATTGATTTCATTTAATTGTTTTATTTTGACATATAAATTAAAAAAAAAATTAGAAAATTAAAAATAGAGACATAATAAAGACAAAAAAATATATATATATATTTGAAATTTTGAACCCTTCTCTAATTTAATTACATTATTTATTTTAGTGTAATAGATACCGCTATCGATTCCAGTGTACAAATAATGCGTGAATATAGTACTTTCTTTGATGACTAGGCAATGTTTTGGAAATTGGAATGCTAAATGGGTTGAGCCAGTGAGACTTGAATTAATAATTACACTTCCTTTGGAAGTCCAAGTAATACAATTATTATACAAATCACTTTTGCTTACAATGTGCTATCAGATTCCTTCATGAAAGCAACATGTTTGGTACTAGGTCTAGGTCTAGCTCATATTTTCTGGGCCAGGCCCAATTATTGTTTTGGGCCGGGCCGGTGGATGGTCATAAAAAAATATGTCCAATTTAAATTTACAGGAAACTTTGAAAAACCTAAATACAGTGATTGGACAATATTGATACTACTGCTGCACATCAAAGCGAACCAATTAAGAATAATAAGATGAACACATAAATACGTACAAGAATTAATAAAAATGAATATACGTTTTATCTCCATTCTAGCACTAGTCTGTCTAGCCTGACCATATAGTATTAGTTTGTACAACAATCATCAATTATTAGGCATCTAGGGACACATAATTAAATCATGTGAAAAATATATATTAATAGGATATATCTTTTTTTTTTCTCTAATAATATATGGAACAAAATTGGAAATACAAGAGCAGCATACCTTGTCTCAAAAAAAGAAAGAAAATTATGCAAAAATATCAACTAAATAATAAAATGTGCTCCAAAAAGTATCTGAGAAAACAAAATTAGAACTCTCAAATCGCACACAATCCCGTGCATTCCTATCCTAAAAAAAAAAATTATGAAAACAAACTCCTAACCAACTGTTTATTTTTAGCACAAATTAACATGAACGATCATTACGAATAAGGGAGCTGTTCAGGCGGCACGAAAGAGGCACCCCAGCTAGCCTCTGTCATTGACGGGTCCCATGCCATGAACTCATTGACAGATCCAAAGTTGAGCATTGGTGGCTCCGGTTGTTGTCCGTTTGCTGGAACCGTCGTATCCGGAACATCCAAATCTCTGTTACATTGAAGTATTCCATATGCTTGCAATTTAAATTTTCAATCAAACAAAGATAAACATGTATATTTTACACCAAGGGTTAATAATATTTACACATAATAAGCATCGAATTACCTAAGGTACATCAAGCATGGGTCAGCTGGTTCAAGGCAATTTGTTGGATTTACCGAAACCTCGGTTTTCAATTGGAAGCCCTCGGTTTCTGCAGCTCCTTGCACAGTCAATGCATCATTAGGTAGTTGCATATAGGCCCCGTCAGCTTGCGGTTGCACATAAAACCTATCTTGTGGGGGTTGCATGTAAAACTCATCTTGTTGCGGTTGCATGTAGGTCCCTTCGGGCTGCTGAATGTTTAACACTTCTTGTTGTGGTTGAAGAAACACCCCGCTTTGGTTTGGTAGACTAGACGAAGACGATTCGCCAGGACTAATGCATTTTTGTAATAATATATTCTACCATGCAAAAGACCAAACACAAGCTCATTACAAACAAAAAAAAAAAAATACTACTGTTTGCTTAAAATGAAATAGGCATAATATATTTTTAGGTATATCTATTTAATTACCTTCCTTTCAGTGATCTGAGCAAGGATCCTCATAAGCATTCTCTCGCGCTCTTCAAAATCTATTGGGGTCATAGGTGCGTCTTTCTGTTGCTCCGGGTCTATATAAAAGAACCTAATGCACACAAAATGGAAACATTACACTTGCCTTTATTACAAAATTATGAGAAATATAAACTAATTAACCTTATGTACTGCTGGAGGCAATGCAGCTTCTGTTGATGCTTGGCTAATTCTGACCCGAGCTCCTAAAAGATAACACACGGTTGCACACGATATTAATTAATTCCATAATTATTTCAATAGTTGCTTACAAATGTGTGCTAGTTATTTGATAAACATTTAATGACCAATTTAAGAAAGTGCAAGATTGTACATCATGATAAAATTTAAATTCATTAATAAATGTTGAAAGAAATAAGTACCTCATGATCAGAGTTGGCCTCAGAAGAACTGGAACTGGAATCATTAAATAAAAGTGCAATCAGTTAGTTTACTGAAAAATGAAAGAATTCATATGAGAAGATATTGTAATTTTTGACGTTTTGCTACCAAGTTGTTTTATTAATTTCTCCAAATCAAAAATGTATGCACAAACTGAATATATTTTACCTTGATGCAGCTTGCTGTGCTGCCATATCATTCTCACATTTGAGCCTGCCAAGCATCTCTAACAGACTCTACATTTTGTTATTTATAATCAACCATGTTTAGTTATTTATTTTTGTATATGACAAAAGATGAGTGAAGTTGAAAAATGAATTGATCGATCGAAAGGACGAAAGGACGAAAGGACGAAAGAAATTAAGCTCTTACTGCTTGGTTTTCAATGCGCCTGCTGTCGAGACAAAGATATGAAGGGAAACAATATTACAAAAAATTTCATTAGTAAGTTTTCAAGGAGATAAAAATAAATAAAATATTATGTTTCTGATATTAGAAAGTACAAAAAGAATATTATATACCCTCTATCATGATCTGCGAGGTTGATATATCTTGAAAGCACATCCTCAATCCTAACATATATAAAATATGTTATTGCTAGAAACAAAAAAATGATACAAATCAATGTCGCTGCTCAGTAATATTAATATCATCTTTCATATAAACAAGGATTTTAACCCTGCCAACCATGTTTTGTTGATAATTTAGCATTTTCTCTACATTTTGTTAATATTTAAGAAAAGTGTGTGATTTAAATTTGAAATGCTTTTCATGTACCGACGTCAAAAATGCCACCCACACGAACTTAATGAAATTTGCATATATGCAAGCATCGATCAGAAATTAATTATGCGCCGATTTTGAAAATATAAGATCAATCCAAATTATTTGAAACCTTCTTCGGGCCGAGAAGTGGCTAAGCTTTCCAGAGGGAGAGAACATTATAAGCGCGACCTCGACATCACACAAAACCGCTAATTCATACGCCTTCTTGATCAAACCGCTACGTCTCTTTGAGAAAGTCACTTGGCGTGACGTCGTGTTGCCGATTCTCACAATCGGTACCTTCACCCTCCCCATATTTTCTTCTTCCTTATAAATTCTTTCTATGAGATAATTAATTAAAGAGTAGAGAATTGAGTAATGGTGGAATTGAAAGAGAGCAGTAGGAGGAGGTGCTTAGAGGAATGCATGGAGAATTGGAGAGAAAGGGAAGGAGGAGAGAAGGGGTATATAAATATAAGAGGTGGTTGGAGAGAGAAAGAGGGAGAGAAATGGAAGATGCAGAGCAGAAATAGGAGAAGAGCGCGTAGAGTTAGTTTAAAAAGGTGGAACCATTTAATCAATTAATTAACACATATAATCAGTCAGTTAAGATTGAACGGAATCCACTCAGAGGCTAATCAATCTACCGGGTAAATATTTTAACAGATTAGTTTTGACTTCATACAGCGCAATATTATAGAATTAAAAATGCGCTGCAGGATAGTAAAAGTGGTCTGTTAAAATTATATACCCAATGCAACGTGGTTGAGTTGCATAGGCTACTATGGCGTCCCCACAAAGTCAGCCGAGGTAAGTGGAATTAGTTTGTTTTTGCAGTTTGGTACCAAAGAATCTTATAATTTTTTTAAAAATAATTTAAAATTTAATGGCTTAAATAAAATAATGGGTATATTTTAAGCTTTTAATTTTATTAAAAACAAACACAAAAAAGTAAATAAAATTAATTATAGACACCTTACTTGTTAAATATATTCAGATCAACAATTTGAATTCGTCTCCGAATAAAAAAATAAATATAGGTACCTACTTATTAAAAATATCAGGGTCAACATTCCATCATTCGATCAATCATTCAAAACTAATACCACAATTTTAAAGTTGAAGCCACTAATTCATTGATAAATTTGAACTAATAATATGTTAAAAAAATCAATTAACATGACCCATTTGAGTACTGTTTTGACTTAAACGCTATACATGATCACGTGACCATTCATTTTTTTGTTTATGTTATTTCAAACCCCAATTAAAAAAAAATTAACTAACATGACCCATTTGAGCACTGTTTTGGCTTAAATGCTATACATGACCATGTGACCATTCATTTCTTGTTTATGTTATTTCAATCCCCAGTTTACAAATTTAAGAACAAACCTAGTTAGAGAAAGGAAAAATGAAAAAACACAAATACTCTCTTGGACCAAATTTGGGCCCTTTGATTCTCAACGGACTATTATGTAAAAACTGAAAGTAATACAACTAAAAAAGTAAAAATAAAATCAACGGCTCTATCCGACAATTCCGAAATCAAACTAGTACCCGAAAAACTAGCAAAATATTGATTGAACCCAACAGTCAACAATAAATCAACTAACCAATTCTCGTAAAATCCAGCAATAAACAACCAACAGGTCCAACACAGATTATCGCGCAGACCGCCACAATATCTGTTTCAACCTAATCTCTATATTTCTTAATCGTAATTCGCATCATATCAAGATTATAACCTTCAAATATTGGAATTCATATCACCTACCCTAATATAATATTTAATATTTCTGTTTAGATCCGGACTGATACGGAACAAGTCCCAGGAGACGAGACCGTACAGGTTTTGATGGTTTCCGGAGCTCGACTTGTTCCGGTTCAGGGAACTCGACCCGGGTCTTGCTTGTGGAAGGGTCGGGACTTTGGGTAATTATTGCGGTACTCTTATTCTAACATCTTAGTACCATTAATTGTCCAAAGTCTGCCTCTAATACTTCGGTATTCAGGGCTTATATAAGATATCATCTGACAATTATTTCTGTGTTGTCAAAGTTGTCATACATACGGTTTAGTAGACACTTCATAGTTGCTCTATGGAGATTTATTCGTACGGATGACGGATGCCACTGCAGGTTGAGATGGGTTTCTCAACCAGACGTCCGGACCCCGACCTGCTTTATCTCGTCGTGTCGGAACGACACCTTAAATGAGATCTGGGCCGTGACAGGCTTGCTTGGTGTTGTGAAGGTATGGGTCTTATTCTTCTTCCCAGCCTGGTCCGGCGAAAGAACTCCGAGACCGGGTTATTCATGACCTAAACCTCATTCTTTTAAGGGTCTTGTTTACATGGCCCTATCACGGACCGTCTAATTAGAATTCGCACAAATATTAAAGGGTTCTTGTGCATTCTACCTCGGGCTAGATTGGTTTAGATTCTGATCGGACGATCCGGATCTAAATAGAAATATTATGTTACCTAGAGTGCTTACAATTCTGAGAAGTTGGATGTTTCAAATCTCAGCCAGTACAAATTCTGGATATAATAACATTTTCATTCTAGTTGTACAAATTTAATATTGAAGTGATAATTAAAATTACAATTATATGTATGTGGAACGACGACTAATTTAGCATCTTACTGAAATTAGTAATCTCTTTAGAAGTATCACATGATTATTTACAATTGTTTTAAATACTAATTTCAGTAATGCAAAAGAGTAAATTACATGACAAGAAAATATATTAAATTTTAACGTCTAACAAAATTGAAATTAGAATATATTATACTGATAAAAATAGTTTAAAAATTTATTGAAAAATAAGTGGTAATTACAAATATGATAAATGCATTATCAGTAACTGATTAGGTGCAAACACTCATTTGTGCCGTTTAAAAAAAAAAAAAAAAAAAAAAAAAAAAAAACAGATAACAGTTCAGCTTAAACTGATTAGAAAATAATGTTTTTTTTAATTCCTCTGTTCCACAGATAAAAAGTAAAAATGGTTTTACCAGGTCAACTGTAATTTTACCAAGCAAACCGTTTTTAATTCCTCTGTTTTTTTACTGATCAACCTCTTCAAAACTGCATAAATTTTATTTATCATTAAAATTATTATCTATGATTGAAGCAACATCAGACCATAAAGAAAAAAAAATTAAATAAATAAACAAACATGAATGAATTAACAAATCAAGCCTTGAACACAGTATGTCCCAAAAACGAACCATCCAAGGAATAGAGCTGAGAAAATCGCCATGCCAACAAGGAATGGCCACCCGGCCATGAAAACCCCAATACAAACAACCACAAGAAATGGTGAAAATGACCTAACTACCGACATTTTGTCTACCCACCTCCCTTTCCATAATATAAGCACACCCAAATTGACCACATTCCAATTTAATGAACCGTCATAGGCTAATTGGTTGAGGCATCTAGACACAAATGAATGACAGTTACATGTGAAGAGGTTGTAGAACTTGTGCTGGAACTGCCTCATGCTTGTATTCAGTGCATCATCCCATGACAATGCAGTCCCGCTCTCAGCATGCTTGTATGGTATCATGCATTTATGGGTTGCCATATTGGTTGGGAAACAACACTGCTAAAAAAATATAAATCAACAAGTGCAGACAAACCAAGAGAACTCACAGTACTAATTCTAATCAGCAGAATTAATCAAATTTCAGAAAAAAATTTATTCTGAAAAACAATGAGTTTTGCATTTGAGATGCCGGTATGATGTTCACCCATGTCTGGTACTGACTTATGCTAACATTTTTGATAATACAACACGTGCGTAACAAAATCAAACTTAAAGAACAATGTGTAACACATTTGTAACATAGCAAAGATAAGATAGACACACATGGTGCATATTAAATCCCACAAAAGATCAAAGAGAAGTCAAGCCAAAGTTTTTTAAATAAAAATAAAAAATAAAACCTTATTTCTGTCGAGTGGGATATATCTAGCAATAGCACCGTAACCAAATTCATCAACATTGACTAAGTTTGATCCGAAGAAATCCAGCACAGTGCCATCCTCGCGGCAGATGCCAATGTGGCCTATATAAGGCACCAGCCAAGAGACAACTGGCAGTGGGGTCCACACCAGGCAACAAGGAAACTTCAACCGCTTTGGGTCAATTGGCTCGAGTGGCCAAAATGTGAAAGAGGAAGAGTCTTCAATTTCAATTCCTGGTTCGAGCTCCATTGGAAGATGCGCTTTTAAAGATATCCAGCTGTGCTCTTTGGATTTCTTTTTCTTGTAATTTGATATACGGGTATAATTATAGATTGTTGTGACTTGCGAGTGCTTGTATTCTAGCTGATGAAAAAACGAAAGGTAAGTGCTAAAAAAGATGAGCAGATTGCAGTCTTCAAACAAAATAAAGGGATTGCTAGGGCTAGTTGAGGCTCTAATTTGAACTTCTCATAATTTTTTTTCTAAAAAAAAAAAAAAATTTGGCTAGAAATTCGGTAATTGTTTTTTTTTTTCTTCTTCTTCTTTATCACACATTTAGAATCAAAAAATAGTTCAAATGATTTAGAAAATCAAAATCAAATTAATATCTTTGTTTTGTACAAAATAGAGAGTAAAGCAAATACTTGGAACCGTCAAAAGAGGCTGGATTGGAAATTAGAATGAGAGTTGAAAAGTGGGTAAATATTTTATATCAAAGTTGCCATTTTTAATTAAAATCTAAACTCGAGATATTGGACACACACCAAGGGTTTCATGATTTGCTTGAGGGAGTAACACAAAACAGAAAGTATTAAGAATACTGATTTTTTTTGTTCTCTTTGGTGGGTGGGTGGGAGTGAAACAGGAAAGATGCATGAGCCTGTGAACCTGAGGAGTGGTTAGTTGTTCAAGAATTCCAGTTGTTAAGAACGGGAAGTTAGGTAATCTCAGTGATGCAATGTCATCAAAAAGTAAAAATAAATATAAAACTTAGCTTAAATTTGAGCTTAAGCATGAACCTGTTGGTACCTTTGTTCACTGAATTTCATTCGGAATTAAAAAAAAATCTACTTGTTTTTATTTTTTTCATATTTATTAAAAGAAAGAAAATGCAAAGCTTAAGCATGTGCACCGACAGGAATCTGATATCAAGTAATGAGAAAGAGAACTAAGAGAGAAAAAAAATTCAAAAAAACAAGAAGGAAAAAATGAAGCATGGAATTTTATTTTACTTCGGGTCAATGTGTATATTTCATGTGTTCACCAGCAATAAGACTAGGATCGATCAATCCGAAACCTGCTTGACAGATCATCCCACCAAAAGCTGGTATTGCTCGATTGTATAAAATGAAGAATACTACTTTAATAGTTAAACCAAAATAAACAAAGACTGGGATGCAACATGCATAACATAAATGCTATTAACAGAGCTTGACTATGCACCAGCATTGACGTCAACCAAAAATTAAACCTTATTAACTAAACTGGACAAAAAAAAACATCATTCACTATCTGCCATAATACAAATGAAATTTTCATTTAAGCCCACTTCAAATGAAAATTTAATATTCAAAATTTCAGAAATCAATAAGGAACTAAACTTTAAAATTTCTGGCCCAAAATTTCAGGCAGTTGACCTCAGTGAGTTCGAAATAAGGAACTAAACTTTTAAAAGAGAGCATTGTGCCTATAGGGGAGATCCACAGACTTGAGAGAGAGAGAGGGGTCAACCTCTGTGGGTTAGAGCAGATTCGCAGTGAGTGAGAGGGTGGTCGATCCAGTACTTTCTGATTCTCTTTGTATGGCGAGAGATAGGTTTAAATGAGCACAAATGCACATAATGCATGCCATTTTGAACTCAAATTTGTCCTCGGTTGTGAAATCAGATAGAGAAAATAAAAGACAAATACCAAAGTACTTGAGGGGGGAAATTGATAAAGCTGATTCAATACATGGAAATAGGGTATAGCTTAATGCAAAATTTCTGAAATTATGATGGATCTAGACGGTTTATATGGATTTTGTAGATCATCTGAAATTTATGAAATCAGTTTAATCAACGGAATTCTGAAAAATGTGCAACGGTACTTCATCCATGTACTGGAATTTGTGAAAAAAATCTGAAATTATGTCATACAGGGAATGGAACAAGGATTTAGTACTTGGGAGATCCGCGGTGCTATTAGTCTGGGGCTTTCACACATCAAGGGAAAGGGAAGAACGGGATTCAGCAAAGGATGAGAGAGACAAACCTTGTACGTGCGTAGACACTTCGGGGAGAACGTACCACCAATGCTGATGGAAAGATGACACTTACTGGATGGAGAGAGGGAACCCACCAGCGCGGGAAGGAGGCGGAGGCGGAGATACCAGTGGCAGAGAAGGTTTTGCTAAGGAAGAGACCCCGCAATTGCTAGGGTTTTACTGTTTTCGCAAGAGATGGAGAAGAGGAAAGAGGGAGAGAAGGAATTTTGACTTATTTAGGATTTTATGAATTTATTTATATGTACCTTATTACGTATCGGGTTGAATTAAGGTCTACTGATATGCAGGTAACCGCATCATGTATCCCTTTCCAGGAGCAGTCACAAAAAGTGAATTAGAAAAAAAAAAAAAAATGAATTCCATCTTCTTGAGAATTTTTGCAGATAAACCACATGCAGCTAATTTTTGACATGGCACCAAAATTTCAATTATGAATTAAGAAAGAATTTATTTCTTCTTCTTTTTTTTTTTTAAAAGAAAAGTTGGTTAAGTATATCTTAAATCTTATATTTAGATAAAGCCAACCTTGACAAAAGATTAGAGCTTTTATGTTGCTAGTCTCTCAAAAAAACAATTTTGACAAAATACAACATTGTCATTAATCTTAAATTTAGATAAAATACAACCATATGTTACCATAGGTTATCATAAACAGCCATAAGATTATGCATTATAATTCATTTGACTTTGTTATTTTTATTTTAACCTTAATAAGAAACACACAAATATTAATAGCAATTTAAGCGGTCATTTTTTTAATACCCAAAATATATATATATATATATATATATATATAAATAACCTCCCTTTTTTTTATATATATGCCGTGATCGCCTGGACATTAGGCGGGCCAAAATTTTAGCAAACCGCTCATACCTGGGGCGCTCCATGCTACACACCAAACCGTCCGCTACCCAAGCGGTCCAAGCCCCCAACAAACTGGCCCCGATCACGACGGTCCATTAAATATAAAATATTACCATCTAAATTAAAATATTATTTTTTTTAATAATATTAACTTCTTATTTTAATTTTTTTTAATAATATTAAATTCCTACCCGTGAACCAACCTTAACCAACTCGTGACCACTCCACTCTCTGTCTCTTCCTCCTCACTCTCCACTCTCTCTGTCTCTTCTTCCTCCACACGCTGCACCAAAAAAAAATGCAGAAACAGAGAGTCTCGCCGCAGCAGTAGAAGAAAAGGAAAAAAAGAAAAGTCTGCTAACTTCGCTCTCTCTCTCTCTACTTTGCCGGTGCTTCACTGTTGAATTCGTCACTCCTTTTTCTCGGGTAAGTTTTTAATTTGAATGGATTGAATGTTAAGTTGTATAATTATTGAATTCAATTGGAATAGAATCGATTCGATACGATTTGAAATGATTCAAATCAATTCAATACAATTTGAATCGAATCGTTTGAATGTTATTGAATGTGATTGTGATTACGATTTTGGTTGTGATTGCAGTTATGATTGTGATTAAATTAATAATTGCTATTAAAAATGTTAGGGTTTTTGAAAAAATAAATGTTAGGATTGTGATTGTTTAGAAAAAAATTCATGTGATTATTAGAATTGTGTATTGTTAGAATTGTGATTGTTAGATAAAAATTCATGTGATACAAATTCATGTTATGATTGTGATTGTTAGAATTGTGTATTGTAATGTTATTTGGTAATTGGTTATAATTTAAATTTGATTAAAATTCATGTGTTAGAGTTATTTGGTTAAGATATAATTTTATAAGTGTGGTGAGATAAATGGGTGAGATGGTTTATATTGTCAATGTAGTAATTGTAATGTTAAGTGTTAGTTGTATTATGTATTTTTGTTGTGATAATAAAAACATGCGTGTTATATTAGTTATTAATGTTTGCATGCATGTTATAGCATGTTATAAAATGTTGTAAAATATTTGCATGCGTGTTATTAATGTTTGCATGCATCTTAAAAAAAATTTCTTTATTCATGCATGCATCTTATAGTTTATAGTTATAAAAAATTATGGTTATAGTTTATGGTTAAAAATTTAGGGTTAGGATTTATTGTCGAATTTAGGGTTAGGGTTTATGGTCAAATTTATGGCCCATATTCTATAATTATTATAAAAATATTATATAATTATAGTTATCATTAATATATTAATATTGTATAATTAGTATCTTATTAATTTTATATAACTATATAATTAATATGTTATATTGTTAGTATATTAAATAATTAATATAATAATAATTACTGTAGTTATATTATAATATATAGTTATATTATTATTAAGTTGTATTATATGTCCCTAATTGTTAAAATAAGTTACCAGATCAATGTATACTATAGTTGTTTTAATTGTCCATAATTGTTTTAGAAAAATATCATATGTTTTAATTGTCCATAATTGTTTGTAAATGTAGTATGTCCAGAGAGCGTAGACAATGGAGTCCCTCCGGATGACGTGGATCCCCCTCCTAATGTTGTGGATCCGACTGGAGCAGGTCCGTACTTGGTGGATCCGACTGGAGAGGGCTGCAAATAAATCATGGCAATAGTGCCTTCATAAATATAATAATTTGCAATGTCATTAATTAGGAGGTAATCAAATAAACTAACATTGTAACCATATATTCTTGGTTTTTCATTCCCATGGACCAGTATGGCAATATTGCTTTCTTGGCGTTTCATTTAGAAATATAATAATCATGGCAATAGTGTTCTTTCAAGAAAATGTTTTGATTTCTACTTATTGTATCTTCATGTTGGGTTTTATTCTTGATTTGGATAGCCATTTGCTTTTTTTCATTCTGTGTATTTTTTTTTTTGCAGTTAATTGAATTAGTTTCTCAGATTCTACTGGATAGTTAAGGTATTGAAAGGGTTTTGCTTCATGATGATGATCTTGTAGGTGTGGTTTATCTTATAAGGTGCACTTTAGATGGTTGAGCTGTAAATGTTGAAATTTATTCGACATTTCATGCAAGAAATTGTTGTTGTTTATATTTTGTTGTGCATTAAATGATTGTTAAATTTCCAAGATGTGCAAATTTAACAATCTCAGTGAAATGAGTCAGTCGGATCCACCGTCTCAGTACCATCGGTACAGATTCAATGTTTGACCCAGTTGAAGTGTGACCTTTTATTCATGCATACCTCCATTTATTTTAAAATTTTCAGTACAGTATTTTCTTTTTTCTTGTAGGATGAACTAGCGATAGAAGGAAATCTACTGAGTGCTAAGATATCTGTCAATGACACCTCAACTGATTTCGTGAATAAAACAGCTGGGAAAATAATAACACAAGCACACAATACCAAGTATCTAGCAACATCTAGCAGATTGTAGTTGTTTATGATGTAAAAAACATGCAGTTGGTTTTCTTCAAGGCAGATTAAGATATAAACTATATACTCTTCTTCTTTTTTAATTTTGAAAAAGAGAGCGTGCAAATGACTTAATTACTGTCATTCTGTTTTGATAAAAGATTGCTATCACAGGAACTTATCTAAACAATATTTCATAGAAAAATTTAACTAAAAGTATCATAATTATACTTAAAAGTTGCAATTTAGACACAACTTGTGTCCTTATAATGAAAAAGTTTCATAGCTAAGAAATTGAAAAAAAGAAAAAAAAAAAGAAGATAATTTTTATAGAAGGAAAAGAGAAGAAATGATTTTTATATAACTTGCTCTTTCTCTGATTGGTTCATAACGCTAGTAAGCGTAGCAAAGAAATTAAAACCCAGTGGTTAAGAAATAAAGATTGAATTAGTTTCTATTATTACCAAGACAACTGTATTTAGAGGAGTAGAACTAGGGTGCTCTTAACAGGGGCGGATCCACTGTAGCACGGGGAGGGGGGGTCAGCTGTCCCTCGCTGAATTTTCAAAATTAGTGTTAAAAATCTGTTTTTCGGACCTCTACTCCTCCTTGGAATTCAAATTGCCCCCCTGTAGCCCATTCTAGAAGTCTAATAGACGGAACGGAGCCCATATAAACTCTGAGCGAAACAAATTAATAGAGCCCAAATAGGTGCTGATCCCCAATAGCGAAAATTAGTTGAACCAAAATATTTTTATTTATTTATTTATTTTTAACTCAAAGGCAGATGCTACCAAATTGAACCAAAATGTTGATTTCAAATTCCTTATAAATGTTGAATTGTTGATTTTTTCCAAGTAATTTAGGATTTTTATTATATTGATTGATATTTTTTTTTGTTATGTTGAATTGTACCCGATAAGCTATTGGGTTTGAATCCGATAAGCTATTTGCATCCGATTATTGCCCCGCCCTGACAAAAATTCTGCCTCCGCCCCTAGCTCTTAAGCTCACTAAAATTTTAGTGAGCTTAACTCTAAAACTCATCAAATTGATTTTAAATGACGAATCCGAACTGTTGAAATCCGCCTACCTTACATGTGATGCATCTACATGAGAAATTTTTAAACATTCAAATTAATTTAGTATAAAATCAAGCGGTCAAAAAAGTTCAAAAAATGAATGCACTAAAATTAATTTATTAACCTTCTGATTTTGACCGCTTTACTTTATATTAAATTAATTTGAATATTTAAAAATTTCACATGTAAGATAGGCAAATTTCAACGGTTCGAATTTGTCATTTAAAATCAATTTAATGAATTTTAGAGTTAAGCTCACCAAAACTTTGGTAAGCTTAAGAGCACCCTAGTTCTACTCGTATTTAGGGTCTCCTTTTGTATTATTTGGCTACGCATTTCTTCTCCATTTGCTGAGCTAATCGGCTGCCTCCATTTTCAACAATTTCTTTTGTTTTCTAATTCATTTCAATCTGCTTTCTACTGCAAAAAAAAAAAAAAAAAAATCATTATAATTATTTGGCATATTTTTAGGATCAAACGCTAATTGCTCTAATTATTGATTTATACATTATGAAAAAATCAAATAAAAATTAATCACATTTAAAACAAATAATTCAAATAATAATTCAATTCCGTTGCAACGCACTAACTAGTTATCACATAAAGAGCCCAAGAAATAACAATCCAATCCATCCTTTTCCAATTATTTTCAGAATGTATTTTTGAGATAAAAATCCCGCGACCCATATCCTCTCTCTTCTTCTCTACTTCAAGCGTTTTTCACAGAGCAAACATGGCCATCTCCATGTTATCTCTTCCCAAACCAACAATCATTCCTTCCTTTCGCAACCCCCAAAAAACCCCCCATTTTCTCCCCAAATCCACCTCTTCCATCTCTTCTCCTTCTACTTCTTCTCTTCCAGAAGAAACCTCTCCATGCATTTCTTATAACAGGAGAAGGTTGATTGAGTTGGGAATTGGGGTTCTTGCTTTTCCTCTCTTCTCTGTCTCTGGTGCTAATGCCACCAGGATTCAGTACTATGCCACCGTGGGAGAGAAGCTCTGTGACATGAATTTCGTAAAATCCGGACTCGGCTTCTGCGACGTGTCAATTGGTACCGGTATACAACCTCCAAGAGGAGAGCTCATCAATGTGAGTAGTTACTGGTACTTCTCAGGTTCTTAGGGATGATAAACTGTGTCGTGCTGTATGGTGACCAAATTCAGAGAGACAATTACAACATATTAGTCATGCCGTGACTGATCATCGTTTGGTTATATTTAACTATTTTTTTTTTTAATTTAAGTTAGTTATTCAAGATTTATCATTCAATTGAGATCTAACGGTTCTATCACATGTGACTTGGGTGACCACATGTTTGTTACGTGCCGTGACCGGACCAGTTCATGTGCCATACCAATTTTCTGAAAGATACAGTTCCATCTAAATTATGAAAAAAATATGGAGTTCTTTGCACATCATAACAAAATTATTGTTGGTGTGTCTTGTAAATAATAAGACTACCTCCATTGCCTTTTGGTTTATTTATTGACAAATTAATGAAGTACTGTGCAATACCAATATGCAACTGAGCACCAATTGAATCCAGAAGGGAAACCAAAAAGGAACTTAATTATTGGTAATATTGGTATTATAGGATTAACTGTGCCAGTTACAGATACACTACACTGCGAGATTTGCCAATGGTATCGTATTCGATAGCAGTTACAAACGAGCAAGGCCGCTTACCTTGAGGATAGGTGTTGGCAAGGTACTCTCTCTCTCTTTCTCTCTCTCTCTCCACCATATCCTAATGTTGTACCAGTAGGTTAGCTAGATACCAGTGAGTGGTACATATAGTATTTCTGCCTTCTAGACATGTTTTCAGAAATAAACAAAATGCAATGAGTCCATATCCTCTGAGTAACAGAATATTCCTGTTTAAATCCGGACTGTCCGATCAGAATCCAGGGCATCCAGCCCAGGGTGGAATGCACAGGCCCCTTTAATATTCGTGCAGATTCTGATCAAACGGTCTAGATCCAATCACAACTATTTTGTTACCTTAGGTGATATGAATTCAATTACAAATTGGATCATTATTACAAATTTCATTATTGTACAACTATTGTAGGTGCTACCAGGGCTTGATCAAGGTATCCTAGGCGGAGGTGGTGTTCCACCAATGCTCGCCGGTAATATTTTTGCACCAAGTAAATGATATGCTATACCTCTGCTAGAGGCGCTTGTAAATTTCTCTCCTCTTGTAGTTTGAACTTGTTTTCGATTTTATTATTTATTTTTTTAATAGGAGGAAAGAGAAAGCTTATGATCCCTCCTTTACTGGCTTATGGACCTGAACCTGCTGGCTGTTTTTCTGGTAAGAAAATGTTGCATGCAAAAACAAAATTTTGCTGGTATCAGCCTGATCTCAGTTTAACCATTTTTTAAATACTAGAGATTATTAAAGGGCCAAATGTATCTGAAAATTTAGACTGGGTATCTTGTCTAGTTGTCTGGTACAGATCAAGGGCAGTGGTAGGGATGTAAATACGTGTTGTGACCAGGTCAGATATTTATGACCAAATTCAGAGGGACAGTAGTCACACCGTGTCTACATGTGTCATTTCTAACATTTGTCATGTTTGGTAGCATTTAACTATTATTTTCGTAATTTAAGTTATTTTATCAACATTCACCGTTCGATAAAGATCTAACAGTCCTGATAACGCGTGACCACGTGACATGTTGTGCCGTGACCAGATCAGTTCGCATGTCATACCGTGCCGTGCCAACTTTCTAAAGGATGATCATGCCACGCGAATGGTCACGGCATAGGACACGTGAGTCATAGCACATGAAAGGCATACGTGTTGTGTCGTGCCATGCCGTATCCGATCATGTCATGACTTTTTTACATCCCTACGTTTACAGTGCACATTGCCTTGGATCAGCATTAGCTTGTGCTGTTGTGCATATACTGAAATATTCGATATGGAATGGAACATGCCATATCAGCACTTTATAATAAGTTTTCTGACCTTCCTTATAACTGAGAAATTAGGGACTGATATCAACTCCAGAACTTGGGGGAACCAAAATGTGTTAAAAATGAATTTGGAGAAGTTTATAAACTCTCAAATAATATAAATTTCTTTCCAGGTGATTGCAACATACCTGCGAATGCAACTCTTCTATATGATATTCTTTTTATTGGGCTGTACAAGTGAAGAACATTTCTGAGCCTATGACTGTGAACAATACAACAGAATTGTATATTCAGGTTGAAATCCCTATAACTTTATGACGGTAAATATTTTGTTTTGATTTTTGTTTGTTCTTGTTTTGTAATCTTCTCATATCTCTCAATCAATTTACCAGATTTGGGTACAGAGTTAAAACAAATTGCGGAATAGTAGAGGAGGTAAGACCTCCGATGAGTTTGAGTTATAGTCTTATGGACCCACTTGAGATTTATATCAGAAACTCATTACCAGTACAATTTTAGCATAGTCCAATTTGCTGTAATAAACAAGTAAGATGTATATATATGCATAAACTGTTGACCATGTTGCTTTCCTGTATCCATTATGAAAAAAAAAATTCTAATTCCAATGACATTACATACCATATTATTCTCAATTACTGAAAATATAAAAAAGATTTGGTACAACATAAATTTAATATTACTGTTACCAGTTGGTGTGCCCAAGTATCGTATTTTCTGAAACAAAAGCCCCTCTGGTAAATGTTTTCAGAAAACAATTCTCCAAGTCCGATCATTTGTGGCTGCAAGCTGTGTATGTGTGTGTGACCATGTGCAGCAAATGTGTGGCTGACGCTGTCAGAAAACGTAATGCATAAGGTCACACAAAGATATGGCTGCACACGATTAAAAATTTTAGTGTGGTCCTATAAAGTAAAAACTATTATCTTTCACTATAAATGTTACAGTGGGATAACTGGTAAAATAAATTGTATCTAAAGTAAAATTTGAAAAGATAAAATAAAATAAAGAGCTGATGTAAAATAAGATGGCAACAGTTTATCGTGCCATGCCATGCTAGCTAATTCGAGGGGGTTCAAATTCCTCAACTTTTGGTGTTTTCATGCTTTTATTTTTAAAATTTTAATGTAAAAAAATAAAAATTATGACACTATAACTCATTTTATTGTTATAAAATTTGTTAAAATATACTGACATGGATAATTTATGTACGTTATTTTTGTTAACTTATTAATTCTTATAAAACAAGATTGAAAAGTGGAAAAAAAAATTATGTGCACGCATAAATAAAATAATATAAATTTTGGGTTGCTTTATATAAGCACCAGATTCTTTGCGCGTGTACAAGCTGTATGTAAATCTCGGTGGGTAGGAAGTATCAATCTTTAAATTCTCAAAATATGATTGGCATTGACACCCATTACAAATCCAACTTCAAACAGAAAAAGGCCAGGGCACTAGTAAAAAGTGCCACTGCATTTGAAAAAGTAAAATTCTTCTCAAGTAAATTAGTAAGGTCCCTCTAACTTAGTAGTTAAGGTAGTTACTTCAACACTAATTTTGTCAAAAATAAGGATTGACTTCAATTATATTCCCCTTTTTTTTTATTCATAACTTTAAAAAATAAAAATAAAAACTTATCGTAAAATCACTCAAATCTCATTCCATAACACAAACACTAAGTTATTTAGCATTCTACATATCCCGAAACACTGCCGCTGCCTAGAAACGCTGAATAATTCAGAGTCTCATCTTTTCTACTTAATAGTTTAGCATTCGAGATTTGGAAAATTGTTGAATTATTCAACGTTTTGGCCCATGTACAACGCTAAATAATTCAGCATTTGTGTTATAAAATGAAATTTTGGTGATTTCATGTCATTGGTTCGAGTTTTTTTTTTTTTTAATGTTATGAAAAAATCGGAATTATATTTCATGAGGAAAATATGGATTGCAGCAACTGCTCCTATTTTGTGACAAGGAAGCAGTTTTAAAACGCAACTGCTCCAACAAATATTTTGCTCATTTTGTGACATGGAAGCTGTTTGTTTTAACTGGTAGTAAAATAAGAGAACATGCCAAAGGATATACTTTTTGGAGACTTTTTTCTATTTTTTTTATTTGGCCATAGTATTTTTTTTTTTTGGAAAATTTTCAGTGTACTCATGCAACTTTTTGAAATAGCCAATATCCTCATCGAAACATCATAATAGCCAATATTTTCATACAAATTTCAAATTCTTCCTTCTATCTCCTTTTAATCATTTAATCTTTTATTTAATTATTTTAAATTTTAAATTGACCATTATTTCCCTCTGATTGTAAATGGACATCTCCATTAATGTTTAAACATGATTGAATTGAAGAAGAAAATGAAATACACTCTGTCTCCATGCCTAATATTTACTCCCGTCTATCATAATATTCCCTTTCACTGGAAATCTAATTTTGAGGATTTAGTTGAAATTGGTGAAAACCAAATAATTTATCGTAATTCTCACTTTCATTGTCCCGTCTTCTCCACCTATACTCCCTCTCCAGTTCACTGTTTCTAATTGAAAGTCTAAGAACGTATTAAAAATGAAATTTGGATTGAAATTCAATTTTGTCCTTTTTTAATTTTTAAATTTCTCGTGTTAGCTTAGTGTCGATGCTCAGTAAGCCCCAATGCAAACTTTGAGCATGCCCAAACATTGCATTAGTTAGCAGGGCCAGCTGAACCAAGTCATGTACCTGCTGGTACCAATAAACCCCAAAACCAGCATTTTTGTAAACCAAAACTAAAAAGGTATTTAAAGCATGGATTAATAAAAAATGCTTTATAAGTTGATAAAGCACACTCATGGGTATGAAGAAACAAAATTTTCCATGTTAGGATTTTTATCTAATTTTTTTGTGGCCATTTAAAGTTGAGATACTAAAAAATAAGAATAAAAAAACTGGTACAGCTGGTACAGAACTGATCCTGAGAAACACTCAAATTTGATATAGCTTCAAGTCAGAATATAGGTTGAAATTAATTAAGGATGTAGGTCATGACTTAATTTCTAGAATTTTTGACACCAAAATCGCCTAACGAAATAACATATCAAAAATTTAATTATTTCATTTGATAACAAGAGAGCAGCAGCTAAATTTTCAATTTCTATGCACATCATGAATTGATCCAGTCAATCAAAGATCATAAAGAAAAGAAAGATATTGTTTATTTCCATTTCTCATTTTTGGGGGCAATCAGCAATAGCAGCCTGCTGAGTGCTGACAAACACATAACGAAATAACATATCAATATTATATTCTTTATGTGCACCACACAAGTTCATCTCAGATAAAAATTGCAATTTTGGAGTGTTAATACATATCAATAAGAGAAAAGTATTTACTAAACCCGCCTTGGTTCTCTCATTGGCGACGGAGGCACAAACACGCTGGAAATCTGGAGCGAAATTTCTTTTCTGCTTCAATACAGAAGGAAATACTAGGTGTGAAGAATAAAGAAGAAAGGTACAAGAAACCTCCATTAAAATTTGAAAGGAGATAGAAGAAAGAATTTGAAATTTATATGAGGATGTTGGCTATTATGGTGTTTTGACGGGGATATTGGCTATTAAGAAAATTTGTATGGATACACTGGAAATTTTTCCCTTTTTTTTGTTAACAAATACTTTAGTATGACTATTGTGGATCTATTAATGTTTCAGATTTCAGACGGAAAATAAACGGCCATGATAAAAACACCATATAACTTTTTTTTCCCTCATGACGGTTCGAACTAAGGTCCTGTTCGACAGACACATGGAATTGAGAACGAGTTTGGGATATAGATCAAAATGAACTGAGTTTTTTTTCTTCCCACGCAAACAGAGCCTAAATTTTGTGTGGGAAAAAAAAATATGAAATTATATTTAGAGAAGTGAAATTGTAAAAGTCTAAAAATGTAAAAGGACATACATTTAAAGTTCAGCTTGCCTGTTAAAAAGAGGTTGTACTTTAAAAATCAGGAATTTTTACTTGATATATATTTACAATTTTAAAGTTCAGCTTGCCATGTCCATTCTTCTAATTTCACTACAACATTATTTCTTATATTAATTTGGTCACATTAGTTTGAATTGGTTGCTCCTTAACTTGTCCTCATTGAATAAATTTATTTCTGTTTTAACTTCTAATGAATAATTAATCTCCAACTAAATGGTAACAAACTGTTGACATCATAATTTATGTGAGATAATGTTTATTAGTGAAAATATATAATCCACATCCACAAAAAGTGGCACTGGTGTGCTCTTTTTATTTTTTGGGTCTCTGCTTGTGAGCAATGAAATAATTTAAAAGTTCAATACCCAATTACCATAACTAAAGAAACAAGAAATATGACTAGTAACTAAAACTAATTTTTTTAAATACTTCACTATTAAACAAAAAAAATTCATATCCAACCCCAGACGCACAACATAAAATATTAAAACAAAAGATAACAAAAACTTAAAAAGAAAAAAGAAAAAGAAAAGCACGGCTAGCTTAATTAATTTAGAATTATAATTAAATCAGAATGAGATTGCATTACATCACATAACAGAGCAAGCATTGGGATTCTCATCACTGAAAAGAGTAGCAAAATGATCCTCCTGCCTGGGTACATAATTGGAGATGGCAAGCGCCTCCGCATTCCTGACATGGCCAGCGGGGGCCCGCTTGTCATATGTGTTAGGAGCATAAGGGTGTGCTACCACGTTGTAGGGGATGTATGGCCAGATCTCAACTCTCTTCCCAGTCGACTGTGCTCTCTTCACCACCTTTTGAGGCTCCACAAATCCGCTCACTGTCACCTTGTGCTGTTTCCTGTTTATCTCCACATTTTGCACCCCTAGTAGGTAATAAATTCATACCATTTTATTTTTCATTTTATGGAAAGAAAAATTGATGGCAAAAGGAAGGAAATTTTAAAGAAAGAAAGGAAACCTTTCATGTTGGAAAGGGTTTTCTTGATCCTGAGTTCGCATCCATCGCAATCCATTTTGATCTTGAGATCCACTGTGTTAAATTGCCTCTTCTTGTTGTACTTGTGCTCTTTTACAAATAAGTCCCACAAATAACCCAAACTTCCTCCCATGCTGATACTTCTCTCTGTCTCTCTGTCTCTCTGTCTCTCTGTCTCAGTTCAGTTCTCTCTGCAGAGCAGAGCTAGTAGATAAGTACAGAGTGTTTGATATACAGAGAAAAATCTCACAGCAGAGGTAGAAAGAAAAACATAAACCAGATGGTAAAAAACACGGTAAAAGAACTTGAGAGTTTATGTTTTGAAACAGGGGAGGAGGAGGAGGAGGAGGAGGAGGAGAGGAGAGGAGAGGAGAGGAGAGGAGACTGGAGAGAAAGGATGAGTGTGTGAGTGAAGAATTTAATGCTTTGGAAATCTACACCTCTGTTTTTTAAACAGAGGCAGGGATTGCTTATATAGGCCCTCTTCAGTGGCACCTTATTCACAGCTCCGCTCCCTGACAAAAGTACAAATCACCAATTACGTAAATTTATTTCTTATGGTTGTATTTAAGAAGGATCATCTTATTTATTTATTTTATTTTATTTTACATCTGTTTAATAATATAAGTTATGATTTAAATTAATATGCTGAGTAAAAAATTGAAAAAATAAATCTCTGTTTATGATAGTGTACTTTATTGTTTAGGGATGTCAATGACACTGTATATATCAGTTCACCTGGTCTGTATTATATTCGACAAACAAGAGTAATAAGATTTTTTTGGTTAAATTATTAGATGTGAATGTGAATAAGGATAAAGATTTTTACATAGAGATGATGTGTGATATGATAAATTTTTATACTTTACTAAATTTATATAATAAAAATTAGTTATATTCTTTATTATTTTATTTTTTTTAAATGATTCAAATGTCTTCATTTTTATGTCTCTATCATGTCTCTATTTTTAAGAACATTAATAACTCAAAATTTAAAACTTTTAAAGTCAAAATAAAATCGTTTGATATGATCTACATGATTTTATCTTTGCACATGTAAAAAATTATGATATTTCAACTTTTTTTTTATTGTCATCAAGAACCTGTAAAAACGTACTAATGTGGATAATTTATAGGCATTGATTTTTCAAATGATAGATTCACATAAAAATAAAATCGGAATGAGAAAATAACATAGATCACAGCTAATGATTTTATTTTGATATTTAAATTTAAAATTTTGATTTATTAACGTTTTCAAAAATGAGGCATGATGGAGGCACAAAAAATGAAGGTATTTGAACTCTCCTCTCTTTTTTTTTTCCTTGTTTTGAAAAAATATATATATTTTATCAGAAGCACAAATCGAGATGTCGATAACACCTTTTTATCCAATGTGTATTATATTCGAAAATACATATAAGAGTAAGATGTTTTTTCGTTAACTTATCGTGTATGACTAAGAGTAGAGATTTTTTTTTCGTTATCATAACGGATATAGATATGAAAATACTTCCACTAAATCCGTATCGTGTTCGTTGATGCTCCTAACTCTATAGACAAACTGTAAAATAAATTAATCATTCGAAAGAGATAATTTAATTTATGTCTTCATAACTTTTTTTTTTACCTTACATTTTATCTAGCATGTTAAACGTGAAACAAAAATATTACTTTAGCTAAAGGAAACAATTGAATTAGGTACAGTATCTTTGTAAAACCTCAATTTAATTTCACCGCTAAGTGAGTTAGGGGTTTAAGTAGCGAGTTGATTCTTCTTTTCAAAATCATAAAAGAAAGGTGCTAAGTTCATATTTTATCAATCCATCTACAAGACTTGCAACTGGCTTCCTGTTTAAAATTCATTACAGAAAACATGAAGGACGAAATCGAAATTGTTGTTGTAAAACCAAATTCAAAAGTTAATTATGTGATGGATTCTTCGCTAAAACAAATTCATAGCTCCTTTTCCGACTAAAAATTAAATAACAAACCCTAACTACTTATGTAATCTTCTTCGCAAACAAAGTAATGCATGCAAATATACTTCTATCATTATCATATTTAGGTGTTACCGACATGTATAAAAGTTTCCATTAAATAAAGTGGTAGAACAAATATACTTCTATCATTATCATATTTCATAATTAATTAAGTAAAACTATCCTTGGGTCTTTTGTGTTGGTAATCTCTGTACTAATTCATAAATGTATGTTTTTCAGAGGAAAAACGAAAAGAATGCTACAGTAAAAATACCCCAACCAATTTTATGTTATCACAGAAAGAAAAAAAAAAAAAAAAAGACTAATCTGACAATCAAATAATCTTTCATAAATATCTTTAAAAAAATAAAATTACCGTAGCAGAATTGGTACAGATAAAAAATTCGAGGGCAAGTTTGTAATTTTATAATTTACGGAGGACATTAAATAAAAATCGGCTAGGTGATTATGTGGTCAATCACATGAAATATATAGTTTAGATGCTTTTTCTTTAATTTCTGATTATGATGGTGTGTTTCGCAAGAAAAACAGTATTGCCATGGAAGTATGGAACAAAGAAAACTTCGACGAATACAATTTCAAGTCTCTCTCTTTTTTTTTTTTTTTTTTTTTTTGCAATTTAATACAATTTCAAGTCAACACAGTTAAAAGACAATGGAGAAAGTACGATAGTTCATCTCCAGTTTTATGTCAGTGGAGACGTCCATTCAAGAGCAATTGGCAATTGGCATGGAGTTCAGATATCTAAAAAAATTGAATTAATTAATAATATGTGACAAATTCAGACCGTTCAAATTCTCATATCACGAATCTTGAAACAAGCCATGTACTCTTAATATTGTTCCGTAAACCTAAATAGGTACCATGAAAAGTTTTTGACTCGATTTTGAGATAAACTGAAAAGTTCAATTATTTGTTTAAAGAATAGTAGAATTAATACACACTCATTGGCATCATCATCTCAATTCTCAAACTAAATAATTGAAATTTCTTCTGAAAATAAATGCCAGAAATGGTTGTCATACTGTCATAATCACAATCCGGACAGTATAGTTTACAAAAGTAGTATTCCTTGTGGGACTATAAAGAGTGCACAGGATTGCACTATTATGGTATTCTTGATTAGTCAGTGTTTGTCTGTAGATAAACTCTCTGGAATAAAGTTGCTCTCCAAATTAAACTCCTTTTTTTGTTTGTTGTGCACTTGCGCTCCATGAAAATGCTTGATTCAAAGCATGAAAATGAAAACTAAAGATTCATTGAATTTATAGTTAATTACTAGCAAGTGATATAGTGCTTGGATAAAACCACATTTGATTTGGGAATTTGTGGCCTTATAAAAGGGTAAGGCTAAGGTGCTATGGGACGTTGCATAGCGATCTACGATGCTACAGCTCAATATTTGAATTTTCAAAATGCAAACGGTTGATCCGAATCGTTCATCTTGTTTTCTATATTAATGTGTTTGGAGACTAAATTTTACATTTTTTTTAGAAATTGTTTACTATTTTTTTAGATAGGTAGAAAATCAAATATGTGCAGAGTTTTTTAGATCAATTAATTTTCTATCTATTTAAAAAAATAGTAAACATTTTCCAAAAAATATAAAATTTGATTTCCAAACACATATTAAATGTATAATTTAATATGTGTTTATCTTTCTATAAATACTTCCTTCAATAACCGTTCTCTCTTTCATTCATAAATGTATAATTTAACTTGTTTTTCATATTCAATTTATAAAATAAACAAAATTGTTTAGGTTTGATATTCATAAATCTCACACCTGCCGAAATGAATATAGATGTAACCACCAAATCATGCATAAATAAAATCTAACAACCACTATTTTATTTATGGAATAATTCTGATTAAAAAAATTGAACAAAACACTGCGAACAAAATAACAAATTAACGCTCTTGCTTAGAAAATGAATTATGATCTACATATAAATATATAAATAAAACATGTCTCATGAAATGTCCATCTGCATTATATTGAAACAATAGTTTTGCCTCGTTATGCTAAAAATAGGCAATCAACAATATAAAATACTAACTTACTAATATAACACACCTTTATATGATATGTAAATTGATTTTAAAATATCTATTTTTTAATAAAAATAAATAAAAAAGTACATGTCGGATGTGTCCCTTAATTTTAGAGGTGTCAAAGAATACGATACGGGTTAGGTGAAGATATTTTCACACCCATATTAGTTATGATAAAGAAAAAAAAAATTTACCCTTACTCGTATTTTCAAATACGGTACGGGTCGATAAAATATTTTTCAAAATAAGAAAAAAATATTAATGAGTACAACTAATTGTATTATGAAAATTTAATAAAACACAAAAACTTTATTATATCATGTATCATCTTCATACAAATATATATCTATATATAATTTTTTTTTAAAATTATCTCATACGAAAACTGGTAAGATAAAGAAAAAAAATCATTACCCTTATCCGTATTTGATTAGCTAATGAAAAAAAAAAATTATCCTTATACGTGTTTTCGAATACGATATGAGTCCAAAAAACAGATAAAAGGGTGTCATTGACACCCCTACTTAATTTGTCCTTTACAATAAGCAGCTTCTTTTTTCCTTCCCCAAAAAATTAATTTTATTTACATGTTACAAATTTAGTACCAATAAATTGTCGCTCAGAACAATTTTTTTTTTTAAAAAAAAAAACAGGCTAATTTAATTACACTCGCTTGTTTTTTTTTTTTTTAATTTCCAAAAAATGTAAAATTTGTTCTCCAAGCACATTTTAATATGAAGAACACGTTGAAAGGTTCGAATCGACTATTTGAACTTTGAAAATGAAAATATGAGGGGAGAGTGCACATTAGGAGTACAAAAGGAGAGTGCATTTATATATACATATATATACATATATATACATATATATATATATACATATATATATACATATACATATACATATATATATATATACATATATATATACATACATATATAGGAATATGCTAGCATGCTATGCATAGCATAGAACCCTTCCATGCAATGGCTCGGATTTCAAGTTTTCAAAATACTAACGGTCGATCCAAACCGTTCACCTTGTTCTCCATATTAATATGTATTTGGAGACCAAATTTTACATTTTTTGGAATTTTTTTACTATTTATTTAGATTTATTGAAAATCGCTATTTTTTTATGGTCCAGATTTGCTGAAAACAGCGATTTTCAATAAATCTAAAGAAATAGTAAAAAAATTCTAAAAAATGTAAAATTTGGTCTCCAAACACATATTAATATGGAGAACAAGATGAACGGTTCGGATCGACCGTTAGGTTTTTGAAAACTCGAAATCCAAGCCGTTGCATGGAGAGGTTCTATGCTATGCATAGCATGCTAGCATATTCCTACATATATATATATATATATATATATATATATATCATTCTTATTAAGGAGCTTAATGTCTAGATCTTGTAAGGGTCTTGATTTGCTGTTTTTTTCTCAGAATAATGCTTAGCCATTGAATTTCCAAATTGCACATAGATGAATTTTCCAAATTATGAGCTTCAACACATAAGTATGCACGGCACCTGCGGACCGAGCCTGTGTACCACACACCCTTTTTCTTTTTTTCTGCTGAAGGCGAGATTCGAACCCAGTTGGGTTCTGTTGGTGCCAAAATTATTACCACTACACTAAAGTTCACATGTATTATCTTGTAGATAAATATAGTATTTAACTATTTTTCTCTACAAATTTGATTTAAATTATCTCTCATCCTTATTGAGGAGCTTAATGATTGTACAACATAATTTGCTCCCATTGCTGTGCACGGACACGATTACTAGTATATATATATATATAGAGAGAGAGAGAGAGAGAGAGAGAGAGAGGGGTTGATTAAGATCAAAATGATAGTTCCTAAGCTTTGGTGCTACCAATTTATTTTTTAATTTTTAAAGTTTAAAACATCGATCCGAACCGTTCAAGTTGTTATCCATATTAAATTGTGCTTGGAGACCAGGTTTTACATTTTTCTTAATTTTTTTACTATTTATTAAGCCACTTTGAAAACAGTTGATCCAACCGTGGCTTTTGATTTTACTGTTTTGTTAAGACACCGTTGGATCATATATGTGCCATATATGTGCGTTGCAATGAAAATATATTATAAGAGAATGAAAAAAATCACATATAGGATAACATATTTTCATAAAAAAAAATTAGATTAAATGACAAATAGCATTTCTTAAATGATATATATATATATATATATAGAGAGAGAGAGAGTTAGGCTGGGGTGCTATGGATAGCATAGTGGCCTCCCGTGCTACGGCTCAATATTCATGTTTTCAAAATCCAAACGGTCGATCCGAACCGTTCATTTTTTAATCCATATTGAAATCTGTTTGGAGACCAAATTTTACATTTTTTGGAACTTTTTTGCTATTTATTAAGATGGTTACAAAATCACTGTTTTTATTAAAATTCTGCACCACTGAAAAACAGCGGTTTTAAAAATGCTTAATAAATAGTAAAAAAAATTTCAAAAAATGTAAAATTTGGTCTCCAAGCAGATTTCAATATGGATTAAACAATGAACGGTTCGGATCGACCGTTTGGATTTCGAAAACTTGAATATTGAGCCGTAGCACGGGAGGTCACTATGCTATCCATAGCACCCCAGCCTAACTCTATATATATATATATATATATATAGATATATTTTTGTAAAAAAAAAATCTCAAACAAAATGACATATTAAATGGCAAATGATACTTCTTAAATAATATAAAAATAGAAAGAAATGAAGACATAACCAATCAATTCAAAAATTACTAAAATGACATTTGAAGAATCGAAAGAAATCATGTCCAATTAAATATATAATACAATTTGCATGCAGAGAGTATGTGTGGCAAGTATGTATCTAATAAAATTTAGACTTCTATATGTAAAAAAAAAAATGCATATAATCAGAATATTTTATTGGAATGTTGATATTCAATTTGAAATTTCACATTTACTTAAAGTTATTGGCAAATCAGAATGTGTATGTACTTAATATTAGAATAGAACTAAGAACCCCCATTCTTTTTGTTTAAAATAGAAGGTAAATACAAAAGGTAACAATAGTTGTAGAAAGAATAAATTTAAAAAATGGTAACAAGAGGATTGATGTGATTAGATATTCTACTCATAATACAAGCATCTGCATGTTAGTGATATGCTCGCCATATATCTATATAAAATAAGATATGATTATGTGAGTGTGATATCACCTATGATATAAAATAAGCCAAAGAGAACCTTAATAAATAGAAAAATGGTCTAATATATTATATATAGTGTAGTGGTGTAGTGTGTTATGAATTGAGAATTTTTAATTAAGGCGTGCTTCAGAATGTTGACATTGAAAAAAGAAAGGGGAGATGAGAGATGAGAGATGAGAGATGAGAGATGAGAGAGACGATCGAGAGTGCAACCAGTCATGATCAAGTGCGCGCGGTTAATTCGGTCATAAATTTTTTTTTGTGAGAAAACATGAGAAAAAGAAGGTAAACGTACTCTTATGTAGAAATTTAACGTTTCTACAATTTAATTACGCTCCCATCCCAAACAGTTGTCTTTATATTCAATCTATAACATGAGTCTCTACAATTTAGTTCTAATCTTCATTTTTGTCTTATGCAATATATACATATATATCATTCGTATCTTCGATCTTCGTTTGGAAAAGATTAATATTAATAGTAAAAACGGTCTAAAACCTTAATTTAATCATCTGTCGGATTATATATATTTTCTATATAAAATACATGAAACTAATTTATTTATTTATGTAACTAATTAAATATATATTGATACAAGACTCATCTCATTAGATCGCATAAAATCTGGAGCTATCATTTGAGGGGGGCATACAAACAAATTAAATAAATTGCGTTTTCTCTTTAGCCGATGATTTCAAACCAGAGTCCGGATGAATGTTGGTACGAATATATATATATTTATATATATATATATATATATACTTGTTTCGGTTAAAAAGTTTACTATTAAATAAAATATATATTTATTATTAAAATGACTGTGTTATGTTTTATAAGGCACGCCTGTCTCGTGCATAAATAATTAAGACATGGATGCAATTTAAGAGCTTTAATTAATTTAGTGATTTAAATTTAATTAGTACACATTCCATTTTAAAAACCATTGTGGTTGGGTCGAAGATTCAAAGAAGAGAAGAAGGATCTAGACTCTACTAACAAAGAGAGAAAGAATAGGTAATGGCGAGAGAATATATGTTTCTTTTGCTTTCTTTTACTTTCAGGGATTTCTTTTTTAAATAACAAGAACCATGATGATTTTTCTTTTTTTTTGGGTTATAGAAAGAACCGCATTAAATGTGCAGTTTAATATGAATCAGTTTCTTTAAAAATTAGTTAAAAAATCATATATTTTTAATGCTACACAACGATCAAGATTTGTGATTATTTACTTTTTGCACACACACGTATATATAAGGTTCTTTCACAAATAATATTTGTTGTGATAGTTAAACGGATGATGTTATGACATAGAAACATATCGTATCAATTGTTCAGTTTTCCACTATTTTTTCCATTTCTCTATGTAAATAGTCCAATATGGGTTCACAATCAATAATATCTTCACCATTGAGAGTAAGGATCAGTCGAAGAACACCATAAATATGTGGTTCCTTAGACTGTGCTCTGGAAATTTCGTGAGAGGGGAGAGAAAGGAAGGGAAGAAGAGAAACAACGTAAAGAATTTATCTTGTTTACACTCCAATTTGAGAGTAAATTTTTTTAATAATATGTATATATATTTTTCCTGCTCTTTCCTCCTCTCGTCATCAAAATTTAGTGTTACGTTGCAAGTAAATAAAAACCAATTAGGTTCGATCACCCCGTCATCTTCTCTTTTATCTCCTTAATTACGTACTCTCTTATGGAGAATAGAGTTAGAAAATTACTTCAAAAGTCACATATTTTTTGTTGTTGTTCCTTTCCTGCAATAGAAAAATATGTATTTATATTTCTGTTTATTAAAAAAAAATTATTTTCCCAAAATAAAATAACTGTTTGTTTTGTGACAATGGCGTTGTCTATTTTGGGTTTGACTTGACCATCATGCATCCAATCTCCTTTTTGGAGATGATGAGATTGTGCCTAAATAGATCAAAGATGCCTTATTTTGCATCTAGTTCTCAGCTTTTGCTCTTCAGTCTTCACACGCCTACTTAGTCAATAAGCAAACGATTTATTAAAAGAATGTGTTTCATACTGGTCAATTGATCAATTGACTTCAGATTACAAACTAACAATTGTGATTTTGATTTAATTTATGAGTCTAGCATTTGAAATTTCAAATATATTATTTTTGCACAAATTTATTTGTATATAATTATGCTGTTGAATAATAATTTATTGTAGTGTCTTCATTTTTCAAAAATTGACATTTAAGCAGGAACAATTAATAAAAGACATTTTTCAAAAATTGCACAAATTCATTTTATACCATCTTTGTTATTTATTCTGTCATAATTACACATTATTTCATACTATTTTAATCACATTCGACATCAATTTCAATAAATTCCACTATTCTAACCTATTTCAATCCATCGAATATCCTCAAAACTATTATTTGGGATCCAATTATTTATGTTATAACATGTATCAAACCTATGCTAGATGTCTTCTTTAACTAGGAACCGATCTTTGTACCGGGACAAAGAAAAACAAAGGAAAGAAAAAGAGTGGGGGGACAAAAAAGCAATGGAGCAGAAAAGGCACCAACCTAGAACTAGAAATGTAGAACTGGCTCCTCACACTAACACTGGTAAACTTTTGTTAGTTCAAAAGGCCTACTAATTATTTGGGAACCAGATTCAGTGATTTTCTGTTACAGGAAAAATTTGTGGGTTGTTGACAGGAACTTGTGTAGCGAGTTACCGACAATTGCAGCTTCTAATGGAATATCAGAAAACATGGAATTATTCTGCGATTCATTTCATTTTCGAAAACACGAAATAATTCATCATTTTCTTTCATGCAAGAACGCCTAATTATTCAGCATTTGTGGTTTTAATTCAGATTTGGGTGATTCTGTAGTATAGGTTCATTTTTTTTTTTAATGCTATGAATTAAAATATCGGGAAAATACATGCATTTTTATGGTAAAATAGATGAAAGGAAATATATTAACAATCATTTTTATGTGACAATCTTAATAATTAATAAGAAGAAAAGTTTTTTTTTTTTTTTTTTTGTATTCTCTGTATTTTGTATTTCAGATACATTATTATCAAATGTGGTGTGACCTAAAAATTATTTGATCATAATTGTCAATTAAATTGAACTGTTAATTATTTCAAACCATCAATGCATGGTCAATCAATTTTCATATTGCATCAAACTTGACACACACCATATCTAAACTATGAAGAATATATCTATACATTTTACTTTGATAGTATTTAAATAATTATCAGTATTATTAAATAAATTTGTTCCCAATACTCAGTTTTAAATAATCAACGATAAAATTGAGTCAACTCTGTCCAAAAGCGAGCTCTAATATTTTAAAGCCTTTCATACCAAACATCGACAGTCTTAATTTGTTAACAAACATAATATAGTTCTCAATATTTTATTACAAACAGTCACTAAGATATCGTTAAATTATTATTTTGACATATATTTTAAGATAATAAGTAACACACTTAGACACATTATCCTCTATGTATTGCATTATATATGCTGGAGAGTCCAGGGTTTTGAATTTTTTTTTTTTATTTCATTTCGAGCATGTGTTTAGCAATCTTTTTAATGAATTCACATGTTCAGATTGTTAAAAATAAAATCTACAGTTACCGAATGCATACATTGTGTGCGCGTCTAGAAGTTTATCCTGAAATAATGTGTTTTAACAATTTTGAACAAGTGCGTTTAATCTTGTCTATTCATTTTGTATTTGATTTGTTTTATTTTTGTCAAATTAAATGGATGAATTCAAGTTCACATTTATACACAATTTTTACCAAATATTAATGTTAATTATTTAAAAAATGGTGGGAGAGGACTGAATACTTGTGGGTCCGGCTTTTCAGTGACTCCGTAAGAGAGCCTACTGTACAGAAATGGAAACAGATAATCAGGAGTCAGGAGTCCAAAATGAGAGCATATAAAAAGCATGGAAACAACATAGAGAACCCCACTTTTACCAAAAGCACAAATTATCATGACCAATAAATGCAACCAATGAAAAGGTTGTAGAGTCCATAAAGGGCTACAGCTACACGAAAGCCCAAAAGATCTTAAAAGAAGATCACTATGGAAACTACAGGAGCACATGCCTGTTCCATGAACAGCTGGTTAGGTTTGCTAGGCTTTAACACATATAGAGACATGAAACAGCAAAACCTAGTTCATGGTGTCAATTCAATTTCTCATAATTGGTAACTGATAGAGATAGGCCTTCTGGCTCTGGTCAGCTTGCTTGATTTGATGTCAAAAAGATTTATTCTTGGAGCCTGAACGATGGAGGTTTTGCACTGCATTCACTGATTATTTGTATGCAACTCAAAACCCAACTTACAGCGGATAAGGATGACAAAAATGCGAAATTTGGATGAAATCTGCGCTGTCCTGATTGACTTGTCATGTTTGATAATATTAGTTATATTCCATCACGTTTAACTATTTGTTTATTAATTGTAAGTTCAATAATTCAAGAGAAAAAAAAAAGTGTGAAATGTGAACAAATTTTATAAAAATATAATATTAAACAATATCACGTAATTACCATGTAATTTTTTATGTCACGCATATCATTTTTCATGTCACAACACACTAGTAGAAACAACACTTTATACATGAGTCATTTTTTTTCTTCTTCAGATAGTGGTCACAACACTTTATGCGCGAGTCACAACACGTCACTAAAATACATGCCGTGCTTTGCTAATCCAAAGCGTGTTCGATTGCAACAAGACTTTTTGAACATCTCTATGGGAAATATAAAAAGATTCTAAGTGTCTGTACCAATAATAATTCCGATGTTCCCATATTTAGCAATAATTAATTATAGCTAGCCAGTTTGTTATTATTTTCTTTAGCAATAATTAATTATTAGCAGTGATCAAATTATTCAAATACCATCATATAGCTAGCCAGTCTGTTGACATTTACTCTGCTCTGCGTGTAAGTAACTCATTACTTTAGATCAATTAAGATTAATTAAGGTTTCACAACGTACGGTTATCTTTATGACTGTACCACACTTGATGACCTTTGGTTTATATCTCTAAAAGACAAATCTCCTTATTGAATTAATTAGGGCTGCAACACTATGAATACTGGATAGTATGGTTAGAGAGAAACCAAGTTTGTTTCAATACGGTGCAACCCAAACCAATCCATCCGTTAGCTTTAGCTATCACAGCTCTCAGCCTCTCACCTCATTCTAATGTAAATCTAAACTAAATGATTTCTATTTTAAACTAACTCTTCTTTTACCCTTCGCTGTGTCTCCACTGCATTGGACAGGCAGTTTAGTCAATTCTCTCAACTCCGATACTCTGGAAAGGGTAAACTCCTCGATAGTGGGCTACCCTTCTATTGGTTTAGAGAGAGGACTGACTTAGAGGAACATTTGCAAATAATAGAAGAGATCAGAGCCATTGACGAGACATGGATCGCTTCTTCTGACTCGGTCTATGACACTGAATCTGGTCCACATTTGCAGTCGCTCTGCTACTTCTCACTGCTCTAGATGTAGGGATTGATTACCGTTTGCTCGCTTGCCAAGTATATTTTATATTAGGCCATTGTTTCTACTACCCAGCACACTTTATAGCTACTTAGGTGTTCAGCTTACTGGTTCCACGCTTGTTTGATGTCTGATGACAGTTGTATTTTACTTTCTCCTTTTGACTGGTACATGGTTGCACCGCCATAACACTCTAAAGAAATATCTTTTGGTTTCATAATGAAACAGGTGGGTTCTACCCACTTTTGGCAAAATATGTATATATATATATATATATAGATACAGGTAACGTTATTAATAAAAACCAACTTAATACTAAACAGGTCAAGTCACGAATACACGGAGCCTAAATTCCAGGTGACGAGGTGATATTTTATCCTAAAAATAAATATATACAGGTGACGGAGTGATATTTTATCCTAAAACAAGGTGGCATGTTGATACTTGATCATGCACCAGTGTTACAATGCGAAGCTATTTGGTTTACCTAAAATGGTTGCTATGTACTTTTACTTGGCAACTTACTATCAAGTGCATCTCTACACGAGAAACATGATACGAGCAAAGAACCCAAGTAGAGCAGCAGAGACAGCAACGAACAAACAAATGAATTAAAACACACAAGAAATTTACAAGAACAACTCTATTTTGTTAGTTTGCTAGTCAAAAGGGTTCTTTCTCTCTCATCCCACAGAAAACACGGTGAACTGAGTCATCAGTAGAAACAACAAGAGGCATAGTTGCTGCACAAAAGCCTCCTTGGGGGAAACGGCTGATGAATTATGATCAGTGGGGGCCCGGCCAGCCTCAGCAGGAGAGACGGCATGCCCATCAGGCGAACTGTGCTGCTCATTTGTCGGCAATGGGTTCTCAGGCCGGTTCGGCTGTTTTCCTGGCGTCAAGGGGACTTTTGTGCTGTTCTCCAAACCACCGCCTGATTCATCCAAAAATAAAAGTTTGTGACTTGGGCTCGAGAATAATCTGATGTGGGTCAGACCTGATAGGCTACCAGGTTAGCATGTTACTTTCAGTTGTTGCTCACAACACCCGATTTCTATGAGGTATCAGATACAACACAAGGTACTGTAATGGTTCATACCATCGTTGTGTTTGTAGTACTGAATACTGATAATATCATTTTCCTGAATTTACTAAGAAATCTCAAAATCTATAAACAAACTTTGTTTTGTTTGGTGAGCGTATAACGACATGCCGTGTTATCTCCTTGAAAATCTACCATATAGGTTCATGACACATCCAAATTGTTGAAGCCAATCTACTTCACAAGTACACATTTATAAGTAAAATTGATAAATTTTCCAATTCATTTAGTATAAAATAAGTGGTCAAAAAATGATAAAAAAAATAATGCATTAAAATAAACTTACAAATATTTAGTTTTTGTCCGCTTGACTTTGTACTAAATGAATTCAAAAATTTATGAACTTTGTATGTAAATGCATCACTCGTGGAGTAGAACAGTTTCAACAGTTTGGATTCATCCTTTGAAGATCACTGATAACTTTTTGAGGCGATAGCACGGGACGTTATACTATTGATAACACGCTAGCTAAGCTAAACTTGGTTTAAATTGTATTATGTTACCTTTTATTTTACTTTAAAGCTTATGAAATTACGTACTATGGTATGGACTGCACATGATAAAGAATTATTTTTGAGACTTATTACCAAGAAAAAATAAATATATCTTCTAGAAAACAAAATATAATTAGAAAACACAAGGCCTTAGGAGCTTACAGTCGGAGCGTGACCAGCCAAGCTTTAAATTATCTCTATCAAAGACAATGTGATATCCTGTCATGAAATTTTCTACAAAAAGAGAAACATTTTAATAAGAACAAAAAATATTTAAACAATTTTTATAGAATGGCATCAAGAAAACTCACGTCCAATGGTAGCAAGACTATCAGTTGTAGGCTGAAGAGCCAAACAGAACCCAGCAAGTTGTCCCTACAGCAATTTGACTCTCACAAATTATAAAACTGATATATTATTTGCAAGAAATTATTAAATTGCAAAAAGATAATTTACCTGCTCCCCGTAAGCATTGAAGATAGAATCAATAACTAAGAAACTCTTATTCACAGTCAACGTTAGAGTCAGATTAGGTATCTCAGGCACTGCCACAGGACTAAAAAAACAATGAAGAGGATTAGATTTATCAATAAGCGCCAAGCAGTGAATGATTTTATTATACATGTTTGACAAGCTTACCTGGATTTATAGCAATACTCAAAAGGGGATCCATCAAAATCAGCCCTCGAAGCATTAACTTGCTTATCAAACTAAAAAATCATAAAAATAATAAAAGATCAGAAATTAATTGGCACATGAAAGGATCAATTTGTAATTTAAATTTAACAGAAGGTACCTCAAGGGAGATCCTTTTATATATATCTTGGGGCACAAATGTAAATGACGAGCCGGTATCAAAAAGTGCTTGCAACCCACTCTGCTCAAGACACTTGTGACCGACACAAAATCTATCCACCTCAATTATATAATAAAGACTGAAAACAGAAGAAAACTCTAGTAAGATACGTGCCAACAAGTATTTCCCTTTTTCAAATAGTATACAACCAGATAAACAGTAGAATCCAAAACTACTTACTACTTGCCATCTAGTGGAACAAAGGGGGTGGATTTTTGCAAAGAGACCCCTTCATCCCCAAAATAAATATGCCCCGAGTTATCTTGCTTAAAGCATATGGAAAATGAGTTCTTCACCAAACCAGCCCTGGAAAGGGAACTTGGTACCGATATATTGCCAAGACCGAGGCCAAGAAGCCCATCAGGGGCAATTCCATCCAAGTAACCGCCACCTTGCCTCGTTCCACAACTACATCATTACAAATAAAAAATTAATAAAACCTACAAGTATATTTCTTAAACTACCTAACTATACCAATTTAATTTATACACTTACCCTAAGATGACAGAAGCTTGTGTTGAACCGTGACCGTCACTGGATGCCAAATACATTTTATCCTCTACCAGTAAACCAGAGCTGTAAGTGTTTTCTGTGTAGTAACTGATGTTGTAGGGGCAGGGCTGCTTACCAGCCTTACAACTGGGGCCCAGTTGACAGAGCTCGTGACTGCATGGGAGGTGGTGGCTGGTGCTTGACTCGGCAGGGTTGTACATTCCCAGGTCCTTATCCTGCACAATGGATGCCCCATTTATGAAAGAGCACCTGTCAAATTCAATTATTTGAAATAAGTGATAACTCTTCTGCTCAATTCTAGCAGAATACAATATACATCGCCTCTATTTTCAAAAATTACATTTGTCTGATGTGTGGTAATGGATAGACAATATGCTAACTTAAGAAACTAAATTTGAAATTAGCGTACCAAACTGCTGTGATAACCAGATAAAGGAGCACACTGGATGCAATCACAGGGAACCCAAAGCAAGTCACTTCCAGAATCCAATGCAACGAGAAATGAAACATTTGGGGTCCCAATATCAATCCATGTGTAGTGCAACCTGCCAGTGAGATAATAAATTCTTCATTAGAAGGTGTTTAACAATTAGCAGAATAGTCCTTTGATAGAGATGCTTATGGGTCACTAACTCTACTGAAATAGAGTTGAACAGTACATGTCACTAAACTAAAAACTGTGCAGATTTATTAAGTTCATATTTTTCATATATGTCAGCAACAGTATTGCAACCAAAAAGTGTTCACCTAAAGTAAAAAGTGCATTACATGGAATTGCAAAGACCTTTAACTTTCTTTTTCTATCCGAGGCATGAAATTAGTACCCTTAAATACTTCAAAAATCACACAATTCAAATCCTCTTCATGAAAAATACTGTTTTCAGTATTTAACAAGCAAATATCACCACTATTCCATCTTCCTCCACCACCTCTAATTCATGAAAAAACCATTGTGCAAAACAATAATTAAAAGTAAAAAACGAAAATAGAAGCACCAACCACCCAAAATCATTTCCAAGGGAGAATGCCTCACTCCCTTCGTCCGGGTAAAGCGCCTGATAGCGAGTTCCAAGCCTTCTCTTTTGTCTATGGAGATCACTTCTCAGTAATGTTCTATAGTATTCCATGCTCCCTACGCTCGGCCACCGCCAGCCAACGCCACCCGGGGTCGCCACTCGAGCCTCGTCGGAGAAACGGTGGACCAGCTTCAGGGAGAGCGTCGCCGACTCGGAACTGACCGCCAAACAGATCGACATGAGAACTGATGTAAACAGAGTTAAGTACGTCATTGGAAGAGATGAAGACTGGACGCGTACGAGATGTAACTCGATCTAGGGTTTTGGAGGGGGGAAGAGGGGAAGATCTAGGGTTTGGTTCGATGGCATTGGGAAATGGAGAGAGCTTTTTCGTTTTGTGTTTGTATGTTTGTTTTGTACAGTGGCTCAGTGAGTAATCTGGACAGCGCCGAGTGAAAAAGGAAGAAAGAAAGCTTTCGGGTAATTTTCTAATTAGAACCCTATGTTCTTTTGGAATATCACGTTAAAAATTGAAGAAAGAAAGCTTCCGGGTAATTTTCTAATTAGCACCCTATGTTCTTTTGGAATATCACGTTAAATATTGAAGAAAGAAAGCGTCTAGAACTAGGGTGTTTTTAAGTTCACCAAACCGACTGGTGAACTCAAGTCTAAAATATATCAAATTAGTTTCAATTGATGAATCTGAACCGTTAAAATTCACCTACTATATGAGTCATGCGTCTACATGTAAACAAATTTAATTTTGAAATTAATTTTGCATAGAGTTGATTGGTCAAAATAATTTTTAAAAATGAATGCATTAAAATTAATTTATTAACTTTCTAATTTTGACCGCTTGACTTTATACTAAATTAATTCAAATATTTAAAATTTTCACATGTAGACACATTAATTGTAAGATAGGCGAATTTTAACAGTTTGAATTTGTCATTAAAATTCAATTTGATAAGTTTTAGACTTTATTCTATCGAGAGACTTGATAAATTTAAGAACACCCTGGTTCTATTTGATAGAAAATTTCTGGGTAATTTTCCAATAGAACCCTGTCTTCTTTTGGAATATCACGATGAGAAAATAACAAAGAAAGCTTTCGGCTAATTAGCACCTGTGTTATTTTGGAATTTCATAATTAGAGAACAAAAAGAAAGCTTTCAAGTCGGAATTGTTAAGCTTATCACGTTCCATTGCAACACAAAAAATAAATATATGTTTTTTATTTACATTTGATTTAAGTTAATGTGATGATTATTTATTGAATGTGATGAATCCACTGAAATTCTTTTATTACATGTATCTTTAACTATTAGTCTACTCGCGCCTACAGCGAGTGCAAATATGAGTTCCAATTATCTCCATTTATTTTAATTGGAGAGCGCCAGTTATTCTACGGCCTGGCTAGCTTGACATCAGAGAACGTTGGAGCATCTCACCATTAGTGTGAAAAGGAGGGGAAACGTAGCCTGCTAATGTGGGACCCGAAGCAACGTGGTGCTTTTCCCAGGTTAGACGGTGGCGATAGAAGGCATGCTGGTCCCTATGTGCCACGTGGCAATGCAGGGTAGCTTCCTTTTGTCTTCGTTTGTATCCCCTCTAGTGGTTTGACTATGGGAGCCCGTGCCCGGTCTGTCTGTGTCCGCTGTCCGGGTGTCCGTGTCTTACCTCAAGTATAGACGGATAAACGAATATGGCGGGTATTAGTATTAAACGGTTAGAGCATGGTTTTTCGAAAAAAAAAAAACTAATTATATCCAGACTAAAATATGTCTGTGCCCGTTATACTCGTATTCTTAGTGTCTGTGTCCATGTACCTGTGCTTGTAATATTCTTTTTTTAAAAAGAAAAAAATTTCAAAATTTAAATCAAATTTCTTCTCAATTCTCTATATATATATTTTTCTTAATAAATATGTTCAATATGTAAACAAATAAACATATATTATATGTATATGTATGCTACCGTACATTGCAATGCATAGAGGGATTTGTACACTGCATTGTCAGCCATTGGATCGTCTTTAAGATTCGTACAGATCTAATAGATGGGAGAGGCAAAATATGTTGCTGGGAATTCAAATTTTTGGAAATGGACCCTCCATTTGAATAGCAGACTCCCACCGGTCCTTCTTTCTCTCTTAACCTCAACAGGCAACCCTAGGCGAAAAATGTCACTCCTCTCCTCTCCCGTCGGCGCCAACACCAGCGACCCCGCCTGACCAGCCCTTGGCGAAGCCGACAGTCACCAGCCCTAGGCGAAACCGATTGACCAGCCCTAGGCGAAATCGACGGACAGCTCTCCCGCTCCACTCCTCTCCGGTCAGCTCCACCTCCAGCAACCACCATTGTCAGAGGTACGATCTCCAGCGACCTAGAGCATTGCCTCTATAGCTTTTAATTTCCTTTAATGTTCTGTCTCTAGATGATCGTGCAATGGGACTCTATGGTTTAATTTGGAACTTAGGATCGCCTTTGGCTAATTGAAAAAAAATTCTACTGGAGACAGTATCATAAAATCTCCTTATTTTACTAGACGATTTAATTTAATAAGGATGATTAAATTGCGTTTTCTATTTAACAAGAATCGCGATGAAATAAGTACGATACCAGAAAAAAAAAACTATACCAAAGAAAGGTACGTTTGTTTAGTAAAAGAGAGGTTATTGACTACTATCCCTTAACTCTTAATGAATTAATATAAAATTAATTTATTTTGGATGAGTATACCTAGAAACAAAATGTTCTGGTAAACAGACATAATTTTCTTGGTCAAAGTCTCAACAACAAATGTATGCTTATTGTATAAAAATAGAAACCTGATTAAAGGAGGGTAATTTAGCTATTATGATATGATCATAATATATGCATGCCTTGTAATATGAATGACAGAACAGAAATCGTACATAGTGATTTTTCCCATATTATCTAACCCTTATTAATTTTGTTTGTGTAGGTCAAATGAGTAGCCTTGTAATATGAATGACAATTTTATTGTTGTCAAAATTGCAATGAGTTGAATGGTTGGTGCAACATCACTACCAATATCAAGAATATATCTCAGATGCAAAATCACAAAAATGGTTCAAGAGATTTATTTGAAGCAGAAATCACTTCGATACTCAAGAAAATACTAGTCGGATTAATTACACTTTGTGTATTGATGTGTGTACTTTGTGTGTTAATTGTGGTTGTTAATTAGTATAGTTTCGTTAATTGTACTTTTGTGTAAAAACCTTGTGCGAAAGGTGCATGTTATTTGAAAAAGCCATATTGTGTAAGAACCTTGTTAATTGTGGTGCATGTTATCTTTAACTGTGGTTAAAAAACTATGCTTTGATTGTGGTTGTTAATATAATATATAAGAATCTTGTTAATTATGGTGCATGTTATCTTTAATTGTGGTTGTTAAAATACTATGCTTTGATTGTGGTTGTTAATACTAATTATGCTTTCTAAATGAGTAAGTCTTGAAAAAAATGATATTGAATTATCACTAGTGCGAAGCTGTTGGAAAAGTAGCTGATATTATCCAGATTCTAGCTTTCTTGTGCCGCCAGGTATTAGTAATGTTTTAAGTTGCATAGTTCTTTTATAAAAAATATTTAGGATCTGATTCGCATAGGACACTTGATATTTTTTTAGAAACCATAAATAATTAAATTATTTTTAGGGAACCAATAAGATTACTTTTTTTTTTTTAAAAACCATAAGGACCGGACGGTCCGTCCGGTCTCAAAATCAGTTTTTCCCCAGACCGGATGGACCATCCGGTCTCACTTTTTTTTTTTTTTTTTTTTTTTTTTTTAAACAGAAATTTTTTATTTTTTTATTTTTTATATTAAATATTAGAAATGTTGAATATGTTTCTTTGAAAATAGATGAAATACAATATAATTTGATTTATTAGAAAGACTGCAACAAATAACCCGGATCAATATTTTTCAGATCGGATTTTTCGTGGCTGTAAGAAAAATTAATATATTTATTTATGTGTTATTAGAAAAAAATAAAAATGCTTAGATTCTGAGTTATTGATCCCGGTTCAAAAGTCACTTCTAGGTAATCCAGAAAATATTGTGATCCTTCTAGGACATTTAATTTATAAAAAGTTGTATCTATTTTGAGAATTCTTTTTGAATAATAATCATTAAATAACTTAAAGTTTTTGTTTTTTTTCAAAAATAGACACAACTTTTTATAAATTAAATGTCCTAGAAGGATCACAATATTTTCTGGATTACCTAGAAGTGACTTTTGAACCGGGATCAATAACTCAGAATCTAAGCATTTTTATTTTTTTCTAATAACACATAAAAAAATATATTAATTTTTCTTACAGCTACGAAAAATCCGATCTGAAAAATATTGATCCGGGTTATTTGTTGCAGTCTTTCTAATAAATCAAATTATATTGTATTTCATCTATTTTCAAAGAAACATATTCAACATTTCTAATATTTTAATACAAAAAATAAAAAAATAAAAATTTTTTTGTTTAAAAAAAAAAAAAAAAAAAAAAAAAGTGAGACCGGATGGTCCATCCGGTCTGGGGAAAAAATGATTTTGAGACCGGACGGACCGTCCGGTCCTTATGGTTTTTAAAAAAAAAAAAGTAATCTTATTGGTTCCCTAAAAATAATTTAATTATTTATGGTTTCTAAAAAAAATTCTGATATATTACTATAGTTGTAGCTATGATCAAATGTTCTAATATTCGAACCTTACACATAAATATTAAGTTAGGCCTACTTCTTTTCTTTTGTTTTTAACTTCAGACCAAATATTTTCAAGACTAGCAGATATGAGCTTGTCCGGTGACATGTAAATTTATCAGACTTCACTTCCTGCAAATCTACCTACATTCAACTGTCATAAATTTTTCACCAAAAAGAGAAACTAGAGTTTTCATATTTGCTAAATCAATCCACTCTACAGCTACAACTAAGAGCTGGTTAACAGAAGCACATATAGACATATATCTCTTGTCTAAAAACAATATTACATAACACTCCAATATTACATAACTTAAATCTCAAATATTACATTTGTTGAACACCACTCCATATGTTTGAAAAATATTACAACCAATCCACAATCTCATAAAAAATACTCTTCATCAGATTCGTTTGCCTCTTCCATCTGTTGAACACCACTCTCCTCATCATTAACCGTCTTTCATTTACCTTTTCCATTATTTTTCAGCTATCACAATGACCAATTCATGAATTAAAATTGAGTTAAAAAATCGAGCAATTCATGAATTTGAGTAAAAGGAATTAGAAATTTTTTAAAAATTGAGCAATTCATGAATTGGCATTGTTGCAGGAAGGTAAGACTAAAGTTGGCATATAAGGCAATGGCAAATTTGTGGTGTACAAGCATTATAAGGCAGTGGCAAAGTTGGCATATAAGGTACTGGTCAGTGCTATATATGGTTAATATGTTATATATGGCAATCTAAACAGTGAGCATTTCTATATAAATCCTATATGTTAATATGCATTTTAAAATGAAGTTGAAATTAAGAAAAAAGATGTGAAAAGAATTGAACCATTGGGTAAGTTCTTGAGTTGTGGCTCTCTTTTTCGCCACATATGCTACAAGTCTTGCGCTTCTTCAAAGAATGATGCACCATTCGCGTTGAAATCTTCTTTTTGCCTTTACATTGCGACTTTCGTGGGTCACAAAATATGGGAGTGGCATGCACTTCTTCAAAGGAGGCATCTTCTTGCGCTTCTTCAAAGAAGGTGGCATCTCCTTGCGCTGGCTTTGACCTCTATTTTGTATCTTGACCATAGTTGCTGCACTTTATTGATCGTTTTTATATCCTCATCACTCTCCTTTTGCCAAATGCCCTCAATTAGCTTCTCAATCTGCAATACGAATTGATAAACAGATTTGTGGTTGTTTACCAATAGCTTAAAAAAAGCATTCATACTCTCACTCCTCTGAGAAGTAGACATGTCAGCCATAAAAGTGTCTCGAAAGTAGGCTGGCACCCATTGCTCCCGATTTTTGTACATCACATTGATGTAGTTAGTATTGTGCACGTTGTACGTGTCACACATAGCTTTCCAACGTTTCTCAAACTCTGAAACCATCTTACTACGAATGATTGTAGCCTTTAATTCATCCTCAAAATCGGGCTTCTCATGATACAGCTTCGCAAAGCGTTCCCTTGCCTTTCTCATTATATGCCATTGGCAGCATCTGTGGACAGTTGTTGGAAAAATCAACTCAATTGCCTTCTTCATCACGGGATCTTGGTCGGTAATAATGGCAGAAGGATGCTTGTCGTACATTGCCTCTGAGAAGGTTTTGAACAACCAACAAAAGTTGTCCGCCATCTCGCATTTGAGAAGAGCCATGCCAAATAAGATGGATTAATGGTGGTGGTTGACTCCAATGAATGGTGCGAAAGGCATGTTGTACTTGTTTGTCTGATAGGTGGTGTCAAAAGTCACAACATCACCGAACTCTTTGTATGCTTTCCTTCCTCTACCATCAATCCAAAAAATATTCTTCACAACACCATCTTCATCTGCCAATACTGAATAAAAGAACTCGGGATCCTCTTGCTTCTGTTTGAAATACATCAAAGTTGTGTGAACATCAACCCCTATGAGCTTTGCATTATCTCTCGCTATCAGATTGTTTATATCTTTCTTCTTGAACCTAACATTTCCCTTACCATCATTTTCAGCACCTATGATTTCCATAATTTGAGTTGTTCCCAAATTTTGAGCACTCAATTTACGTATGGTGTGCTTCTGACCTACCGTCATGAGCTTATGGGATCATAAATTTCGAATCTCCGAATGGCTCATGATCAACTCATGGTTGTGATCCTCCACAAAGACACTCACTTTCCATTTTTCTGATTCTAAATGAGGCCTTGCATTCAACCCTTGTAATTCCATGTTCTTTCTTAAGTGCAGCAACATCCGTCGAGCATCCAATACGCGTCTCTTTTCTTTTATGCCAATCTGATTTTCCTTCTTTGGAACAAACATACAGAACCGATGACAACCCATTCTTAATTGTTGAAGCATTTTTGCAAACGCTAAATCCAACAAAACATGCATAATTGTTGTAGAAAGTGTATGCCTCTTCAGGTGCATTGAACTCCATGCCGACATACGGCTTAGTTGTATCATTTGACAAAGGCTCATTCGCTTGTGTTGCTTCATAATAATGGATGTAGGGATCGTTGATATCTGACTGTTACAAATAAGCAAACCGTAATCACTAAACATTATTGCTTAAGTTGCAATTGTAAATATTTTAAAAATGAAAAATAACAAAGATTACTTGCATCTGAATTCACGGATTATTTTCATCTCCATCCCCGTCGTCATAAAGGTCAATTGAGCCTACCTCTACATTATCATGAACATCACATGCTAACATCTTAACACAATAATCATAAAATTCTAATTGTAAGCACAGCCAAACTTAAGAATTACATTGCTTATGATAAGAACTTTTTGATGATATTTCTGCATGATATGTACAAGTCAGGGGAGAATAAAAGATCTAGTTTTCAATACTGTTAAACAACTTAAATCCACAAAAAAAAATGATAGATAACTATTAAATGCTAGAATAGTTTCAACATAAAAAATAAAAATAAAAATTGGTACATGACAGATATGTAGCTGTGATAAACAAACAGCAGTATGCACTTAAAAGATCCATCAAACATAAAAAAAAAAGGGCTAAGTAGAGACAGTAGCAATAGCAACATTGTTACATTCTGAAATTTTAAAATATGATTAAATTTCTAAATCGATCATCTGACTAAATAAAAAAATTAATTAACTTAACAATCGTTTAGAAATTTTTTGTCAGACTAAAATAAAACTAAAATTTAGAGATATAAATATTGTATGAAATTATGTATAATAAAATTTAGAGATTTAGAAATAAAATAAAATATAGCACTAGGAATAAAATTATAATTATTCGGTAAATTAGAAACTTAGAAAATCCGTTAGAATTCTTTTTAATTGTTAGGAAAGAAGAAATTGATTTGATTATATTCGTGTGAATAAATAAGTAATTGAATTCCAAATAAGAGAATAATTATACGAAATTATTCGTACAAATAAATTATATAAATAGATATCGAAATTATTCGAATCTGAAATTTTATTAAAAATATTTGAACAACAAATTTCAATAATATATAAATTAAAAATCTTGAAACTTCGCTTTTATTTCCCGTCAGAGGTGAATTCGCACCCTATATGTATCAATTAATTAAACTTTGTTTCTTTTGGAAAGTCTCAACCATTCAAACCTTGTAGCACGAATCTTGAAGCATCAATTAATAAAACCTCTCTGTTTCTTTCCTCTCCTTCTCTGTTTCTGTCCGTGACCCCCCCCCAAGCCTCCGCTCCCTCTCTTCTCTTCCACGCCAAAAACAGGGGCTCCGCCCCTCTCCCCTTCCGTCGCTGCAACGGCCACCCCACCGGCCGCCACCCCACTCTCTCCTCTCTCCCTCGGCCCGTGAAACACCACCACAGCCCCGCCTCCTCTCTCTTTTCCAGGCCCCCCCTTCCCTCCCATGAAACCCTAGAAACTAGGGTTGAGGTGGTGCTGCCTCGGTGCTTGGCTTGGTGCTGTCCCGGTGCTCGCTGGATGCCGTGCTGGTGTCGGCTTGGTGCTGTCTAGTGCTTAGTTGGAGCCGGCCGTTCTTTTCCCAATCCATCTCGTGATAGCTCAATCGGGTAAATTTCTGAGTCCCTCGTTTATTTGATCGGATTCTTGCCATGTCGGATTGTTTCGTTAAATACCCCTTTGCTCGGGTTGTTGATTTTCCCGGCAAAGGTGTTACCTTGTTGCTGTTCTGGTGTGTGCCTTGTTGTGCCTTGTTGAGGCTGTTCTGACCCGTTTTGCTGGCCTGTTCTGACCCGTTTTGCTGGTCTGTTCTGACCTGTTTTGCTGTTTCTGTGTTGATGTTGTACTGATAAATTGCGGCTGGTACCCCCATGATTGTTGCGTGCTAATGTGCTTGTGTTTCTACGACTTGGTTGATGCCTTATTGATATGTAGTATAGTGCAAATTACCCTCTCTGATTTGTACCCTTGCTGTCCCGAATTGCTCTCTATGATTGTGTTAAGTTAGTTGGTGCTTACACATTCCTTGATCTCTATCTCTGGTTCTGTGTGTATTCTAATGGCTTACCAGTAACTGCAATGGCAGTGACCTTTCTCCTAAATTATCATAAATCGAGATTAGAATTGTAAAATGATTGACCTTGTGAAATTGTGTAGTTTAAGACCAAATTTGTATATATGATAAATTAGGCTGTGGTCGTTGTTGTTGGCTTGTGGATGAATTGATTAAATGAATTGGGGGCCTTTGTTTATGTATGCATTGGACTAAACTAAAATGTATGACATGCATGAGAATTTTATAAATGGGCCTTGAAAGTGAAAATAGTTATAATGGACTTGAATTGAAATGATTATAAATGAGCCAAAAGGTATAAAAAATTGACGAATTAAAAGACGGCTTTTGGAATTTAAGTTTTGATAATGTAACCGAATTAAACCAAGTATACGTATGATATAGGTGTAGGCTCGATTGAGCAAGATATCGTGAGGTAATTCGAGACGCCCGATCCTTAGATTAAGCGGTACGCTCGTCATAATAAGGTGCGGGATTCTTGGACTTGTTTGATACTTTATTTTCAGGAATTAAATTGTTTATTCGTTTGTCATGTTGAATGATTAATTGTTGCATATTTTAGAATTCATGCTGCATATTGATTTTTGGATAAATGAGAATGATTGAATTGTTTAGTTAAGGTTGATTGGCATGTTGGTATGGTTATTATTTGATTAGTTCTATTAATTGTCCTTGATGTGAATGAATCTGTCAGGCCGACTTGTTTAGGTGACTGGATAAGGTGACGGTGACCTATCCGTTGACCTGTGTTTATGAATTTGCCAGACCGATCTGTTTAGGTGGCTGGATGAGGTGACGCTGCTGACTTATGTGTTGACCTGTGATGAATTTGCCAGACCGACCTGTTTAGGCGGCTAGATGAGGTGACGCTGCTAACTTATGCGTTGACCTGTGATGAATTTGCCAGATCGACCTATTTAGGCGGCTGGATGAGGTGACAATACTGACTTATGCGTTGACCTGTGATGAATTTGCCAGACCGACCTATTTAGGCGGTTGGATGAGGTGACGCTGCTGACTTATGCGTTGACCTGTGATGAATTTGCCAGACCGACCTGTTTAGGCGGCTGGATGAGGTGACGCTGCTGACTTATGCGTTGACCTGTGATGAATTTGCCAGACCGACCTGTTTAGGTGACTGGATAAGGTGTCGGTGACCTATCCGTTGACCTGTTTAATGAATTGTGCAAGGCTGATAGCTGTTTGTGATTCTATTTGAATGAAATTGCAAAGTTGACATGTATAGGCAACTTTGGTTCTGTGTGGTTGCATTTTTGTTGAGTTGACCTGTATATGTCACACCCCGCGACCACGGGTCGTAACAGTCTCCCGTCGTAAGCATACAATGCCATGTATGCTTACAAGGCAATTAACAATTCAAACAAAACAACAAGCAATATAAAACAAGTTTCTAATATATATAATCAGAGTACACAGTCTGGTCAGAATATAATACAACAAAAGTATCTCATCCGAATACCAACCACGAGGCCTACCCTAAAACTACACAACAAAACATAACTAGGGTCAAGTAAATGGTAAAATGTAAGGCCTACTACTCGCATGCCACTCCGGAATCAATTGCACCCATACCTGTAAAAATAATCCGAAGGTGGGGATGAGAATAAATTCTCAGTGCGAATTTGCCACATATGACTTATTGGACTTGCAATCAAATTCTATATTAAAAAATGAAACCCAAACAATAACAATGTAAACAGATATATAAGAAATCATAAATAACAGAATGCCACTACTCGACAGCAATTAATCAACCTGAAACACAGTTTACGAAATTTCCAAGATGAATTTCAAACACAACAGATATTTTGGTTTAACTTAATTCATTAGGGCTTGTAGTAATTACAGATGTTCTTTCGAGCTGAACCGTTATCAAACCCACATCTGTAGGGTTACAAATGCCTACAGATGGCCAACCAAGTTGGACCCTTTATCTGACACCCATCTGTAATCGCTTGGCTTAACAGTTATTACGGCCTGGTTTCAATCATATAAAGAAAATCCTCTTTGGAATCATTTCCAATAGTTGTAATATTCAATTGATCGTTCAAATGCATTAACACATAGGAGAATGCCACAAAGCCACAGACGTTACACAAGTCACCCAAAATCTCAAATCACACATCTCATAACATAATCACCCTCCCTCGTCCCAACTGGTACTGGGAATATCAAGGGCCGTTCACCTAAGCCCATTTAGGATCCTGGGAATCCAAGCCAGCATACAGTCTGACTTGGCAAATTAGTTGGATCCAATTGCTTAACTTCGTAAATCCATTCACATACATTCACATACATAGTTCGTGGTGACTTTCAATCAAAATCAGATCATAATAGATCGACACAACCTATAACCATGCCAGCATGCAAATCATTCAAGTCACATCAATTCGAGTTTAATTTGATTGGGCTATGCAAATGCTCTACGCAATTCAATTATGCAATCAATGATATTCAACATGACAAACGAATACACAGTTTAATTCCTGAAAATAAAGTATCAAACAAGTCCAAGAATCCCGCACCTTATTATGACAAGCGTACCGCTTAGTTACGGATCAGGCGTCTCGAATTGCCTCGTTAAGTCTTGCTCGATCGAGCTTACACCTATATTATACGTATACTTGGTTTAATTCGGGTTCAGTGGTCTATACGTTTACTTTAGTTTACCAATGGTTCATACAGTCCTAATTCAATTCTTATGCTCTGGTATCGGTTCTTTTCGGTTCCTTCTTTCTTATTTAAAAACCTTTAAAACTCACACAATTTACTTCTGGGTCCTTTAAACCCTACGCAATTCCACTTAGGTTACCATTCATTCACCGTTTCACTACTTTGGTTCTCGGATCAATTCAATTCACCAATTGGTTAAAACCCTAATTTGATCAAAACCTCAATTCAGCCGTTAATTGTTCTAGAAATTCAGGATCAAGAGGTAACATCACTGATTATGAGTCTAATCAGTTGGATTAAACAAATCAATTCACGATTATACTCAATTTGGGTTTTCGCTCAAAACCCTAGAAATCAAGAATCCTCAAATCGGAAGAAAATCGGAAGAAATATTGAAAATAAACAAGCAATGGGTGTAGAGGAACTAGTCCTCGAGCAATTCCAATTCGAACACAAATCTCGAGTTTAAAACGAAAATATGAGAAATCAAGAAATCTGAGTTTTTCGAGAGAAATAGAAAGAGAAAGAAATACCAAATAGGAGAGCTAGGAGAGATCCTTAGCTGCTTACTCGGTTCCAAAGTCGATTTCTCGCAACAATCGGGAGTCTGAAAGAAACGGAAACTCACACGCTCTTTTTCTTCTCTCTTGGGCGAAAATCACTTAAAAATAGGGAAATGGCGAAGTGAGAGAGAGAGAAGCTTCCATTTGAGTTTTAGGGTTAAAATTTTCCTGAATGCGGATTAACCAATCCGCACTGCGGGTGGCTTGACCCGCACTCAGTACTTAGTCGGTTTTCAGAACATGAAATTTAACACAGAAATAATCCGCAGTGCGGGTAACCTAACCCGCAGTGCGGGTCACTTAACCTGCAATGGGAACTTAGTAAATTTTTGACAGAATTTCAGAAAAAGTCAAAGCCTAATGCGGATGCATTCAACCCGCAGTACGGGTCAATCAATCCGCATTGAGGACTTAGAAAAATTCAGACCAATACAGAATTGCATGAGTGCGGACACACCTACTCGCAGTGCGGGTTAACCAATCCGCACTCAGTCTATAAAATCTCAAAATCGCAAAATTTCAATGCGGTTTCGATTCATAACTTATTTAGGGGAACCTTAATTAAGGTTTAAACTTCTATTTTGTTAGCATGCTTTATTGATTCTTGCCTTTAAAGTATTTGAATTTAATTGTAAAAATTTCGTAACGTAACAGTATAGGTGGCTTGTAACCAGACCTTAGGAAATGGTTAAGCCAAACAGCTACAGATGGGTGTCAGATAAAGGGTCCAGCTTGGTTGGCCATCTGTAGTCTGTAACCCTACAGATGTGGGTTTGATAGCGGTCCAGCTCGAAAGAACATCTGTAGTTGCTACAAGCCCTAATGAATTAAGTTAAGCCAAAAATATATATGTTGTGTTTGAAATTCATCTTGGAAATTATGTAAACTGTGATTCAGTTTGATTAATTATTGTTGAGCATTGGCATTCTGTTATTTATGATTATGTATATCTATTTGCATTGTTATTGTTTGGGTTTCATTTTTGAATATAGAGTTTGATTGCAAGTCCAATAATTTGAACTGTGACAAATTCGCACTGAGAATTTATTCTCACCTCCACCCTATGATTATTTTCAGGTTTATTTCTCGGATACAGCAAATGAGGATATTGGTAATGCATTAAAAAAAAAAGATCCACTGCCTTGTGTGTATACGTGACACTTAATGAATACATGCAGCAGGCTGTCAGACCCGAAATCTGGGGTGTGACAAACATCAACAAAATTGACATCTAACACAAAAAAGTTACCTTGGTCTTATAGAAAGAAGGGCCCAATATTTCATCAATACCAAACATATTTTATTTTTTAATAAGAAACATAAATTTTAGGGTAGTTTGCTCACTTTTTGCTGACAACCCTTCATTTAATAGTCAGAAATCATGTGGATATGGGTTGAAATCCATATTGGTCGGAAATTATAGATGTTTAATTTGTGAGCAGATGCAAATATATGGAATTGTAGTGCTTAATTCCTTGTTATCTAATATAGTTATCATCTCCAACAAATTACAAATAATTTGGATAAATTTTAAGAACCAATCAAGAGCTCATACAATGAAATTAGAATTGGCTTTTAATAAAAAAAACAAAAGAGAAAGTAAACAGGCAAGTACTTGTTGGGTCTTTGAGCTGCACTCAATGTATGCAGCAGCTCCTATTAACTTCCTCAGTTCTGCGCCCTTCATATGAAAACCAAAATTTAGAAGAAAAAGTTGATAAATATAAAAAAAGTTAAAAGTCAAATTGAAGGATAAAGCTAACATTACACAGTACCTGAGCGGTGGAAATTGGTACTCGCCTAGGGCTTGCATTTCCTGTTGCCTAGGGCTAGTATTCATCGGTTTCGCCTAGGGCTGGTCAGGCGGGGTTGCTGGTGTTGGCACCGATGGAAGAGGAGAGGAGTGCCATTTTTCGCCTAGGGTTGCCTGTTGAGGTTAAGAGAGAAAGAAGGACCGGTGGGAGTCTGCTATTCAAGATGGAAATGAAAGTTAAATTTATTTTTTCCCATTAATAATTCAAACATGAAAAGGTTAAGTATATTAATCTTTCATTCTATTCCATTCCATTCCCTTCTATTCTTCACCTCCCCTCCCTTCCTATACTCTCCATCCAAACAAGCTGTAAGAGAGAAAGAAGGGACGGGTGGGAGTCTGCTATTCAAATGGAGGGTCCATTTCCAAATATTTGAATTCCCAGCGACATATTTTGCCTCTCCCATCTATCAAATCTACACGAATCTTAAAGGTGATCCAACGGCTGACAATGCAATGCACAGACCCTTCTATGCATTACAATGTATGGTAGCATACCCCTATATATGTATATGTATATGTATATATATTGTAGAGGAGGGATCAAGTTCCAACAAAGTTACAACATCTATTTTTTTCATTTTCAAAGTCTAAATCGTCGATCCAAACCGTTAGATATTCAATCTATATTAAAATGTGCTTGGAGACCAAATTTTACATTTTTTGAAATTTTTTTGCTATTTATTAAGATGGGTACAAAATCACTGTTTTTTAATGGTGCAGGATTTTAATAAAAACAACGATTTTGTACCAAACTTAATAAATAGCAAAAAAATTTCAAAAAATGTAAAATTTGGTCTCCAAGCACATTTTAATATATATTGAATATCTAACGGTTTGGATCGACAATTTGGACTTTAAAAATTAAAAAAATAGATGTTGTAACTTTGTTGTAACTTAAAAGTGTTGTAACTCAATCCCTCCTCATATATGTATGTATATGTTTATATATATATATTATACATGTATTATATTATATATATATATATACAATTTTTTTCTCTTTATTGCATTCATTACAAAAAAAAAGGGCACAGGCTTATATGTATATATAATTCAAAATGCAATTATAATATTACAGGTGTGCATATATAATTTTAAATGTATTTTTTTTGTGACTGCACGTGTATATATATGTATATGAGTATTATTTAAGAAAATCTTCATGTATGATTATAAATAAATATTTTCCTTCAAATCTTAAGCTAAACTTCAAGCTTTATATTTATTTCATACATATTATAATTAGTATATAATTATATGAAGTTTAACATCATTTTTCTTGATGCCAGCATCGAGTTAAAATAAAAAGTATAATTTAGTGTCTAATTAATTTATTAATAAAAGTTGTCATTTTAGTTTAAACTTGACTAGTCTGAGTTTCTGATGGGTTTGATATATTTTAAAATAATATCGAACAAAGATGATTTAATTAGAAGGCTAAATATGATATTATGAATTTTAAAGAAAAACATATAAAAATATTTTAAGAAGGTTAAATATGTATATATAATATATGTATAGATATATCAAATGCGGCGCATGCGGCATTTGATCTTTGCTGGTAAATCAGTAAGTATGGACTGATACAGGGACAAAACTGCAAAAGTGATTGCACCAGCATGTAGAGCATTCAAAAATACACATAATTGATATAAATTTCAACTTATTTGGATTTTTCTACAGTTAGTTATGAATTTTCAAAGTTTAATTTTCGAAAAAGCTTTAAACAGCCATAACTTTGGCTAGGAAAGTCGAATTTACGCGTATGAGCACTTTCGGAAATGAGAGGACGAGACGGATCTGATTTTGCCCAAGTGGTACACCAGGCATCGTCACATTGGAAGCATCATAATTTCAAAATACCTCGTTTGGTGCCTCAAAAATTCAATTTAAATTTTCGTACGACGATAGACGTACAACGATCGGTATTTTCAAAGTGGCTTAATAAATAGTAAAAAAAATCATAAAAATATAAAATTTTGTCTCCAAGTACATTTCAATATAGATATCACATCTAATAGTTCAGATCGACTTTTCGGATTTTGAAAACAAAAAAATGACTTATAAGCATATACCCTCATATGATTATGTAAGTAGAGTATCCAACCTCTATATTATATATACATATACAGTTCATATTGGCTTTTAAAGTAATTGATTTAAGTAATTTTGATTTATATCTCCATTCTATTATTAAGCACGTTGGGTGTCCAATCCGCCAACGGCTACGATTGAAAGTTGAAATTTCGGATTTAATCTCACCCCTCCAATTACTTAATTCGTCTTCTTTTGATTAAATGCATCTGAATAATGTGTAGAAGTCTAAATTTAACTAAAAACATACTCGTCACACATACTGTCACACGATGTATTATCATTAAAATTAAATAAATATGAAATTTAGCGATATAATTTGTTTCCTTATTTCATTCATTTCTTATTTCTTCCTCTCCAATTTAGCCATATAATTATGTTTCCTTAGTTCATTAATTCCTTATTTGTCGTGAGAGTCTGAAATTTTTTACCAGTTAAATTAAATGAATTAAAGTTATCACTAATGTATATGTATTTAGTATTTGTTATGAAATGAAATCACAAGAAACAAGCAATCTGAAAATTAATCTTGGCATAAATTTCAAGTAAGGTAAAAAAATATTCAAATTTACAAAGTCAATTTTAACTTAGCATTAACCATGGCTTAGTTTAATATTTTTTAGTTCGTAGATTTTGACAGTGCATTTTGCAACTTAGACTTTAATTTGTAACTTTTGTTGGTTTTAATTTAGTGTTCTTCAATTATAAAGTTAATATGGGATACATAGATGATTATATGATTTTAATATGTTGTCATTCAACTTAAAAAAAATTCAGCATCTAAATTGGTATTTTTGTAACATGTAATTAAAATACAAAATTGGCAACAAATTTATATGGCATATAAATAAAATTTGATAATTTTCTTTCTAATTCCGTGTGCAAACATTAATGAGTCTAAGCACAATAGAATTAAAAAAAAAAATTTAATTAAGGATGAAGGTAATTTGAGTATTTCCATTCTATTATTAAGCATGTTGGATGTCCAATTCATCAACGGCTACAATTGAAAGTTGAAATTTCGGATTTAATCTCACCCTCTAATTACACAAGCTGCCTTCTTTTGATTAAATGCATTACAATTAAAATTAAATAAACTCTGAAATTTAGCAATATAATATATTTCTTTATTTTATTTATTCCTTATTTATTCCTCTCTAATTTAGCGATATAATTATGTTTCCTTATTTCTCTTATATGTTTCTATAGCTATTGCCGTGAGAAATCTAGAAATATCATCAATTTTGTTTATTTATAGATTACAATGGAGATCAATTGAAAATCTTACAAGCACAAATTAGCAGGGAAGGAAGATAAGAAAAATGACAAAATTATAATGGTCACCGAGAAATGCGATAACGCTATTTTGATACTTGACAATAGTAAATTTAATAAAAAAAATTTCACCAAAATGCTTGACAATCTAAGTTTTACATAAATTAAAAAAAAAGTTTAGCATTACTAAAATTATAGAATGATGTCAAAGTTTATCATTTCAATAAAGATACAAACTATTGTATCTGCTTTGCAAAACATTGCACCAATTTTTTTTGCTGGGAAGCAATTTGTGTGACAATTTATGGATTTACTGTCAAACCTGCTTTGCATAGAATAATGTAAAGTTGCAAATTTGCAATTGTTGTACCTGCTAGAAAGCAATTTTTGCACTTTACTATTTTCTTTAATTCACTAGACACTTGATTAATGTTGGAACCATGTCGACACTTATGCACATGATGAGTGTATGCACCTGATGAGGAATCCGTGTATCTTTTTATTTAAATTTAAGTCTTGATATGTAAAATTATATCATTACATTAATGTTGATTTTTTCACATTATTTTATTTGAGGATGTGTTATCTATTTTGACATATATAAGTATTCTAAAAATAGTTCACAACTTCACATATCTATATGTTATTTATAATTCAATATTTGTCGCTGCTAATTTATTTCTTTGTCTAGATAAATTTAATAAGTGATTCTTCCTATACATAATCATGACTATAAAACAAATAAAGAAGGATAATAAATCTTAGTGGTGAAATACATATCATACAAAAAACGAGGCGATCGTATCAAATATATTAAAAGTTTCATTTGTGTTACACTGCTTAAAGAAGAATCAGTTGATCTATTTAATATTTTAATTTATAACAGTATTAAATTAGAAGTAAAAAAAAAGTAATTAAGAATGATAAAATTGTATTTAGAAAAAAAAAACTTTATGTTCTCATTTAAAATATTATTGTCATTTTGTCTAATTTTTTTAATGAAAATATGTCATTTTGTATGAGATTTTTTTAATGTTCTCTTATAATATATTCCGTTGCAACGCACGGGCACGTTACTAGTTTAAAGTAATTGATTTAAGCAACATTGTTTTAAAATAATTAATAATTTTTAATTATAAAATATATTATCAATTTAAAATGAACGTTTAGAAAATATATTATCAATTTAAAATGTAAACTAAAAATTTTGAGATATAAATAAATTATGAAACTATATAATTAGAATGAGAATTTGAAAATAAAATAAAATGACTCGTGTAAAGAAATAAATAAATACATTTGTACTTAGCCGAATAAACATACAAATTTTCGCGAGAATAATTTTTATATAGAAGTTACAAATTATTTTATTTATTTAGAAATTATAAAGATGTGACTTGATAATTTTATGTGTATATTTGATACACACACACACTATTTGATATTGAACTATTCAGATTTTAAAAGTCGAATTATAAACACGTAATAATATTTATATGACATTGTTAAAAAAAACATAAAAAAAAACGGATTCGATCGCCCCCCTACCCGGACCGCCTTGCCCCTCAAGGGTACAACGGGCACTTGTATAGGACGGGCAGGGTACAGTTTTGAAAAAAAAAACCCGTGATACCCAACCCGAGGTACCCGTCTACCCGTGATACCCATGCCCAATCCCTACCCGTGCTTGTGTCCGGATTTGCTCTGCCCTCTCGACCCCTACCCGACAGCCCGATTTTTTTCTAAATATTAAAAATCAAAATTAAATTTTGAAACCTATCCCTTTCGTCGGTTTTTTTTTCCAAAAAAATCCAATTCAAAAACAAATTTCAGAATTAAACCCTAAACCCGGAAAAAAATTATCCAGTTTTAGAATCCAGAAATTTTTTTTCTGGAAATAGCTCCTAAATCTAAAAAAAAAAATTTCGAACTCGGGATTGGCCTGCAAAAGGCCCCGCGGGGGTCACTTCTTCCCCCCATTCTCCCCATGTTCATTCATCCATCTGAAGGTAATTTTTTTTATAATTTATTTAAATATTTAATTTTAAATGTTCAAATAATTTAGAAACTTAGAAAATTGTGTAGAATAATTTAGGAAATACCAAATGGTCTAGAAGAATTTAGAAAATACCAAAATAGTGTAGAATAATTTGAAAAATACCAAAATGGTGTTGAATAATTTAGAAAATACCAAAATAGTCTCGAATATTTTGAAAATACCAAAATAGTGTAGAATAATTTAGAAAATACCAAAATAGTCTCAAATATTTAGAAAATACCAAAATAGTGTAGAATAATTTAGAAAATACCAAAATGGTCTATAATGGTTTAGAAAATACCAAATAGTCTAGAATAATTTAGAAAATACCAAAATAGTCTATAATAATTTAGAAAACACGAAAATGGTCCAGAATAGTTTAGAAAATACCAAATAGTGTAGAAAATTATCCTATTAATTTAGAATTTGTTTAGGAATCTCTTTTCTTTTCGGGTCCCTTTAGGAGCTCTGATTGTCTGATCGATCAGATCTGCTATTCAGGTTTTTATATTTATATTTTTTTTAATTTTAATTTAAAATATAATTAATTAGTTTATTTTAAATGATTTAGAATATTGTCTTATTAATTTAGAAAATATCAAAATGGTGTAGAATAATTTAGAAAATACCAAAATGGTGTAGAATAATTTAGAAAATATTAAAATAGTCTAGAATAATTTAGAAAATAGCAAAGTGATGTAGAATAATTTGAAAATACCAAAATAGTCTTGAATATTTAGAAAATATCAAAATAGTGTAGAATAATTTAGAAATACCAAAATGTGTAGAATAATTTTATTTTAATTCCAAAATAGTCTACAATAATTTAGAAAATACCACAATGGCGTAGAATAATTTAGAAAATATCAAAATGGTCTAGAAAATTATTTGATTAATAACAAATGGTGTAGAATAATTTAGAAAATTTTAAGGTGATTTACAATATTGTTCGAATTTTGTAGTATGGCAAACGAAGTACTTAAGCATAAATTTAGCCCCTTGTTGTGGATAGTTCATGGCAATCATAGGGTATTTGAGGCATCTAAGGAGGTAAGCATATACTTATTTCGCTTTTCATAACTTTGTAAGTAATCAAATTATATTGTAATTGATTTTTTTCTACTTTAGAGTACAGATATTTTAACGGTGAGACATTATCGGCACAAATGCGAGTATGACGAGAGGTACGCACCATTTTTAATTCGAATTGGCTTATATCAGATCGCGACATTGCCCGATATCACCCTCGATCCAGCCCTCATTCACAGACTTGTCGAGCGGTGGCATCCGGAGACGCACACTTTTCATCTTCCCTTCAGAGAGATGACAGATATTAACTAATTGAAACATATATTTTTTTAATTCCTTACTGACAAGTTAAATAATTACAGTTACTCTGGAGGATGTGAGTTGTCTGTGGAGTTTGCCTATTACGGGGGATCTAGTAACGGGAATTACAGACTCAGGGAATTTTCAAGGCCGACTGTATGAGTTGCTAGGCGTCAAAGATAATGAAGTGAAAGGGTTAATGAAAAAAAGGGGAAAGGATATGTACGACATGCTTTTGGCCAAAAAAACACTCCGTGAGCGCTTCAAAAAATTACCAACAGATGCGACTCACGAACAATTGAAGTGGTTAGTATTTTTTTATTTATTTACAACCCTATTCGTATTTGATATTTTAAATAAAGTACTCAGATTCTACATGCTGGGGAATACAATGTTTGCTGACAGTAGCGGGGACGGAATACCGCTCTAGTATCTTAGCATGATTGAAAACTTGGACGAGCCAAGGAATTACAATTGGGGCGGAGCTGTTCTCGCCTATTTATATCGAAATCTCTGCCTCGCAGCTAGTCCTTCATGCCACTCCATGCATGGTCCCACCATGCTTCTGCAACACTGGTCGTGGACCAGATTTCAAATTCACCGGCCGTTACCAGGATCTCAACCGAAATGGGCCGCAGAAACAGAAGAGACATGTCCAGCCTTTGCTGACATGTGGAAAGGCCCACATAATTGGGAAAACTCATCCCATGGTAGAACCTCCGGTCCAAGTATCCCCCGCAACCAGCCTTTGCTGACATTTTGGATTTTTTTTAATTATTCTAAACCATTTTGGTAGGTTGTAAAAAATTCTAAATTTTATGGACAATATTATAAAAAATAAAAAAAAATCATTTTCGAATGAACTAATTAATTATAAATTAAATGAACAATAACATAAAGAAAATAAAATTACCTCAATGGAAGAACCGATCGATCAGACAGTCAAAGCTCCGTAAGGGTTCCGAAAAGGAAAAAGGTTCCTAAAACAATTCTAAATCATTTTAGAATTAATAAAATTATTGTACATCATTTTGAATTTTTTTTAATTAATATGACAATATTCAAAATTTAAATAATTTAAAATTAAATAATTATATATTTAAGTAATTAAAAATTAAATACTTCTAAATTTAAATAAATTAAAATTAAATATTTTTTAAATTAAATAATTATGTATTTAAATTATAAATTATAAATTAAATAACTTACTGTGAGAGAGCGAAAACGAATCTTTCCACAGCATTGAAGCTGATGCGCGCAAAAGCGTATACACAAAGTTTCAATACAATAAGATGTATTTTTTAAACCTTTAACACACGTTTGAGTTAAATTGCAAGTGCACAATTCTACCAAAGTAGTATTTGAGGTATCGCTCCACAGGGAGTATGATAAAAACTTAGTTTAAACTTTAGTAATAAATTTCAAACAAATAAAATAAAGTAAAGTGCAATAAAAGTAAATTTGGTGGTTTATTCTAACAATTCCTAAGGTTGGGTTCAATACCCAAAATAAAGGAGTTTGAAACAATAATTGTAAATAAAAGTAAAATAAAGAAATTGGTTCGCTTTCAAGATTTAGAGATCTAGGGGTCTTTGGTCTACAAAATCCTTGCTAACTCTATTAATTCGGTATTTGTTTGAATTCATGTATGATTTGACGAGGTTTCTAACCTAATATGTTATTAAGGGTTACTTTCGTAAATTAATAACGTGCCTAGGTAACTCGAACTTCTCAATGAAGTTCCCCACCTTAGCTACCTAGACCTATAAGCTCTTATTAGTCTCTTCTCTTCTCAAATATTGGTACTTCGCAATTAAGTCCATCATATCAATACCCGATTTGAATTGAGATGTCCTAATTAGGGTTTGACTTCACGATTAGGTTCTTCACCAAATTCCTAACCTTAATTTCTATAGTTCCGGCTTAGATTAAATTGGTTACACTCTTAACCTAAACCTAAGGTATTTGCATTCATAGTTTGGTACTATCATATTGATCACAATCAGTTTTGGTTCTTTCGAATCCAAAACGGGATACTAAAATTCAAGTACTAACTATGTAATTAATACAAATTATTAAATCACAGAAATTAACAATCAAATCCCATAAAACAATCATAATAAAAACAAATCACCGAATAAAATAGAATTAAACAAGTTCATGCATTGACCTAAACCCCTAGAGAGAGAACTACTCTCTCATGGAAAGATCCATTACAAAAATTGGCAAAGTAAGAAGAAATGAAATAAAGGAAATAATTACACTCTTTAACAAATCAAAAAATTCTATCTTGCCGACTTCTTGCTCAGGAAACCCTTTTTCTCCTTGCTTGAAAGCTTTCCTTTCTCCAGAATTTATCGCTAAGTGTGTAGAGAGAGAATGAGAAGGGAAGAGATGTTGTTTGAATGTCAAATGAACCCCTTCTTTTATAGCCAAGGATCATGTCCAATTAAGAGCCTAGGAAGTGGAGTTAGTGGGTGTTATATTTGGATTGTTTTTCAGGATTGTCTTGTCCACATGTGGCTGTTAAAACACGTCCATGATGCGTCAGAAATAGAAAAACTGTCAAAAACGTGCAATTTTGGTTTTCTGCGAGTCCAGTGCGGGTGCTCCGGGCCGCACTGCGGGTGGACTGATCCGCACTGAGAAAAATTTTAGTTTTTAGTTTCTCATGTTGTAGATCTTCTCGCTAGCTTTCCAAAAAGTGGTCATAAGCCTTAATCGGAGTTACGAGTCAAAAGTTATGACCGTTTTAAGTTCAGACTCTATCTTTGGCTGACTGCTACAGTGCGTCCGCACTGGCATCCGCATTGCTACAGTACAATCCGCACTGCGGATGCATCGAAATCTGCACTAGGCTTGGACTTTTCCTGTGCGACCAGAGTGCGGCTGCATCGAGATCCGTGCGTCCGCAGGGATTTTGATGTATAGCTTATTATACCTTTTAAAATTGGCGCATATCCAGAAATTCATCGAAGTACTTATTATGGCCATATCACAAACCGTGTGTCCGCAGTGGGCATTTTTCTTCAATTTTTCTTCATTTTCTGTAAGTTAAAACCAAGCAAACGTAGTAACTTGATCCTAGGTGTAATCTATTCACTTTATATTCAAAATACAAGATATTTGGTGTTATTTTGTGATAAAAATCAGATCGAATATATATATAATTTAGATTTATCAGAAGCCAAAACTGTTATGTTAAAATATTTACCCATTTCAACGAATCTTTCCACAGCATTGAATGTATATGAAGAATTAATTTATTAACACACTTTACATTGAATGTATGTGAAGAATTAATTTATTAACACATTTTACAACATCAGACAGGATTTTGTTTTCCGCAAAAGTTAAAAAAAAAGAAAAGTAAATCAAACCAGATTAAATTTATGAATATGAACCTTCAATTTACTGGTTGGCAGGAGCACCATATGAGAAAGAAAGCAAAAGCGAATTGACTGGTCTATATTTTTCTTATTAGTGAAGGAAATACATAACATAACATGATGTGTTGTAATCATGTGTGATATAATTAGTTAAAGTTAACTGTTTTTTTTTTTCAAAATTTTAAGTTAGTTTATTAACAACAAAAATTAAAGGACCAAAAAATGGAAAAAAGAAGAGAGAACAAAATAAATAAATTGAAGAAATAATATTGAAAATTAAGATCACATTACATTACGTGTTACATAATTTGACATGACATGACAAAATCGATTACATGTTTCTTTCGGTCAGAGAGAGGTACGTCATGTGAATGGACACGTTAGGTAATTTGCAAACGTAATCTCATGTGTCATAATAAAACACGTAATGCCGTAACTAATATTCTTCCCTTTTTGGATTTTCACTTGAAAATTAGAAAAACTTTAGAGTGACAAGAAAGAGGCACAGATTTCATGAAAAATTAAAATCAAAGCAAGATAACCAGAGACCAGAGAGGTATAGGAATTGAAAGCGTCTAATTGTCTACAGTTTGTCCACATAAAAAATGTCATTTGCCTTGCACCAATATTGTAAAATTACTAATTCAATGCTATAACTTGTATAATAAATCTTACAAAAAACATACTTTAAATTTCTAATATGCAAGACCACTTTGTATACTTGCAACTTGCACAACTTGTCAAACTAATGTACTTAATATGAAACCACTTCTATAACTTACAGTTAATGACAGTTTTAAAACTTTCTAGAACATTTTAAAATTGAACCATTTCTCAAATTTGCAGTTTTTTTTAAAATAATTCAGGAATTATACAAAATTAATTTTTTCGCATCAAAATTAATTTTTTTGAATCAAAATTTTTTTTTCAGAATTAAAATTAATTTTAATTTTTTTTCAATTATTAATATTTTTATATGCATCTATATCCTATAAATTAAAACTACACATACTGTAAAACATAAAGATGCAAACAATAGAACTTCAATACTGTAAAATTTTCAAATGTAAACTATAAAACTAACATATGCAAACTATAAAATTGTAAATCTAAAACCTAAAACACTATAAAACTAAGATAAACATACTGCAAAATTCAATACTATAAATTTAAAAGATGTAAAAGGTAAAACTAATTGATGCAAACTATAAATTATCAATACATCAAATATTCACAACCACATTGTTAAACATTAGTAACTATTCACAAAATGAATATTATAAAATTAACATGGTAAATATTGTAAAATGACAAGATTAATACTCCATATCGCTTCTCTATCATTTTTTTCCTCCAAATTTTCACAAGATGAATAATGTAAAATTACAAGATGAATATGGTAAAATGAATTGGGTGAATACTATAAAATGACAAGATCACTACTCCATTTCGCCTCTCTATCATATTTTTCCTCCATATTTTCACAAAATGAATACTATAAAATTACATGATGAATATTGTAAAATTAACAGGGTGAATACTGTAAAATGACAAGATCATTACTCCATTTTGCCTCTCTATTATCTCTTTCCTCCATATTTTCACAAGATAAATACCGTAACATTACAATATGAATACTGTAAAATTAACAGGAGAATATTTCATATCGCTTCTCTGTCATTTCTTTCCTCTAGATTTACCCAAGATGAATACTGTAAAATCACAAGATAAATACTGTGAAATTAACAAGAGAAATACTGTAAAATTAATAGATCAATACTCCATATCACATCTCTATCATCTCTTATTCATGTCGCCTCTCTCAAATCATCTCCTCATATCTTTTCCATATCAAAATTCAATAGAAATAAAAAAATAATATAAAAATGTGAACTATATCTTGTAAAATACTTTATATAACATTTAAACCTAATTCAGATATCATGTAAAATATTGTATAGATCATGTAAATTTATTAAAAAAATACTAAAAATTTAAATCAGTAAAAATGTTAACTCGAGACGAGATCAAACAAGATCGACAGCTGATCTGAGATATTAGGGTTTGATTTACAGCTCTTCCTTTGATTGACTCGAACCACCTTGTCTCACTCTTTCCATTTTTTTTTTCCAAAAATTTCTCTTATTGTGGTGTTGCTTCGTTGATTTCTCATCTGGTGGGTAAAGATCTTGTCGACTCTGTTTGATTTTGTGAGATTACTCTCTTTTCCTCTGCGGGTGGTATGATTTGCTGCAAATTTATCGAATTCAGCCTATTTAGGAGCTGAACTTGTGCGGACATTTAGGTTTCCAGTTCTATTGGATGAATTTAGATTTGGAAACTTGAGATTTGGGGACGCGACAATGTCTTAAGCTCTTCTGCACTTCTCCATCGCCTGATTGATCTCCGTCGCTATCGTTGCTGCAGCACCGACACTGCCTGGAACATGTTGGACAAGATCATAGATTGGCACGACAAAGATGGAAAAGAGTGGTAAGAGAGATCTCTAATGGAGATATCAATAAAAGAGATGTGAAAACTGAAAGGAAATTGAGAGAAGCGGAGATCTGAATTGAATTAGAAAAATGAAAAGAATGGAGGACAAAAGAGAAACAGATCCAATCGGAGTGGGGACCATCTCAACAGGTAAATTCAGTTTAAAACGCGTTATAAGTTGTATGTGCACAAAACGTGGATAAAAGTCCATGGATTGAAAACTTTTCTCATCATTTTTTATGTTCTTTTCTCCTTCATAATTAAGCGACACAGAGAAGTGCCGTGCGCAAAGATACACCGATTAACAAAGAGCAAATCGAGATAACAAGACTTGATGCTGACATGATTTGTAACATGGCATTCAGCAATTAAATAGAGGCTAGCCTCTGTTTTACTCAAAGAAAAACCAAGACTTGATGCTGGAAGTGAATCAACGGAAGGCGGAAGGCATGGATGCATTGGGAGTGTGAATCAAGCTTTTTTAATAACAGCAAGTAATATATGCGGTTCGATCAAGTAAGGCCATGTACATGTAATTTTTAATTGATTTTGATATGGGTCAAATTAATAGGGTGAGTTTAATTATTTGAATTTATTGAAATTATATAGGATATTGATTTGGATCACAAAATAATTCAATTAAAGCAAGGAAAATCAGAAATAATGATGGTAATTAAGAATCACCAAGAACATGTACAGGAAAATTATTGTGTGAATGCGCAAAAGTTATTGCGTGAATACTGGTAGTTGAAAATCACATATTTAGTGAGGTTTTATTTTCTTATGAATATTATTTAAGTTCTCTTTACTTCTTCTCTTGCCAAGTTAAATCATGAAAATTTTAAATTTTACTATATCTTTTTTTTTTTTTTTTTGTCTTTTTAGATATACTTTTAAGATATTAGAAAAAATCATTATTATTCAAATAATGTTCAATAGACGATGCATTATTCACTGATTTACTGGACCAATCCATCAATGGAGATCACTTAAACCTAGTAGAAACTTCTTACGACGAGAACAACAATACATGCCGCATGAGAAAGGAACACGATTCAATTTTGGCTGGTTTACCAGACCAATTAATCACCATTGAAAACTTGAAATCCTCCGCAAAACCGACCATAACAACAAGCAAATCGATTCATTTTTAATTTATTTACCATACGACGGACGATTGATGACAACTTGGGTTTTTAGGAGCTAATGGATAAGTTAGCTCTATTTTTAGGAGCTAATGAGAATTTTTACTTGAAGCTTTTTGTTTTATTCAGTCTATCCACAGCTTTAAATGAAGAACAATTATATTACTCTCCCTCATTTCATTTCCCCACCATCCCCACATTCTAAATTATTTTTATCTCATTTCAATCTTGTTCACATATTTCACTATATATGAGAAATTTTGCGAATCTAAAATCATTAACATTTTCTACGTAATTTTCTCTTTCAAATGAGATCCATAATGACATACTTTCGGACAAGTTATTACAGAAGCATTTATCCCTCATCGTGCAAGTATTTATACCTACACAGACATATGAAAGTATTACTATCAATTATTATAAGTATTTATACCGATATATGAAAGTATTAATATCAAGTGTTATAAGTATTTATACTGATATATGAAAGTATTAATATCATGTATTATAAGTATTTATACTGACATATGAAAGTATTAATATCAAGTATTATAAGTATTATATGCAAAAAAATATTTTCAAGTATAGGTATAAATACTTGCACGATGAGGGATAAATACTTCTGTAATGACTTGCTCGAAAGTATATCATCATGGATCTCATTTCAAATAGAAAATTACGTAAAAAACGTTTGTGGTTTTAGATTCGCAAAATTTTTCATAAATCGTGAGAAATATGAACGAGATTGAAATGAGATAAAAAAAACCCACTTCTAAAAATGTGCATAGTCCTCCATGTGATTTGAGATTTCTCCCACCCTCCATGAAAAAAATGTGCATGATCCCCTAAATACTTTTGTGCTTAGGAATAAATACTTTTGTTCTTCGAGATAAATACTTCTGTACGTAAGTATTAATACCTTATGAAAAAAAATAACAGCTGGAGTTTTTTGACATTTTGTGTGGGGTTAAATGCGGAGTTGGTTTTGCGGGGTTAATTATCACTGTCCTTGAATGAATCAGAACAATCAATTTATTAACTCAATCACTTTATAGCATCAGAACGGATCCTATTTTCAATAAAATAAAATAAAAAAAACAGAATAAATTTATGAATCTCAACAATCAACTTAGTAGCTAGCTGGTCTCTGTTTCCCCCTTCTTTTCAGTTTCACTTGATAATTTGAGAAAAAATGAATTTGGATGTAAATATGTAATTACGCTTACATTCAAAGTTTATAAATTTTCAAACTCATTTCGTACAAAATCAAGCAGTCAAAAAATTAAAATTTATAAGTAAATTTTAATACTTATAGAACCTTTCAACTTGATCACCATGTAAAGATTCTGCTTATAGATCAAATTTAAAAAAATTTAGAATTATTTTACTATATTTTAGATTGGTAAAAAATTGCTTGATTTAAAATTTTCACACCATTCAAAAGTAGTAATTTTGTACTCACCTTAAAATAATAGTTAAAAAATCTATAAAGTATAAATTTTAGTATACAACTATTTTATATGAAGATCACGTTGAATGGTTCAGATCTACTATTTGAACTTCAGAAAAGAAAATATGATATTCTCTAGGAACAAGTTAGTTGATGAAATGGAGTTCACAATTGTTACAAAAGAGAACAAATATACGGAGAAATATTTATAGGATGGCAGCTGGATGAACTAGCTCTAATATTGAATTAGAGCAATTTTCCTTAGTTTACAAGAAAAGTATATACATGATCACATTATCCTGCAAAGTATAGAAACATCTGATCTGTTCATGAAAAATACAGACAAATTGCACAGATTTGCTCCTTCCATCTATATTTTCATTTTTCTTCAAAATGGGTACAAAACACCTTTGAGGAAACGAGGTTGGAGAAATGGGTATATCAAGAAATTACAAGAGATATTAAGTTTTTCAAAGACTCAGATAAAAGATTGCCTTTTTCATACGATTTGAATGAAACGAGGAATAGAGCAAAAATAAAACTAATCTCAAGTTTGAAAATAATAGCTAACTTATCTTTTGGTTGAGTTAGTATAATAGCGAGCTAACCCATATAAGACAAACAAAGAATAGTGGATTAGTACTGTTTATAACTATAATAACTTTAAATTTTAAATTTTAAATGTGAAAAATAAATTTGTCAGATATAATTCATATAATTTTCATTTTCTCTATGTACACGTAAAAATCACGATATTTCAATTTTATCTTGATTTAGTATCAAGAGCTTACGAATAGGGGTGTTCAAACGGTTCGGTTTAATCGGTTTTGGACCGAACCGAATTAGTTCGGTTTAAACGGTTCGGTTTGTTCGGTTGAATGGATCGGTTCGGTTGACTTTTAAAAACCGAATAACAACTTTGGTTCGGTTCGGTTTTAAAATTTTCAAAACCGAATATACTGAACCGACCGAAGTTTTTTCTTTCCTTTACATGTAATCAGGTCCCACGAATCTAAAGCCTTTATTTCCCCAAATCTAAAGATATACAGTATACCCCCACCACTCCAGCGAGATAACCATTTATTTCCCCAAATCAAATCCCCATCCCTAACCCTAGACGCTACGACACCCCTAGCCGCTAGCCGCTAGCCGCAGTCCACAAGCTATTCCTCTCCCATGCGGTCACGCCTGTACAGTACGCCACGCCCCGTCCTCTCTGGCGTAGTTGCACACGCAGCAACGACACGCCTCCACTCCACTGTCAAATCGCTGAACTCTCTCTCACGGTTTCACCCACCCCTATCAAATCAATGCCACTGCGATGTCCTCTCAATCTCCCACAACCCTAGTTGAACTAGGTCTTGAGATTGAAAGTTGAAACAATTTTCTGAGTTTTCTCTCTTTCTTCTCTCGTTCTTAGCTGTTCTTCGGCTGTGGGTTTACCTGAAATCGAGGGTCTTAAGTTGAATCTTATAAACATCGATGTGCCTTAGTATTGTGAAGTGATGAAACAACAAATTAAATGAAAGAGCTTTTTCTGATTTCTTACACATCTTTTACATCTATTTATAATGTTAGGCTAATCAACCGTTGCCCAGTTTCTATATTTGATTCTCTTAATCTAGTTGATTTTTTTCTTAGATTTGATCTATGATGATTTATGAGATCAATCCCTTTATTCCTTTCTAAGCTTTTCTCAATTTTGTGATATCGCGATTTGTCGAAACTTTTGGTTCTGGTTTCTAGTAAATTTTATATGTGCTGATATTTTTCCTGGTATACTATTTTAATTTACTGGTAAAGAATTTGGTTTTCAATTTTGCTGGTCTGGGTTGGGGAAACAGATGAAAACTGGTGCTGTTTTTTATACTTTGGTTTGAACCGAACGAACCGAATCAACCGAAATAAAACTTCGGTTCGGTTCGGTTCGGTTGATAGGCTAATTCGGTTCGGTTCGGTTCTATTTTTGAAACCGAAATAATAGTTTGGTTTGCCTAGTTCGGTTCGGTTTCAACCGAACCGAACCGATGAACACCCCTACTTACGAACATACACTATGTTAATAAATTCTGGACGTTGGTCTTTTAACTTGTTGATTTATATAAAACAAAAATTGAAAAATAATCATATAAATTATATTGACAGTTTTATTTTAATATATAAATTTTAGAAATTTTGTTATTAGCAAACTAAAAAGTGAAGGCGTGATGATGAACCCTCCTCTTTTTATATGCCCTACTCTCACTTGATGACACAAATTTATTAGCAAAACTTACAGATAATGTAAGATCGCTTTCAATAGCCAAGAACTATGGATTTCTTGGTTCCGGAGGAAATGCACAACATAAAAAGAATCATTCATTCAATAATGAATTTTAGCAAAAAGAATATCACACTAACAGTACAGCTTTATGTTACAGAGACTTGGTTTTCTTTCATGCATACTTGATTGAAAAGTGAAAACCAAGGCCCCGAACTAGTTTTGACATAAGCAGCTCTTCTGAGACTAATATTCACTTACTGTGCAACTCCATTTACATGTAAGTGGGGAGTTGAAAATTAGAGGATAGTACATGTGCATCTGTTTTTCTCGAGGGCAGCTTTTCCGGGTTTTTCTGTAAATTAAATTAAAACCACATTATTATCTATCAGTCGTCTACGCTCATGCAACCTTCTATCTTATTTGAAAGAACTTCTAATACAAAAAAAAAAAAAAAAGTAAAAGAGAGATTCACTTTCGAATCAACTATGTATTTCAGTGACACTTCAAAAGCTTAACAAAATTATTTGAAATTTTGAGTCTATAATTGACAGTTAAAACATTAGCTCAGTACAACAAGTTTTAGAATCTCTTTTGATGGGAGATGAATATAATGCATCCATAATAGGAAATCATAATCTGGCTTATATCATCCCTTCTTTTGCACATTATATCCATTTATTTACTGTATGTGCAAAGAAAAGCGGGTGGAGATATATACTAGACCTTAAATGAAAAGTAACAAACCTTTTTTTTTTATCAAGGATTATATCTTATTTTAATAGATCACTTCATAAGCAGTTCATAAATATTTCAAAACTAACATCAGTGGGTTCGGTTCATTTTCATTATATAAAAGGGGAAATAAAGCCAACAAATGAAAGAATATAAAAGATGGTTAGATTTCAACCATCTTGTTCATTTCCAAAGACAAAATATGTATATACATATTGGGTTTTATATTCAGATTGTTAGTGGGATAATCAAATTATTTGGAATAAAAACGGTCAAAAATACAAAAATGGCCACTTTCATTAATTGATTAGGTACTAGACATCACACCTGTTTTACACTTTCTAATGATACAATTTGGAGTCTAGCCTCTTTGATTTTGAAAAGACTAGGGAACATAAAATTTTAATACCGGTCAAAAGCAGTAACAAAATTAACCTTGCTTAGTCTTACCCAGGTCGGTCAAAAACAGCACCCATATTCTAAATGATCTCTGTCTTAATATAATTGGATACTTCTTTATATAGTGCATGCGCATCATGGATGTAATCATGCAAAGTACCTTTCCTATTACACTAACTGAGCAGCTGGTGCTATTAGATTATATACCAAAAATGTGAAATATTTTAAGTGGAATTTGCAAAAGGGCCCTTTATCTTTGTTTGTATTGAAGCTTTGAAAGAAGAAGCATTGTTATTACCATTATCAGATTGAGGAGGCCTTACAACAACATGCATGGTAATTACACCTCCTGGGACCTCCCCGATTGGGACCCGCGACTCAGCCAGAGTGCGGTTGTTTTCTAGTATTTTCCCGGCATTTATTAGCTTCAAGTCGCTTACAGTCCTTGGACCCGTTCCAATTTCTATCAACAAAAAAGTTTCCAATTAACAAAATTAGAAGAGAAGGCTGTGATGAGTAATTACAACAGCAATCTCACGTCATTTTTCAATCGACTATCTATTATTAGGAAGTCATTTTGGACATTTGCAAAGTATAAATATATATATAAAAAATTTCAAAATATCCAAATATATATTATATGATAAATGTTTTCTTCATTAAACCCACAGGAATGATCGAAATATTTAAAATTCTCCAATTAGGTGGTACATCAAATTATCAATTGCCAATTTACCTACTAAAATAATGATAAGTATGGCAACTTATAGTAAACCAAAAAAAAAATGTTTGGCCAGTACAATGAAAATTTACCAATAGAATTATGGAAATGATGAAGCTCTCACCTTGAGGCCACCGAGATAAAATGGTTTCTTTGAGAGAGAACACAGATGTCGACGGGTCATACTTGTTCGGACCGATATCAGACCCGTCTGACAGCCTAAATTTCACTTCAATTGGTTCCTTACCAGCCATTTCAATTCAATCTGTTTTCTCCCAATAAACACAATTCCTCTTTTAATCGTTCATACTAACAGAAGAATCCAATAATTCCAACTAAATAAACCACCACTGTACTGCATATACTGAAATCCTAAGTTTGATTTACAACAAAAAGAAAAAGAAAAGAAAAGAAAAGCCTCCTTTCTGTAAATGAATTCTTATAGAAGCCTTATTTGGACTGTAAGAGAAGAGTTCTAGAAATACGAAATACGAAAGGGAAACCAAATAAGGCTACAAATTTCCTAAATTTCTGGATTCAAACCAATCAATCAGAGCTTGACCCTGATAGAAGCTTCGACCGGGGTCAAACTCAAACCCAAAAGAGCTAAAAGAGATCAAATTTGAGGAAAGATTTGTACTGTTGTTGGATCGATTATCAATCAAAGTCTCTTGGAAGTTCCCAGCTTTATCTTTGAATAAAATACCGAAAGAAGAGGAATTCGGAGCACTCAAGGAAGAATAAAGGAGAAGAAAGAAAAAAGAATATAATATGACAGTGCGCTGTCTCTCTCTCTTTCTCTTTCTCTTTCTCTCTCTCTCAAAAGATGCCCACGTCGGCTTCAATTTCGATACCATTTTTGTTGCCACCACTGCATGGGGCAGTTGGTAAAGGCATAGTCCCCCTACGGGAGAGACATGGGATCGATTCTGCTTGGAGCAGAATTTCTTTTAGTTTAAACGGATTTTTAATCTGTATCATTTTAAAAAAAATATATATATATATAATGTATAACAGATTAACATCAAATTAGAAATATTTTTATTCATAGGCGAAACGATAATATTGTTAGTGTTTTGAAATGAGACGAAACGAGCTGAAACGTTAGCATTTCGGATCTGACAAACACTAGCGAGTAGTGCCGCTATGAAAGATTTCTAATTAATTTGATGGCACAACTTTTATATATATTTTTTATTTAAAAAAACTTGTATTTTTTATTAAATATAGATATAAAAATTGATACTAGATGTCCTCGTAATATTATTCAAATTAGAACATGGAGTGATGCTATTATGTTTTGAGAATTAAAATGGGTGTTTTAGTTTCTGCTTATATTTTTATTTTTAAAGTTCAAATAGTCAGTCCGAATTTCTCAACACGTTCTTCATATTGAAATGTGCTTGGAGACCAAATTTTTCATTTTTTTTAAAATTTTTTATACTATTTTTTAAGAATTTTAATATTATTTATACTATTTTGGAAATTTCTGCACTTAATTTTTTATTTAATAACAAACACTATTTTCAAAAATTCTAAAAAACACTGATTTATTATTTTTTATTTAATAACAAACATTGATTTTCAAAAATTCTAAAAAAATAATAATTTTTTTTTCAAAATATGTAAAATTTGGTTTCCAAGTACATTTCAATATGAAGAACATGTTGAGAAGTTGTGATCAACTATTTGAGTTTTGAAAATAGAGATATGAACGGAAATTAAAACACTTACTTTAATTCCCAAAGCATGGTAGCATCACTCTCGAACATGTATATATTATAAAAGAGTAAGGCTTCAAGCTTAGGTGCTACGGATAGCATAAGGACATCCATACTACGGTCTCAAAAACATATCGTATAAACTTCAAACTTTGATTTAAGTAGCTCAATAAATTGGTTATATAATAAGCTTGTAGAATACTAATTTTTACTATTTTTGAAATTTTTTTTACTATTTTTTATGATTTATGAAAAATGTCCTAAAAATAAAAGAAAATTATCAATATTTTAGGTTTTTTTTGCCATCTTTCATAAATTCCAAAATATAGTAAAAATTAGTATTCTACAATCTTATTATATAACCAATTTATTGAGCTATTTAAATCGAAGTTTGAAGTTTATACGATATATTTTTGAGGCCACAGCACGGATGTTCTTATGCTATCCACAGCACCCAAGTCTTACTCATTATAAATGTCTTTCAAAATTTAGTCAGTTTTGCAACAAATAATTTTAAGTTTTTGGGTAAGTTTGAATTTTGACAGTTCATTGAATAAAGAATCTACCAAGTTTGACATTGAATTTTGTTTGATATAAGTTTATTTAAATCACAATGACGCTCCAATTCTCTTACATTGTCGGTGCTCGTCCGTTGGAAGTGTTATTATTGTAAATTATGGTTGTACTAAAAACAGTATCATTGAAAAAGGAAATTGAAAACAATTGAGTTTCATGTTAAATAAGTAAATTATGGTTGTACTAAAATCAGTATAATTTATGAATTCGTGTTAAATTGTCAATATGTCATAGGAGATGATAAGACGTCTCAGGTGAGAGAGAGAAAGAGAAAGAGAAAGGTAATCAATCCCAGAAATTTTAATTTTAGACCAAAAAAAAAGTTTCTATATGCGCATCATGGCATGCAACGCAAATAAATAAATAAAAACATTCTTAGTTTGAATCTAGAATACAACTATAAATAGCAAGATTGTATAAACGAGAAGAAACTAATACGTAATATTATTTTTGACATACTAATTTTATGCGCGGATTACTTCTCTCAAAAATTTTATGTGCGGATTAATAAACTTTGAAAGGATCAAATTGAAAATTATGAAACTGTATGGTTGTCAAATTCTTAAATATTAAATTCAATCACATTGTATCATAATTTCGAAATAATATTTTTATTTAAATTTATATAATATTGATAAGTAATAAATATAAAAAATGAATATATTAAACCAATTAACCAGCTAGTACTCGCATAATTATTTGTTTCACAAATGATCTCTAAAGTATAAAACTTTATGAAGCGCCAGACATACAATTTTTTGTTTATAGAAACTATATGAAAATAATATCAGATAATAGATACATTGGCTTGAAATTTGATTCCATAAAAGAAATAAATATAATTTATTTCATTTAGACAATTTTAAAGAAAAATAAAATTTAGAACAAAAATCTTACAACTCTTATGTGAAAAATTATTTCAGGATTTTGTATTTATAAGTCTAGATATGTGGATCTTTGAGGACGAAAATTAAAACAACACAAACATAATTATATCATTAGCTCAAAACAGTAAAATTTATTCTATTATGATCTGTTAACATTCATTTTAACAAAATCAAATTTTGGAGCCAACCCTATCCTCACCTCTATATAAACTTCCTCATACCCTAGCCGCTCTAGTCTCCATCCCCTCCTCCCGCTCTACCTCTAGAATGTCACAGTTGCACGCCTCCTCAACCACGAAAGTAGTCCTTCTAACCCGACACTCTTCCTTTTCGGCCACCACCACAACAACCCCTATCCCTTCTAGATCCAAACCTCATTCCCCATATCTAAAATTCCGTATATACTCACTCCATATTTGAAACATCACTAGATTCAAAACTGTCAAATCTCATATCTAAAGCTCTTCATTTTGTTTTACTTTGGAGTGATATGTGAATCTCAGGTAACTCAAAAGTTTGAAGTTAATATATATAAACCCTTCATACCTATATTATTGGTTAAATATGCTTATTTATGCTACCATAAGTAAATAGTCCTAAGGAATAACTGAACGCAATTATATCATTTTACTTGTTTAAGTTAGGGTTTATGATTTAGGGTTTAGGGTCTAAAAATATAAAAAGAAAAAAGTAAGTTTATTTTATACAATATTATATTTTGAAAAAGATGAGGGTTAAAATGCCTTCATTTTTTTGTCTCCATAATGTCTCTATTTTTAAAAACTTAAATAACTCAAAGTTTAAAACTTAAATGTTAAAATAAAACCGTTAGATGTGATTTATGTTATTTTTTCTATGTGCCCATACAAAATTATCACATTTTGATTTTTTACACATGCATAGATAAAATGACAAAATTGAAATGCCATAATTTTTTACACATACATAGATAAAATGATGTAGTTTATATCCAACGGTTTTATTTTGAATTTTAAAATTTAAATTTTGAGTTATTAAAGTTTTTAAAAATGGAGGCATAATGGAGGTACACAAAATGAAGGCATTTGAACCTTCCTCTTTGAAAAATAGATCATATTGAATAACTCTTATCAACCGTTATAAAACTACAATTTGGAACTATAATTTCGATCAGAGGCAGAGAGAGTAAGAGTCAATAGGGGTCAATTGACCCCCATTATTTTTCAAAAATTTTGTATTTATATATAATTTTCTATATAATCTAGAGTAAAAACTACGGATATGATAAATTGATTTATATTCGCAGCATAAAAATTTTATATGATTGACCTCATTCACGATTGACTCCCATAATCAGAAAGTCTGGCTCTGCCCCTGTTTCAGTCAATCAATACTATACATAGCACTGTACCTTTCACTCCTCCATGATTATATTATTTTATTTTTATTTTTTTTAAAAAAACAAGAATTGAACCATCTCAGAAAACGAAATTATAGTCCCTATGAGATCAATTATATATATCTGAAGAGAAAAGCAGCAAGTAAATCATTGGAACACACATCAAATTGCAATAACACGAAAAAGTTGTGATGTTATATATCGAATTTTTTTCTCATGCAATTGTCGCCAAGTCATAACTAGACGAATCGAACAATTATAGAGGGGTGAGAAATGACAAGTGTAGCTGGATATGGACATTTAAACCACTATTAATTAATATTTTGTTGATTGTTAATTTGATAGAGACAGTGGAACAATTCTGCTGAGATTTAAATACATAAAAGCAAGATTCTGGATATTCGATGTTAAAATCCTACATACAAATATACCCGATTTTTTAAAAAATACCCATTAAAAAATTAATTTAATAAAAATAACTAGATCTGAACTGAAATTATAAAACTACCCAAATCGTGGATTTTTTCCACAACCCAGAATTTTTATTCAGGGCTGCGGAAAATATCCGTGCCCCGAATTTGTTTTTTCGAGTTTGGAGAAAGAAAATATTTTTTTTTGGCCCAACTTTACACCACTTGTTAACATATCAAAACACTTTCAAAATCATGAAAATTTACCGACATGCATTCTTGACTTCATAGAATAAGGCTGTGAAGTTTCATACAAAATCTTAAAACAGATCGTGAGATATCGGCTCTCAAAAATTGCCCAAACTGCTGAAGGAGTGCTTCTGAGCCCAATTTTGCACCTCTGATTAACATATCAAAACACCTTCAAAAATCATAAAAATTTACCGACATGCATTTTTGACTTCATAGAATAAGACTATGAAGTTTCATATAAAATCTCAAAATAGATTGCGAGATATCGACTCTCAAAAATTGTCCGAACTGCTGAAAGAGTGCTTCATGATTTTTGAATGTGTTTTGATATGTTAATCAGATGTGCAAATTTGGGCTCAGAAGTACTACTTCAGAGAGAGTTCTGTTTTATTATCTTCTTAGTATATGTTTTATAATGTTTGAGTTTTCAATTTTATTATGTTTCATTATCTCACGATTTGTTTTGAGATTTTGTATAAAACTTCACAATCTTATTCTATGAAGTCAAGAATGCACGTCGGTAAATTTTCATGATTTTTTAAGGTGTTTTGATATGTTAATCAGATGTGCAAATTTGGGCTCAAAAGCACTCCTTCAGTAGTTCAGACAATTTTTGAGAGCCGATATCTCACGATCTGTTTTGAGATTTTGTATGAAACTTCACAATCTTATTCTATAAAGTCAATAATGCATGTTGGTAAATTTTCATCATTTTTTAAGGTGTTTTGATATATTAACCAGAGGTGCAAAGTTGGGCCAAAAAAACAACATTTTTTTTCTCCAAACTCTAATAAAAAAAAAGGGCTATGGAAAAAATCTGCACCCCGAATAAAAAAAAAAATCGAGGGGCGGATATTTTCTGCGGCCCGGAATAAAAATTCTAGGTCGCAGAAAATATCCGCGATTTGAGTAGTTTTAAAATTTCAATTCAAATCTGGTTATTTTTATTAAATTAATTTTTTTAATCAGTATTTAAAAAAAAATCGGCAAATATACAATGCATACATAACGTATATTTTTTGGTCCCAAAATCAACCAAGGATAAATTTCATAATAAAAGGTGAAGTAAGATAAGCATGCTAGAGCCTCAAAATGTATAAATTGCATCGGCCATTTTTATTAATAACTCAAAAAAAAAAGTTTTTTACAAAAATAATCTCAAAATCTGAGTTTTTTCAAATATAACCAAACCGCTAGGGACACAGGCGGTCCGCTATTTTTTTTTTTTAGAAATTTGATTTTTTTCTTAATATTTTCATTTGTGAAGTTTTAGTTTTTTTTTGTTTAGGGTATTTGAGGTAATTGTTAAAAAATTAAGGACTTGGCCTTTATTAAAAAAACCGTTAGGATTCTTGGCAATCCACTTCTATAGTAGACCACTATGGATATGGGCGGTCCGCTAGAGACCAGACCACTGGTATCCCTGGCGGTCCACTAGCTGGTATCCCTGGTGGTCCACTGCCTGTACATGCCAAGGACCACAATTAACACAAATACCTTGTAGTCACGTGATGACGGTATGCCGAGTGAGAAACTTCTGCGAGGATCACTATGTCGCTGACATGTATCGTACCGATTACCTTGCTTCTACTTGGGGTGGATCTTTCCATTCTTATCCCAACCAGCATGAGTGGCCTGTGTATGCCGGTAATAGAATAGTCCCTTCAGAAGGATGGATAAGGAAGGGGCGGAGGAGACACAAATGTGCTATAATGACCATGGACGAGATGGGTAGTAGGAGGCCATCGGGAAATCAGGCTCGCCATTCCATTTCTGACAGGCGTAGGGCAGGTATGTAGCATTTTTCGGATGCCATAAACGAACACAATGAAAAAGAAAATGCAAGAGTTGTTGCTGAAGCAACTGGTAGAACACAACCACCTCTTGCGACCCAATCATCTAGTAGCTAAAGGTCTACAAGTACTACCGCACTTGCAGCTGGCACCAGAAAATCTTCTCGTCTATTGGGTTTATTCCGACGTCATGAAAGATGAACTTATTATTTTGCTTGGGTGAACTTATTCTGTTTGGTTTGAACTAAGTTATGAATATTGGTGAACTTCAGTTGTATCATTGAACTTTAATTGTATTCGTGAACTTTACTTGTTAGACTACTTTAGAACTACAGTTATGTTAAACTTAGGATTTTGGGTTATTTTGGTAAAAATATTTTTTTCTGGGTTATTAATAAAAATGGCCGGTATGTATGCATGTATATATATATATATATTATACATATATTATAAAAACCGAAAAAAGAGAAGAAGACCAACAAGGTGTCAGAACTTGAAATTTTGTTAATAAAGGCTAAGTCCTTAATTTTTTTGACAAATACCCCAAATACCCTAAACAAAAAAAACTAAAACTTCACAAATGAAAATATTAAGAAAAAAATCAGATTTCTAAAATAAATAAAAAATAGTGGACCGCCTGTGTTCCTGGCGGTCCGCTATAGAAGTGGACCGCCAGCAACCCTGGCGGTTTGGTTATATTTGAAAAAACTCAGATTTTGAGGTTATTTTTGTAAAAAAAACCTTTTTTTTTAGTTATTAATAAAAATGACCGAAATTGCATTAAGTGGAGACTATGATATTATGCATACTACGGATCGATCCGTACTTATAAATTCATATTCTACTTTAATAGTTGAAACAGTCAATACAAACTGTAAAATATTATCTTTATATAAAAATCTACTTAGAGACTAAATTTACATTATGTAAAATTATTTTACTACTTTCTTAGTAAATATAAAATCACTATTTTCTAATGGTTGAGAATTTTTTGATCAAGATATTTTCTACTTGTCTATTTTTTTTTTAAGAAAACATTGTAAAATTTGGTCTCCAAATTTATTTTCATATAAATATCATATTTTATAATTTAAATCAATATAAAACAGATCAAATTGTAATATGCATATTACTACGGCCTCACAAAATTGTATTTGTCGATTTAATGATTCACCTTCAAAATATTTGCGCGAAATATTCCTTCATTAATTGATTCGCAGATGGATTTGATTTGGAATGATTACCTCCCCATTATATTTGTGGAGTATATTATTCTCTGACTGGATTTTTATCCACTTCCTGTCTTCTGTGCTGGAGAAGTTTCAAGTGATGAATTTACATGTAAATATTAAATTTTCGAATTATTTTAGTATAAAGTCAAGCGGTCAAAATTGAAAGGTTTATAAATTAATTTTAGTGTATTCATTTATTTGAGTATTTTTTTTACCACTTGACTTTATACAAAATTAATTCAAAGTTCTAAAAACTTTACATGCAAATTCATTTTTGGTTTCAACGGTTTAAATTTATTATTTGAGGCCATTTAATAGATTTTAGAATTAAGCTCATCAAATATCTTGGTCAACTTAAGAACACCCTCGTTCTAATCAAATAATAATATTAATTAAGTTCATTTTTTTTTTTTATGGTTAGTAGAAAGTTCCTATTAAGTTCAATTTTTATAATGTACCTTTTCTGAAGAAGAAGATTTTCCAGATCTAATAGGTATTTCTATTTCCTGATGAAGCCTAAGGGCAGTTTACCAAAAAAAAGTAAAAAAAAAGAAAAAGGAAAGGGTATTTTCTGAAGAGAAATATATTTGTAAACGTTGGCTAAATCTAGAAGAGGTTGGAGGGCATTAGACCGACCTAAATTTTTATTAATATCGAAAAAACAAATTAATTTCAGATTCTATCCACGTTTGCTCAGGAATTTCAGACTGACCAAACCGACGATATTTTGACCGGATTTGAACCCACTTTCTGATGAAAATTTCACTGGTTTTGGATGAGTGTGTACGATTTACAAAAGACAGTGATGCGAGGTTCCACTGTTCTTGCTACGTGTGAGCCAAGAATTAAATTCCAAAACAATGAAACGAGTTAACGAGGAGTCAACGCCAGCAGCATTGCTTACCGAACACGTGATTCTTTTATATCAAAGTGAAGAATTAAATAACAAATGAAAACCGGGAATTAAATAATTGACGGAAGAACCGGTAATTTTTTTCACCAGTTTGTTTGAATGAGACTGGAACTGGAACTGGTGATATTTTCACTGGAAAGTGGATTGGAAACCGGTGATTGTTTCGTTGGTTTGATCATTTATGGAATTTCTGATCAAAGGTGGCCAGGTGGGTAAAATTTAAAATTTATTTATTTTTTGGATATTAATAAATATTTCGGTTAGACCGACTTGCAGCCTCACTTAATTGGAGGGGAGAATAGATTATTAGTAGGGATTGGGTTAGAATTTGGTAATAACTTTGACTTTTAACGAGACATACCATTTGTTTTAATAGAATGAATTTATATAAATTTATTAAAACAAGAGAGATTTCATTTAAAATTTACATTATTTTAATTATAAGAAAAAATTAATTCCCTTTCTCTAGAACCGGAGTTCCGATGGACATCGAATCCAAATCGGTCCAGTGTTCGCTCATAATCATCTAATTTGGTTTAAGATTCACAGATACTTTAATCCTCACAAATAAAATATTGAAGTGGTGTTCATGAATTTTAGAATGAATCAGACAGTTTTGTACAAGCATCAGATCGGTTTTGGTCGAACGTTGATTGACACACTCCACTTCTCCTTTTCCATCCCTCCTAAATTCTATAAATTCTATCGTTGGAAGGAAAGGATAACGCATATCTATAATAACAACGAACGGATTACAACAGGCCGGAGATGATAATTAAAGTTTGATGAGATCTCCAATCCAAGTCTGTTGGAGATCAAACATATAATCTCCGAGTTCTATTAGTATTTTTTTTTTCCTTTGCAGAAAAATCCAACATATTGTAAGAGAAAAATTAAGATAATCATAACAATTTCAAACTCCTGGAGCGCAATCTCACCCAGTGATCATTGTAAGAGAAAATTTAATTATAATTTTTCTAAATTTATATTTTTTTTTTGGCTAGGTTAAATTTTTAAATCTATTGTGACTATATTCTGACTCAATATCCATTTTCTCTCTTTATATTTATAAAATTTTCTATGAAATTAAAGTTTTTTTTAACCGCATTAATTTTAAAGCACGGCTTAGTGCATTTAATATCTCTTCAACGGCTCAATTCTCAAATCCCAAAGCATGAATGAGTCACAAACCAGAAACCACCCCATTTAAATGAAACTCAACAAGACAAGCCGCTCTTCTAATTCATTATTCCACCTGTCAGATGCTTCCACCTCTAGAAACAAGAATCATCTGACCTCCTTTTTCTTTGTAGAAATACAAGTCAGCTCCAAAAAATGGTTCTCACACTACACATCTCCATTTTTTCCTACTTTAAAGTCGACATTTTTTACTTCAAATGATGCTCAATTGGTTTGCCAGCATGTAATCTTTTTACTTTCAACTCTTTTACAAAAGCTCGTGAAATTTTGTTGCAACCTGTAACCATCAACACGAGAAGCTAATTCTAATAATATTCAGGAATAAAGCTAAGAGATTTGAATAGTGGGACAAAATTTCAGAATGACATATAATTTTATAATTACTTTACCTATTAAAAATAGAAGCATATTTAGAAGAAATTTTTTAGAGTAAATCCTAAATTTATATTTTTTTTTTTGTAGATTAGTTTTTATAATTTAAACTGAAAAAATATTTCGATTTTTGTTTTAGCCATGTGCCCCTTTGGCCGGCTATATGTACAGCAATATTCAAAAAAAAAAAAAAAGAGAGAAAGAAATGCAAGACAATATTTATATTTTTTTTCCCCTCCTTTTTAGCTACTTAGTTAATTTGGACATGTAACATGTCATGTCATCACATGTTGTTGGTTTTGAAACTTACTTAAATAGGTCGACCTATTTTATGTAATTAATATGAAGCCTAATAGAATTATTTCTTTTTAATTGTATAGCCATCCGTTGTTTTAAGATAGAATGGGAATAAAATGTCTCATTTTTTTATGCCTCACGTTCTTATCTATGTTTACAAAATTCAAATAGTCTACAACTCAACATGATATCCATGTTAAAATATGCTTGGGTACCAGATTTTGTATATTTTGGAAATCGTAACAATTTTTTACATATGTGCAAAATTATTAATTTTTAGAAGATTCTAGACCATTCAAAAAGAATGATTTTGTACCTATCTAAAAATAGTGATTTTAAAAAATATATAAATTTTGATCCAAAGCACAGTGTAATATAAAAATCATGTTGAACAGTTTGGATTGATTGTTTGGACATTGAAAATAAAGAAAAAAATATGAGAGATAATTGAAACAATAAGAAGATAAAAAAAAAAAATCATTTTGAATGTACTCTTTAAGATGATATTGTTAGTTATTTCATTTTGGTAGTTTAACAATAGCTCTAATTTCTGAACTCTCTTTGAATATAGCTACTGTGGACACAAGCTGGAGACAAAAATGAAAAATCTAATAGCAATTTTAGGGTTGCTTTTGGGGCCGGTATCTTTTTTTTTTTTGTTTTTGTTTTTGTTTGAGAGAGCAAAATGAAGCTTATGCCTTCCAAGTTTAATTGATAGGACAGTAGAGATGTTATGATTTTACAAAAGTTTGTCGGAGGCTAAAATAAAAGATTTGAAACGAAAGAAAACTAGTTTGAAAAATTTACATAAAATTGATCAGTCCATTGAAGGGAGAGGCGGAGGAAGGTAGGAAAAATAGGGTATTTCTATTATTTTATTTTTTTTATATTTATTTATGATTTTATATAATTTAGAGTAAATAACATGATACTATAAAATTGATTCTTTGCAGAAAAAAATTATGTAATTGATCTTATGTATATTTAACTTCTATGTTTTAAAAGTCTGACTCCACCTCTAATTGTAAGTCCCGAAATTCATGTACAATGTCATTTTTTTTTTTATAAAAGGTGTATGTCCGTTTCATTCAAGAAACAAAGTTCAGTACATCTCGACATAAAACAGTACCATTCCAGACTCAAATAAAATGCCATAATACCAAAATACTGATAAGCCTAAATTATATATATATTCGATCTGATTTTTATCACGAAATAACACCAAATATCTTGTATTTTGAATATAAAATGAATAGATTACACCTAGGATCAAGTTACTGCATTTGCTTGGTTTTAACTTACAGGAAATGAAGAAAAATAAAGAAAAACCAAAGAAAAATGTCCACTGCGAACACACGGTTTGGAATATGGCCAAAATAAGTACTTAGATGGATTTCTGGATGCGCGCTAATTCTAAAAAGGTATAATAAGCTATACATCAAAATCCGTGCGGATGCACGGATCTCGATGCAGCCGCACTCTGGTCGCACAAGAAAAGTCCGAGCCTAGTGCGGATCTCGATGCATCCGCAGTGTGGACCCAGTGCGGATTGTGAGGACGCAGTGCGGATCCCAGTTCGGATGGTACTGTAGCAATGCAGATTGCAGTGCGGACGCACTGTAGCAGTCAGCCAAAAATAGAGTCTGAACTTAAAACGGTCATAACTTTTGACTCGTAACTCCGATTAAGGCTTATGACCACTTTTTGGAAAGCTAGCGAGAAGATTTACAACATGAGAAACTAAAAACTAAATTTTTTTTCAGTGCGGATCAGCCCACCCGCAGTGCGGCTCGGAGAACCCACACTGGACCCGCAGAAAGCCAAAATTGCACGTTTTTGACAGTTTTTCTATTTTTGGTGCATGATGGACGCGTTTTGACAGCCACATGTGGACAAGACAATCCTGAAAAACAATCCAAATGTAACATCCACTAACTCCACTTCCTAGGCTCTTAATTGGACATGATCATTGGCTATAAAAGAGGGCATCTCATCTCATCCCATCCATCATCTCTTCCCATTCATCATCCCTCATTCTTTCACTCTCTCTCTACACACTTAGCAGTAAATTCTGGAGAAATGAAAGCTTTTAAGTAAGGAGAAGAAGGGTTTCCTGAGCAAGAAGTCAGCAAGATAGAGGGTCTTGATTCAATAAAGGGTGTAATCATTTCTTTATTTCATTTCTTCTTACTTTTGCCAATTTTTGTAATGGATCTCTCCATGAGGGAGTAGTTCTCTCTCTAGGGGTTTAGGTCAATGCATGAACTTGTTTAATTCTATTTTATTCAGTTATTTGTTTTTATTATGATTGTTTTATGGGATTTGATTGTTAATTTCTGTGATTTAATCATTTGTATTAATTACATAGTTAGTACTTGAATTGTAGTATCCCGTTTTGGATTCTAAAGAACCCAAAATTGACTGCGATCAATAGAATAGTACCAAATTATGAATGCAAATACCCTAGGTTTAGATTAAGATTGTAACCAATTTAATCTAAGCCGAAACTATAGAAATTAAGGTTAGGGACTTGGTGAAGAACCTAACCGTGAAGTCAAACCCTAATTAGGACATCTCAATTCAAATCGGATATTGGTATGATGGACTTAGTTGCGAAGTACTAATATTTGAGGAGATGAGAGACTAACAAGAGCTTATAGGTTTAGGTAGCTAGGGTGGGGGACTTCATTGAGAAGTTCGAGTTACCTAGGCATGTTATTAATTTACGAAAGTAACCCTTAATAACATATTAGGTTAGAAACCTCGTCAAATCATACATGAATTTAAACAAATACCGAATTAATAGAGTTAGCAAGGAATTGTAGACCAAAGACCCCTAGATCTCTAAATCTTGAAAGCAAACCAATTCTCTTCTTTTACTTTTATTTACAATTATTGTTTCAAACTTCTTTCTTTTGGGTATTGAACCCAACCTTAGGAATTGTTAGAACAAACCCCCCAATTTACTTTTATTGCACTTTATTTTATTTTTTGAAATTTATTACTAAAGTTTGAACTAAGTTTTTATCGTACTCCCTGTAGATCGATACCTAAAATACTACTTTGATAGAATTGTGTACTTGCAATTTAACTCAAACACGTGTTAAAGGTTTAAAAGGTACATCTTATTGTACTGAAACTTTGTGCATACGCTTTTGCGCACATCAAATACCAACCGCAAGCATCCATATTGCAGATTCTAACAAAGCATAGCATAAAAGATTAATGTTGCTAGTTAGCTAGACTAATTAGATAAACTAGCATAAAGACTAAGCTGTGTGACTGGAATTGTGATCTTCCTCTTCCAGGGATTGATATAGCACCACTTGAGTATTTTCTGACTTTCAGACCCTTAGCGGGATCTCTTCTATCACTTCTAGTAGCCAAGTGGGGAGGATGTCTCTAGATTGCCTCTTGATTATACCTGTCCAGTAATGCACCAAAGCAACAATCATTAGTACAATGGTTCGAAAATTATTAACAGATACTTGTTGAAAGCATAGATCATTTCATATTTTCCAAATAATCTAACAAAACGCATTAAACATTATTAGAAAAAGTAGTTTGGGAATCTGAGGGTAAGGAACTAGCAAAATTAAGTATATCTTATAGATTGTTCCAAGTTTATAATGATTCTGGCTTAAACCTATCCAAAACCACAACTACGGGTAAAGGGGCATAACAGGAACAAGTGAGTAACAGTTTTGTCCTCATTGCAAAATTGGCATTTAACACTATTCGACCATTCTTTTTTTCTAAGATTAATCTTAGTAATTATTCTACTTTTAAAAACAAGCCAAATGAATATCTGTATTTTGTGAGGCACTGAAATGTGCCATACAACATGGCTTGTGCAATTTTAATTCCTTCAAAATTAAGAAATTTATAAAAAGATTTGACACAAAATACTCCTGCAGGTTCAATTTCCAAAAAATTCGATCAGTGGCATGTGTAAAAGTTTCTATGTCATTTTTACTTATCACTAATTATAATTCATGTGAGAGAGATCCATTATTATTTATTATTTATTATATGCTCTGCTCTATACATTCTTTTATTAATTCCAGTATATGCTGTACATTTATTTGACTGCCAACGGAGAGCCAACAAAATCCAACCCACTCATGAGTTGGCCTCCAGCTCCAGCTCCAGCTTGCATGAATTGGGAGCGTTGCGGTCCCACTCACCCCAACATATCCGTTGTGCTCTTTTCTTTTCTATAAATCAATTTTTGTTTTTGTTTACTTCACTTTAATTATAAAATAAATCATGACATGTCTTAACTTTAGTAGCTTTTGTTTACTTTTCCTGGGTTTCTGATTAATTTGGACATTTCCCATTCTTATTGGGAGTTGATGTGTGCATATTTTTACCGCTATATGTTAATGTTATTATTATCGCTTTCATATTTATGACTTAGTTCAACGGCTTAAGAGTTGGAATAAGCTTTGAACAAACATTGAACTGAAAAAGAATAATAGTAAAAAGGTTCAAAACTAAAAACATTAATAGCAAACAAAAATCTTGAACCGATTTCGACCAAATCAAATATATTAAGTACCTTTATGATCCAGCTTAATAGCGTTTTGATCCACTTTAATGATTTAAGGATTCAATTTATTTGAATAATTTATTATAAATCAGTTCGGTTTTAAATGAGTAGATAGTAAAATAAATAGTAAAGACGTACAGTAAGAAAATAATATGCCTAAGCGCATAATAATATAACAAACGAACATAATATTTTTTATTATTTTAAGAATATGTAATATCAAACATATCAAACACGTCTAAATAATATCAAACACGTCTTGTTTTAAATGAGTAGATAATGGTACGCTGATAGACAGATAGAGTCATTAGATTAAAACAAATAAGAAGAAAAATAGTATCCAACATTCAAGACTCAAGAGCATCACATTTATAAAATAACTAAAAAAAAGTATTAACATTTTGAAATTAAATAATAAATTGGAAATTACTCTCTCCCTGAGTAAAAATACTAACAGATCAATTTTTGCTTCATGCATCTCACGAGTCTTATACAACTGTTTTAATTCTATTGTCCGCTGTGCCTTACATGAAGTCAAAACTGCTCCCTCAAAATCTCTACCCTTCTCTTTCTCTCTCTCATGCTGAAATACGGCGGAAATAGAAACAGTCAGTCTGTCACACAGCACCACACCAAACCGTGTCGTATAGTAAAGCAGTAAGTAATACGATTCCTTTTTGAATCGAACCAGATCTCCTCTCCCCCCCCCTCCTCCGTCGCCTCCTCTCCCGTACTGCCTCCCTCCTCTTCTTCGCAAAATCGCACCTGAAGCAATTTGTCGACTCTTCGTAGCTACTAGCAGTCACTTCTTGTTGATTCGGCGCTGATTGCTTTGTTCCAAGATGAACAATCTTTTGACAGTAAGTCGACTGTACACCACATTTCTGTACTTGTTGTTTTATGTTATCTTGAGATTTGTTAATACGGAATTTGTAAGTTTGTGTCCTTCTTCTTCTTCTTCTTTACTTGCTCAACTTGGGAAAAATCTAGGTTTTGAACCGTAATAAGGGTACAATTGGTATGATTGGAAAAGGCAGATCCTTTGAACCACTATATTTTTTTTTCACTAAAATTGATTTTAGTTGAAAACACTATCGATGCATGAAATCCAGTATTTTTCAAGTTTAAATTTTGAATTGGGAAGAATATACTTAAAATTTAATGACCTCAGGGTTTGTTTTATCCTATTCACATGCAATGGCTGCCCCGCACAGCTGAGATGTTGTATATGGATGCTATAGATACAATTATTGAATGTATAAGTTTGTTGCTTGTTTAATTTCTTGTAATATCCAATATTCTAGAATCTAGATTTCCATGAATGAATTTTTGAAAATACACACTGACATAAAAATCAATTAAATTTTTGGGATGTGTACCCTTAGACTCAGGACTTGTATGCTTTTTCTAAAGGTGATATGTTTGTAAAAACAAAAAAAAGGAACATAGAGCTATGCCCTTTACTAGCTTGTGGCCATTGATAGTATTCCTCACTTCTTCCGGGAGCAATTTCGTGTGCATCTCTGCAAAATGTCAAAGTGTGGTTCATGTTTTGGATAAAATCAAATTATCATTCATACCCTGCATAACCCTACAGAAGAGAACATTTAGAAGCCATGAGAAGTGTCCATTTCATTCTTTCCCCTTTACTCAACAAGGAAAACCCAAATGCCCTTCTTCACTGTTTTTTCTATACACGAAAACAAGGAAATGGGGGTAATTTGGGTATTTTATTATCTTTAAAATGAAGGAGTATGTATGTGGTGACACCATTTTTAAGTGAGACTTGTCCCTTTCCAGGTATACTTGAATTTTCAAATTTTGTCGGGGTATTCATAAAAATTCCATAGTTTTATGATCCTGTACACAATTTTTTTGTTAGAACATCTGCCATGTTTAAGTGGGGTATGCCTGTGATTTTTGAGATTTGTACTTGCATGTAATAAATGCATTAGGCTCGTGAAGTAATGAAAGAAATTTTGAAGGCTATAAAGGTTAATATTTGAAATTTGTTTTCACAGGATTCCTTTGAGTTGCCTCGAGGCCAAAGCTCAAGAGATGATGGAGACATTGAAATGGGAAGGCAAGGCCCAAGTTCGGCTGAATTAGGACTTGAAGGTTTCTTTAAGCAGGTGATGCTAAAAAATAGTAACATTTGAGGGTTTCTTGGCAAATTACAGCCCGTATCATACTGCAATTTGAAATGGCACTTGTCAGATGATACCTGAAGTTGCAATGAAAAACCAAGTCTTAAAACTAAGCTTAAGCCAAGCAAAACAAAGTTAATTGCCATGACTTCTTTTTTATTAAACCAATCTCAGGTTGCTTTCATTTAGACTCAAAAGCAATTCAGTCAACTTTGCTCGATATTCAAATATCTAGCAAAGTTGATTGAAGCATGGGACAATTTGGATCTTTTGAATATGATAAATAGCGCTAGATTTTCAAAACGAAAACTAAACTTCAGTAGTTTAATTATATTAGTACAGTGTAGTTTTGTGGATATTAATTATTGATAGAATTATTTCATTTCTGCCTCAGGTTCAAGAATTAGAAAAGCAGATTGAGAAACTGACTAAACTATTGAAGAAGCTTCAGGTGCCATATTCTTCTTTTCTCTTAATAAATAAGTATACTTATTAAACATTGATTTCTCATTATTGGATCCTCCATCCTACAAAGAGTTGTTAATTGATATGTTGACCTTAAGAAATAAATAGCATGTCAACCTTGGGCTAATTGCATTTTCACTCAGCTTGTGTATTAAATATATATATGATCCTGCTGATATACCTCAGCAAGCTTATGTATCAAGTTTATTTTGGTAAATCCTGGACAAATTTAGCTCAAGGGAATCAATACTTGGAATTTTGTAAAAGTACTAAATCGGACTGATTAGGTAAGAGTAGATGCAGGCTCTGGGCTTTCACAGATTCCAGATTAAATGAAGGTCAAATTAGCCATAAAAGTCAAAGTTATGGTACCAAAATATAGAAGATTTGTACTGACCATATGGTACTGGTTCTTGACATGCTTGTTTTTAACTGAATTCCTGATAATATTCTTGTAGAGTGCAAATGAGGAGTCGAAGGCTGTCACCAAAGCATCAGCTATGAAAGGTGAGTTCACTGAACAAATTAACTTTTTAATCAGATTGGATCAAGGCTGAGGTGAGTCTAAATATTTAGGCTGAATCCAAGCTAAGTCTGATCTTAAAATCTCATTATGCCTATTCCATTGTATAATCAAATAATGATGTTAGTCTCATCTTGTGCTTACGTGTGTAAAATTTAGGATCAAGTTTCATATATACCACCTTTGATGATTTCATTAAGAGAACCAAAGTTTCCACTTTGTCCTTTCTCATATACTTGAGAGATGAGCCGGTCAAGGAGAAATAGTGTAATTTTGACACCTATTATATGTGGAGCATGATACCTAACGTTTGCAGATCAAACAGTCCCCTTCTATCTAAAATGATTATAACAATGTACTTCTGTTGTAGCTATCAAGCAAAGGATGGAGAAGGATATAGATGAAGTGAGTAAAATTGCTAGGTTTGCAAAGGCTAAGATTGAAGAGCTGGATAAAGATGTAAGTGGCCTTTTGAATTTTGCATTAAATTCTAACTTGGGCTTATTTTCCTCTAAATTAGTCATTTCACAATATGGATAAAGAAATTGAGGACTAAGATTTAAGTTGCATTTAGGAGTTCATGTTGGGCAAGATTGTAGAATTTAGGCCTCCGAAGTACAAACGAGTTTCAGTATGATCATGAATGCAGAACAACAAAATACCCTTTTAATTATTGGATTAATTAAAATTGGACTAATCATAACAACAACAACAACAACCACCACCAAGTCTTTAGTCCCAAACAAGTTGGGGTAGGCTAGAAATGAAACCCAATCATAATCATAAATATTAATCATAGAGTAAGATTTATTATATTTTAATTACATTGATCTTGTTAATTATATTTTGTTACATAAGTTAATCAGCACAGTTACATTAATCTATATTAACTATGTTGATTATAATTATATTAATATAATAATATTAATTACATTGACCTTGAATTTAAATGTTTTATTATCATAATTATGATTATCTTTATTTAATATGGGCAACTGTTAAGGAGGCTTAAGGAGAGGAGCCCTTGTCATGCTTGCATAAGTTTGATATATTTGCAAAGATCAATTGTTTGGACTTTGAACCCAAATCTCATTGAAACTAGAAATTTGGTATTAGGCAATCTGTATTCTTTTTAATTTCATGTCTTCTGAGCATTTCAATGAGAAATATTTTCTTCATTGTTCTCTTCATTAGGCCATTGAACTCTCTAATTTTGTCTTTTCTCGTGATGTGATGTGATGAAAACAGAACTTAGCAAATAGACAGAAGCCGGGGTGTGGGAAGGGCTCAGGTGTTGACCGCTCGAGAACTGCCACTACAATGTAATTATTTCGTTTCTATTTCTCCAATTTTTTTTTACTGGGATGTTTACCTCTAATTATTTTATTTGTTTTCAAGCTGAGCTTTTAAGTGTATTTTGCAGAGCATTGAAAAAGAAACTCAAAGAGCGAATGGATGATTTTCAGGTAAGTTAATTTTCAATTTATTTTTGTTTAGTGCACGAAATAAGTTCATTCGTGTCATGACCGCTTTCTTTGATATGTTCTCTCTTAATTATTCTTCCTTCTTTCTTCGCTAAGTACATTAAAAATTGTAATGCAGGCTTTAAGAGAAACTATTCAGCAAGAGTATAGAGAAGTTGTTGAAAGAAGAGTTTTCACAGGTTAGAGAATTAGTTGTCTACAAAATTTCCTCTTTTTTCAACCTCTATTTGTAAACCTAACTTTGTGCCTATTTGTCCATTTTTTATCCTTCTATTCTCTAGTGACCGGCAACCGTGCTGATGAAGAGGTAGATCTTTATTCTGCAAAGAATTTTTGACATGTCAATATCTCTCTCATAACTGGAGAAAATAAAACTAAAAATCTTTCTGATTTAATGCAGACAGTTGATCGATTGATTGAGACGGGACAAAGTGAGCAAATTTTCAAAGAAGCTATTCAAGAACAGGGACGTGGACAGGTTGGTTAACTTATTCAACCCCTAAACATAAAAAATACATAAAAGGGAGAAAAAAGGAAAAATGATTTCTCTTTTCTTTTTGTGATATAAGGTTCAAAGGCTTTCAGTATTTATGGGCAATAAAATTACTTGTGATTTTTGGTGTATGCAATGTAGGTGATGGAGACACTTGCTGAAATTCAAGAGCGACATGACACTGTTAGAGAACTGGAGAGGAAACTTCTAGAACTTCAGCAGGTAATTAAACTTCTTACCTCATAATGGTTACTTTGTCCAATACATCATGGATTGACTAAATTCTTTCTTGGGATTTTGTCCATTTAAGCTCTAGCTAATTTGAAGAGCAATCTCCTTGAATAGATAATGCAAGATCAACTAAGATTTTGTTCATGCCTCTAAGTTTTGGTAAAATTGGTTTGGATAAATTAGTGTTTTCTTAATTCCAAGTTTTTAAGATTAGTGTGACAATTTTTGCCTGATGTAGATATTCATGGATATGGCGGTACTAGTCGAAGCGCAAGGAGACATGCTGGATAATATTGAATCACATGTAAGATTTGCTTTAAGTAGCATCATTTATTGAACTTTCTTGATTTTTTTAACTTAAAATCTATTTTGCAAATCGGTCAACAAGCAGAAGTAAAATTTTGGGTGTGACTTGCCGATATGATTAAAATAAGTTTTGTGACCAGACGGGATTGGTGTTTATCATGCTTTTCAGGGGTACATTTTTTGGAAAATAAAAGATCTTGCAGGATGGTTGAATATTGCATGTACTAATTTGTAAACCAAAGCAGGAAAAAGTCGAATTTTGTTCATAGGTACAACACAGCTGATTCTCTGTTCACCTTTTATTTTGTGTAGGTCTCTAGTGCTATAGATCACGTTCAATCTGGTACAGTTGCTCTCCAGAAGGCTAAAAAGCTACAAAAGAATTCTCGCAAGTGGATGTGCATCGCCATAATTATTCTCCTACTTATTGTCGTTGTCATAGTTGTTGCGGTGATTCAACCATGGAAGAGTAGTAGTAGTAACACCAGCAGTAGCAGCAAGGGCCGCCGCTAGAGATTTGACTTTTGTGGTGTAAAATTGGAAGAAAATTTCGGGTTTTGTCAGTTTTTATTGTGTCATTTTATTGTTCGTGGAGATTCAATGCTTATTCTGTTAATAAACTTGTGTGAGTCAGTTTGTTGTTGGTGTTTTGGTTGTTAATTTACATGCAATTTTTACATCCATGTTAAATATTTTGTGATTTGAGGATATCACTTTTCTCATTGTTTTTTCCTTTCTATTTTTATCTTTCAATACTACCCCTTTCTTCATTTTATTTTTTTTATTGTCTGCTATATTATTTCTGTATTTTTCTGTATTGCTTGATCATTTTGACTTACAATTTTTCTGTTCTTTTTTTTTTCTTTTCCAATTTTCAGTGCCACATTTGAAGATGTAGTCTTATATGGCCTACATTTTTTTTTCCCTCCAAACAGCCTTCAATGCCATTTTTGTTATGATAATGTCGCTGCAGCATTTTGTTGTGTTTGAATTTGTAGAATTTTCAGATTCAAAATAGGAGGAATTGATAGGGAGTTGATTCCTATCTTCAAGTGGCTGTGTACCATAATGCGCATGATGATATGATGGGTATCATCATGGGTTCAGAATTCAGACTGCGAAAGTTGTAGTGTTAAACCCTCTTTTCTGAATTAGCCATTTCACGGTAACAACTGTGTATAATCTAAAAAGAATTTGAAAGTATTGCATAAGAGTTGTGTGATATACAAAATACTTGCATCGTGTATTTGCATTCTGTCAGTAGCTATCAAGGACATATTTCGAGTCTATTAATATATTTGCCTCAATTATCACAACACTATCCAAGCTATCTTACAAATTTACATATGATCAAAGCAAAACATCACAATTCTTTCGTAAAAGTAATAAACAAAGGTTTGTTGGGTTATATTCCTTTCGTTTTGAGATTGCTAGATGATTAATTAATAATTATGTTGAACAATTGTTGGAGCGGCGTCTGCTCCTATATAGGATATATAGGTTTAGGAATTCTTTTATGCTGATTGTTTTGCATATCAAAATAGCATCCCCGACATCACACAGTATTGAATTTGTTTACAATAATCCTTTATAATTACACTTTAATAAACATAAGCCTTAGTCTTTAACAATCACTACAATTGCACATATTATTTGAAGTACTAGGTACCAATGTTGTAAATTACGGTATACACTTGTCGGACGCATATGGTACCACCAAGCGATTAATTGGAGATAATCATAAATAATTGGCCATTGTCAGAGATAATCGGCCAATTAATTGAAATTTTTTGTAATAGTTTGATCACCACTAACGACTAATCGATCAAGTAATCAATCTAAATGAATGTTTTTTACAACACTGATAGATACATTAATCAACAGGAAAATATGTTTCAATTGTGCACATCATATATCCGCCGAGATCTTTTCTCCAACAAAGATTTATTTTTATTAGTAATAAAATTGCCGCTAACAAATATCTTAGATAAAAAAAAAAGAGTTGTATTTACACAATTTCTCCAACAAAGACTTGTGGCAACAAATACAAATGTTGTAAAACCCACAATCAATCTGTGCTCAGAGAAGATGGGTTATTGTGTGGCAGTTCTATACAACACAAAATAATGGATGAAATTCAATAAATACATTATTACTATATGGAGTGAATTTTTGGATATTGTTACACTCGGTAATTTTTATAAATAATTTTTTCAATTATTTCGGACCTATCTACAATATTGAAAAATTAAAAAGTTTAATTTGTAAAATTGCAAAACTTGAAAAAACAGAGGTCAGCGTGGTACACATGCCACGGCCACGTGGCCCATGCATGTTGCCCTCCACCACATAATTAAACCTCTTTGCTATCTTTCCTTACCGATTCAAAACAGAAAAATATATAGAGAAAAATCAAAGAAAAATAAAAGACATTTTTTTTTATAATGATTATTATTCGATTGTATGTTTGATTGAAAAGTATAAAGAGAAAAATCAAATTTCTGCATATAATTTTACGGGCATCAATGATAAAGTGTGTACCCCGTGATTCTTAAACTCTCTTTGTACTTTTTTTTTTCTCCTCTCCTCTGAAAAACCCCATTTATATAATAAAAAATTTCTCATTATTTTTTGAGGTTATATAGGATAAAAGGAATTTTAATTAGTTCCATCCTTAATTAATTTATTATGATTATTTATGCACTTAAATGTCCTCGGTATCTCTGTGAATCTAGCTAAGTACTATACGATATTTGGATGTGGATTTGAATTTTGTAGCAATATTTCATCTAATATGAACCTATATACAAAGAAAGTGTCTTTATAAATATCACCATTAAATATTGGATCCTAATAACAATCCCCGCAGTCTCCACCCTGCAAAAAACTCCACACAAACTGCCAAAAAAGTAATGAAGAAACCGCTTAATTATTAATACTCCGCAGAAATTGTTAGTATTTAACTTGAAGCATCAAATTATTTATCTTGAATTTGCAAAGTATTAATCCCTATGCAATGATCTCTATTTATGACTGAATAAATCAATCTATCAATTGTCCCAGCACAACTGGGAACCATTATATAAACAATCCCCTCATAAATCCTTGTCAGTTATCCCCGCACAATTTTTTTTTTTTTGGATTGTCCTTGCACAACTGGGGACCATTAAATAAACAATCCTCTCACCCAATGATAAATATTTCTCAGACATAATGATAAATATTTTATGCTAAATGGATAAATATTTTATGCTAAATGGATAAATATTTTATGTTATATGGATAAATACTTTATGTTACATGGATAAATTATTCACAGACATAACTGCAACTTTTAGTAAAACATCAATGATAAATATTTCTCAAGCATAATGATAAATATTTTATGCTATATGGATAAATATTTTACGTTACATAGATAAATAATTATCAAACATAACTGCAACTTTTAGTAAAACATTAATGATAAATACTTCTCAAGTATAATGATAAATATTTCTTAGACATAATTACAACTTTTAGTAAAACATCAATAATAAATACTTCTCAGACATAATAATAAATATTTTATGTTAGATGAATAAATAATTTATGAATAAATAATTTATGTTACATGGATAAATACTCCACAGACATAGCTGCAACTTTTAGTAAAACATCAATGATAAAAACTTCTCAAGCATAATGATAAATACTTTATGTTATATAGATAAGTACTTTATGTTACATAGATAAATACTTTATGTTGGTGAGAATTGTTATTAAAGGAAAGTATAATTAATGCAGAGATTATTTTTAGAACAATATAATCAATGGGGGGATTGTTATTAGAGGACAACATAAGTAATGCAGGGATTGTTATTAAATGAAAGTCTAATTTAATGTGGGGACAAATGAAAATTATTAGCAGAATAAATGGGGGGGGGGGGGGGGGGAGGGGATAAAGGTTGTTAAGGAAGTTAATATTGAGAATAGAGAGTGCGGGGAAAAAAGGAGATAGGAGTGAGGGGATTGGTATAATTATTTTTAAATACAAAAGACAAGTATTTTTCACGAGGATAAAAAGTGATTTTTTGCGACGGAGTACCGTCATAAATATATTTTTTCTATTTGCGATGGTACTTTTTGCGACGAAGTCCCGTTATAAATGTGTTTTTTCTCTCGCGAAAAGTGCCTACTTTGTTGTTGTGAATTAATTGTATTGAGTATATTGACTTTGGTGATCTAATTTATCTGATAACTGATTATTTCTATACACTAATAAAGTTATGGAAAACAATTATAGAGAATTAAGCCAATCCCAAATTTGTCAACTAGTTATTTTATTATTGAGTATCTTTCAGATTCTCAATTATAAGATAACTTTTTTTTTTCTACCAACATAAAAAATATTACATATTCACCTCCATAAAAGTGAATAACACATCTTTACTTCCACTGAAAGGAATAACCAAATTAGGAAAAAGTGCAACATATATACGTAGATCAATCGAGTTTTGAGTTCGTATCTTCTGCAATTAATAACTCGAATTTTTGAGTTAACGCAGAAAGAATTCAGACTATCTAATTCTTGTTTACAAGAATATTAAAAAGTTTCCGTGAAATTTTCCAATTTGAAGTGGAGATATTGACTTGGTTTCAAATCAGATGGTCCGAATTTCAAGTACTGTAGAAGTGTAGAGGACATGAGCTGATCAAGGCTTGGTTTTTGTGTCTGAGCAACTGGTTGTTGGAGCAACCTTCTTTTTTGATATTCCAAAAAAGCCCTTTTTGTTTTTCCTTTTGTCATCATTGGTCTTGATCTTGTTTTCTTCAATAGTCTCATTCTTCTCCATTTCTTCTATCTTCTCCTTGTAAATTATTCTCATAACATATGCTTCAACAAAATCTCCTCCCATTATACTCGCCATTAGAGATAAATCTTACTTGCTTGTTTGTTAATATAAAATTATATCACCTTTCAAGAAGTATTTATAGTGCTTGGATTACTTCAAGACTTGCGTGTTAGCCAAGTCAGTGCTCAGTGGAAACGCCAATTTGCCTTCTAAAAGGGTGTAAAGCGACATGCAAATATATTTTCTTATTTGAAAACTTTTTTCCCGAGTGTCATGCATGACGACATGAGAATTTTATTTTCAATACAGACAAGAGAAATAGATTGACTACAAACTGGCTGTTGTCAAACAATTTTTGTAAGAAATATAAAAATAAATTACAGGAAAGACGACGAATTATTTTTTCAATATAAACGGAATCAAATGGATGATTCGGTTTTTAAACGATGTTAAAGAAATCAAATTATTAGTTCGGTCTCTTTTATCGTATTGTAAAAATGACTTTCTTATAAATTTAATTTTTATATTTTTAAAAGTAAAAAAAAAAATTTGGTTGTCAAGAGTGCTTATTATACAATGTAAATATTATGTTTTTATCTTATCTTATCTTGTCAGCCAAGTCAGGGTTGCTGTCAATACTTTTGACTACAAAATGGCTGCTGTTTAGTTAATTAACATACATTATTGAAATATTGTTTCATTTCATAAAATCAAAAGTATATCTGGGCAATAATTATATAAGCGCCCAAATCATTTTTCAAATTTCATAAACTTTTGAATACAATTGACGATTTTATTAAAAAAAACCCGTCAATTATATTAAAGCACTATCTTCAATAAATCATGGTTGATAGAATAACCGGATCGTTGACTGTTTTGCGTAAGTGTCAGATAGATAATAACAGTTTCTCTAAAGGAAAAACCGCTAGTAACGGTTTATTCTGAAAAGTGAAAACTGATTTTTGAGTACTAAGTATTTGAGTTTCTTATTTGGTGTTGAATTTCTAGTCTTTAATAATCAAAAGGTTGAGGGAGGAGTTCATGCAAATAATAGAGAAAGATGGGTATATCGAATTATTGATGTAAATGACAGAAAATTAAGGTACTGATATCATGCTATACAGGTACTGTACAAGCATGTACCATTAACATGCGGTAGTATCTTGGGCCTAGAGATGTGGTTCAGGCCGAAAGGACACAAAATTGTGTGCACTAGAATATTTTAGCTACAAGTAGAGTATACAAGTGCAAAACAGGCCGTACTGACAAGTTAAGCGTACCAGTATCAAACAGGTTTTTCATTATCAGTTGGTACTCAAGTAGTTCTTTGATATAACATTGGAAATTTATATGTAGAGCATACCAGTAGATTCATTTTTTTATTTGTTTGTTGCATATGGGAGTGTTATGTTATTTCTTTAGTGATCACCTAGACCTAGGTGGGCTTGTCTCAGCTGTGGTTGGTTTCCTTACCTCTTCGTAGGTATTCTAGTTAATTGATATAGTTGAGTAGATATTTTTTTGAGATTTTGGTTTCCCTTTTTTGCACGATTGAACTTTATGAGAACACATGAGTGACCAAAAGAACAGAAAGTATTTAAAGCATGTTGAAGCTCACATTTGTTAAATAAACTGAAAATGACCAAAAAAGTAATTTTATTATTCATAGATAAATAGCACAGCAATTTTGAATAAACAAACAAATTATTATTCATGGATAAATAACAAACCATTTCTAAAGAACAGAAGTCTTAGGATGCTGCAGGGGATGTTAGTTAGAGGATTCTTGCAGTGGAGATGGTTGTGGGGGTTCTTCAGACTGTATATAGTCGGTATCCATTCAGAGCATGATAGATTTGCAGTTCTCGTGAGAGCGAGCAACAGAATTTTTGTTCTTCCAAGAGGTTCGTTCTTCTAAGGTCCTCACTCCATCTGCAAGGGAACTTAGGGAGGACGTAATGGAGCTACCAATTCTCTCTTGGCGTCTAAAAACTCTTTCCATCGTTTTTCTAAAGTCCAACGCAAGGAGCGGTTGAGGACACCTTGTCATGCTAGGTTGCGGATAGTCAAATTGTTGAGCCACCTGGCTACTTCTATAGGAGAAATTCGGATGCTTCCTCAATCCCGAATAGTAAGTATTATTAAGTTTGAAAGAATTATCTATTCTAAAAGCGTGTTCCATCTTGTATGGAGGTGGGCACGCTTCGTCGAGATAATGAATTTTGCCGCAGAGGTCGCATGGCGTAGTGTGCAATGCGAACAAATTGTGCACTTGCTGAAACAAGGCATTGATCTAGTTGGTGAGGTGTGCGTCACGGGATTCACGCAAACTTCGCATGGTCTTGGCTATATTCTTATAGGAATCTATATAGCTTTGATTTGTGCAAGTTTTGTTGATGAACTTTCTCGCATCACATATGGGCGTATTCATAAACAACCCTTCGGCGGAAAGATCCAAGATATGCTTTGAATGCGGTTGCAATCCGTCGTAAGGATTGAAATATGAGCCACTCTGGTAGTCTATGGTGTGGACATTCCCTCACAAGATTCTTCAGGCATTCCCATGCGTCGTTAAGATTCTCCTCGTCCTCTTGCTCGAAAGAAGTGAGTTGACTTCGATATTGCGTAGTCTTGGCAGGTGGAAAATACTTTGCGAGAAAGGCTTTAGTCATCTTATTCCAACTTGTGATGAGTTGGCATCCAATGATTCGAGCCATGACATGGCCGGGTTGTTCTCATTGGGAGAATTGGAATAGGTGAAAACAAAGGTCATCTTGCGTGACTCAATTCATCTTGATCACGTTGCAAACGTCTTTGAATATGTTGAGGTGGATCTAAGGATTCTCGTCGAGACTACCTTAAAAAATACTCCTAGTCACCAATTTGATGTACGTAGGAATCTTTGATGTTGAAATTAACTGCCTTTATCTCGGTCATTGTGATACTAGTTTTATCCTTCAGATCTAGAGGAAGGGCGAAGTCCTTCAGCGACTGCGACATGGCAATGGTTGCTTCTGCAATTGTGTTAGTGATGGGGGATGTATCGGTGTTGATTGGAGGGTTGCTAGAGGAATCCATGTAAATGGAACTCGAGCTTGTTTTCCAACACACCTTCTTTGGGAGATACAAATTTTCTCATGTGGGAGAGAATTTATAACAGTAGGGTGCTCCCAAAGATAGGAAAAAAAAGTACGAATATAAAAGTACAAAAATGTAAAAGTGTAGAAAATAAAAGTTTTGATCAAGTCTCAGTCCAGTTATTGTCAAACATCTAATATGTAAATTAAGGAAGCAGCAAGACAAGTAGAAACAAGAACATCTTCTTCAAGAGGAGCAACAAGAGAATCTTCTTCTAACAGTCACCAACATTGATGTTTTTTAATTTTTATGTTGTTTCAATTTTAATTTATGACACATATTATTAGTGGTTTAATTAATGTCCTGTTTGCAGGAACAATTTGATTATTATTTGCTATTCAATTTTTAATCTTGTACGTCTTAGTTTTCATTTTACAAACATATTTTCAAGTATTCAAACAATTAACAAATAAAACATCACATAACATATTCAAACAATTATAACATCTAAAAAAACAAATCCACAGAATAAAAAATTCTCTAAATCTGTGGATTATTTTGAAGGAAATTCAAAGAATTTCTGCCAAATTATTCAACGGATTTGTTAGATTTGGAATTTTGTTGGAAAGGTGTGTAGACTGTGAATTTTTTTTTTTTTGGATATTAATAAAAATTTCGGTAAATTCCCTAAATCTATCTTGTAATCCTCGCCATTTAAAAAGGTTAACTAGAAGAGTAACAGTGGGGAACCGACTGCTGAGATTACTTCAAGATTCATGCTTCCGAATACTTGTATCGATCTCATAAAAAAATTGCATCTGTTTTGCTTGGTTAGATCAACTGATAATGACGGATTAATTAAACAAAATCTTGGCATTTTTACTGGACAAATCTTTCTTCACACGTTCTCTGTTTCTGATTGAAGACAGTGCATGGCATATTGGCATATCGTTTCTTCACACGCTTCTCTATTTTAACAGAGCATTTATAGCTTTATGAAGCGCAGGAATTATAATATCTAAACAGTATTGCATACGATTCATGCATTGCATGAAGTCAAAACTGCTCTGTTAAAATATTTACCCGTTTCAGGCTTCTTGCTTCTGTGTACACAGTACACGCTTCTCTGTTTCTGTAGGATAGTGGCATGCATACCGTTTCAAGGTTTTTGCTATAAAATAGTATTTATATTTATCATTTTAATCTATCACATTTGTCTAATATATTATCTTTTCCATAAAAAAATTAACTAAAGACTTAGAAAAATTATTCTTTGTGACAATGAAAAATTTCTCATTTTCAGACTTAAAATAATTTTCTATCACAATTGCCTAATCTATTAAATTATAGCATATTTTATTGTTTCTCAAGAATATTATGTTTGATCGAGGTCTAAAATTATTTTTCTGTTTGTCTTATAATAGATGGACTAAACCTTAAACCACCACGAGAGGTGGCTTAAAATTTGAAGGCCTAAATTAGCCTTATGCCATGTTAGGTTGGCCTATCTAATTCATGTTTGACAGTTTGATTGAGGACTAAAAGGCTCTTATATTTCCATGATTTAGGCCTCCATCAAACATGAGCTTAATAGAAGGAAGAGCATCTAGATCATCATATTATTCTGCACTGTCAAATTCAATTAAGATTTGTGTACGTGCTCATCAATTAGTGGTTCGGATTAGTTCTCCCATGTAGAGTGCAATAAATATAGAGAAAATGTTTCTGTTCACTGAGTTTTGTCCACCATTTTTTCACAACCTTATTCACTCCCATCTAATTGTCTTTTTACAGTATACAAGATTCAATTGAAAATTTACAGTATTATTTGAAAATTTTACAATATACGAGATTCAATTTTACAGTATATATTTTATAGTATGTAAGATTCAATTGAGAATTCTACTGTATACAAGATTTAATTTTTACAGTATACAAAATTCAATTGAAAATTCTACTATATACAAGATTCAATTTTACAATTCTACTTATTTAATTTTACAGTATACAAAATTCAATTATAAATTTTACTGTGTAGAAGATTCAATTTTATATTATACAAGATTCAATTGAAAATTTTACTGTATACAAGATTCAATTTTACAGTATACAAGATTCAATCCAATGCGAACGCTAATAATTAACTCTAACTGTCAATAACCGCTAATAACTAACTCTAACTGCCAATAACTTCTTATAATTGTAATTTTCGAAAGTACAGTTTGAAAGTACATTTATTTTGTCCTGTTGTGCAAGTTGCAATATTTTTCTAACTATCATGAGACCACTTCAAATAGTTGCTGGATGTTTTGTGATTAACTGATATATTTTATGTGATATATTGTATAATTATACAGCATGTAGAAGTAATTTTACAGTATTTGCGCAAGTCAAATCTGTGGACAAATAGTGAACAAAAAACTGTGAACAATTAGACGCTTCCATAAATATAATACAATCATATTAAAATTATTGATTAATTAATACTATATATGCTAATCCATTGAAGTCTCTAATCGATCAAGACCCTAAATCACATTAAATTATAGCACATTTTATTAGTCAGTTCTTTCTTAATTTGTCGATCGGCATTCAGCAAACTTCTATTCAAATTCATAAAGAAATATACCCAATTTAGCATCCATCACATGCATACAAAATTACTAAAAGGGTTATGGGTTAGTACATATTGATCATATAGTGCGCAAAATTATATGTAGTAAACCTTGCTCTCTTCGCCAAAGAATTGATCACTCTTAAGATCTATCTTTTCCATTGTACCCTTGCTCTTTAACTGCCCTTCCTTAATTAAGTTCGTAGTGGTGTTGATATTCTTCACAACCTTAACAGAATGAGAAAGGGAATTATATTAATTCTTCAAGAAAGGAGATAGGATATATAGTTCTATAGTAGGAAACTTGACTCTGGGAGGTTTAAGGATATTTCAAGCACTGGCAGCTACCTAGTTGGAACCTATCTTTCCTCTGGTTTCAAAGAGAAAACACAAAGGAGAAATCAACCAACAACAATTTGACAGAGGCTGCCGCTACCTTGCAAAGTGCATTCTTAGAGGGAGCGCCGTCCTTCATACCGTACAAGGCCGTTTCCACTTCCCTTCTTCCTCGGACGTAGTGTTTGGAAAGGTTTGATCTTTTGTTAAATTCTCCTATCCTGTAACCAAATCAGGTCTAGGGATCCAAAACTTTTTGGGGATGAGTTCCTCAAAGAAAAGGAAGGTAGCGAAATAATATTTAGAGGTCATCAAATTCATCCTTTTCTTTGGTTCCTTATTATTTTTTATAATATGAGAACAGAGTGATGTTTGATATTTTAGAGTTGAAATTCTTGTATATCAGACAGTCCAAGTAATAATGATTATACGCTCTCAGCAAATAGGTCCCTCAAAACACAGTCACTTAAGTTTTAATTAATCGCCAAGGCAGTGTATTATGTTACTTATTGTATATCTGTCTTGGATTTAGCAATGAATTCCTGGTTAGTGTTATTTCAGAGGGCTATAGTCTCACTTTTAGTTTTATGTATTTGAAACTCATGTTTACAAGCTTGAAAAACACATCAGCCGGGATCAGGTAGTCTCACATTTAGTTTATCTTGAGTTGGTAGTGGTATCACTTTTGACAGCTTGGTTGGACATTGGGCAGACCTTCAAATCGGCCTATTAATTTGAATATTGATAAAAAAGAATAGAAGAGTGGACATAACAACCGGTACAAATTCTTAACAGAAATTTCAAAAAGGATATTTTTGTCTTTTATTGTTTTTATTCTACCACTACTAAAAAAAAAATTCAATCTTTTTCTGAAAAATCTGAGAAGTCATTATGCTAGTTTTTTTTTTAGGAGAAACCCGTAGGTATATTGTATTAATTAAAAAAGTCTAAACAATTACATTGCCATAAAAAGGAAATTCTAAAAGAACACTACTAGCAGAAACTAACTAAAAATGTTGCTACCCTCTGAATTTTACCAGCAAGCGGCTCTGTGTGTTCTGTCAGTAAGAAATTGGAGGAAATGACCATTCGACCCTTGTACTTCTTAAAAATTTGAAAGTTGGAAAATCTAAAAGTAACTTTCACCCTATACTTCAGCTGCTAGCTTGGTATGGAAACAAAATATAGAAGTAACTCAGTAAGGTTACTTACAACATCAAACCTTCATAAGATCACAACCATATATCTGATTTGCATTTGAATTTGAATTTGAAACTCAGTGCTTAGAAGAGATGCTTCGGTCACTTGTCCTGCTAGCTATCATCACAGTCACCATTGTCGTATCCTTGGTACTGCAGTCTGGTGCTGACGACTCCGGTGAAGTTTCAGCAACACATGGAGCTGAGGTGCAGTTTGATCCCTCCGCAGAGCATGGTACGTGAGTTCAATTTAACTTGATATTTAGCTGGTAGAAAAAATAAATTCTACTCATTAATTATTTTTTGAAAGATTAGAACTTATAATTATAAATATATGGGGTGTAAATACTTCCAAAGGAAAAAGACAGGGAAACTCAATAGAACAAGAACAAATAGGAATATCTATTAATTCTGGTAAATGGATACAGGGGGTTGGCTAAGCCAATTGAAAGAGAAAAACATAGTAAAATTCCAAAAATTTGGCAAATGATTTCATAATCAGAATCCATAGACTAATTCTATATATAGGCGAAATCTCTAGAACTGGAATTAATCTGACTCAAACGCATCTCGGCTCGCCAACTCAGCTTCTACATCAGCTTTTATTGCTGAGATGGCCCAATGATCCTTCTCACTTCATTCCATCCTCACCTCCAGTGCGATCTCTGCAGTAGCCTCCATTTCTGCTGTGCGGGTACCTCTTTTCAGCCTCAGAATGCTCCAACGGCTACAGTTTCCTTTTACTTCCCAGACCCCACTTGTCAGCCGGCTACAGTCGGATCTGTTTCACTGAATTCAAGTTGTTCGACGGGCTTACCAAAACTCGGCTCGAATATAAACTCGTCCAATGTTTGTCCAGTTATTGTTGGGCTTGTCTATCCATGGACAAACTCATCAAATTAGCAGGCCTGCTGTCGACGAGCCATGTAAGAATAATAGGAATCGGCCAGTCAAGGTTGACACGCTTGGCCCATATTTGAAGTCAATCGATTATGTCACTTCATCAATTGTCGGTCTCATACTATTAGGTTTATTCTTCCTTTGTTTGAGAGACTAGATAAAAATACATTATGGAGTAGGACAGATTACTGATCCAGAGCTTGCACTTGCACCACCGTCAGTGCCATCACCTCCTGCCCAGGGCCTCGAGCTTACAGCTATTGAGGCTTTGTCTGCCATTCCATATCCTCCTCCTCATCGACTTCGTGATGAGGTGCCGGACTCTATGTGTTCGATTTGCTTAGAGGACTTCTCCATAGGGATGGAGATCACAGTCCTTCCATGTCATCACTTCTTCCATCCGGCATGTATCAAGGCTGCACTTCTATTGCGCTCCTACATGTCCCTGCTGTAATCAGACTGTTATAGTTGCTATGATCTAGTTCGAGGTATGAAATAGACTCTGTGCTTTATGTTGTTCGTACTTTGTTTTGTTATTCATATATATATTTTTTTTCAAATCTTTCTTACCATATTATTTTGATTGCTTTTCAGGTATGAGAAGGAAACTACTATTTTTATGATAGAATAATGGAGAGAGTTTATGGTTGGAACATATATGTGTTTATGTGGACTGTATATATGGAATGTATATACTAGTAGAATTTTCAATTATATTATATACATGGATATTTTACTTTATTTCTGCGGACTGTCAATTAATCACCCACGCGAATAATTTTTTTTTTTGTGGTTCATATAAAATCTAAATGTGTCTGTGTTTGTGTTTGAAACGAACTTCGAAAATGCTAAACCGTACCCACGTTCATGTATTTATTACGAGCGACATTTCTTACCAATTATTTCCAACGCTATCTGAAAATTTCATAACTTATTAGCTCTAACTAAAAAAATTAGGGTTAATTTTTATTCATACTCAAAAACTCCTTCAATTTTCTATTTACCCCTATACTCTTCAATAGATTTAATATATCTCTTGATTCTTATTAATATTTCCTATTTACCCATAAAGTTTATTACTCACATTTAAATACTATTAAGATCTTTTTTTTTTTTTTTTTTCCATTATACCCTTCTTCTTACTTAAAAGGTTCTGTCCCTCAAATGATTTGCATATATTTGGTACTACTAGACAAAACAGATCCATTGATTGAAAGATTAACCCTTAAATGGAACATCCCATTGTTTGAAGCAGAGCCTCCAATTGAGGGAATCCGTGCAGTGCATGTGGCATCCCAGTGGAGAAGTTTGTCTCCATCCTTCAATCGTTTCCTTTCTCCCATTTCTTTTCTATGGATCACCATATAATCTTTCAATGTCAGATCTGAGCTAAGGCACAAGAAGGTCATAGAAACCATCAACGAATTTACGATAGAGATAATTTCATCAAAAGAGGACCAACTTCAAGTGTCATAGAAACAAGGTTTACTTTCACTACTAAAATAATCGTTTTTTGCATGCCCAGCACCGTTTTTTGCATGATTGATAAGACCCATGTAAAAGAAATGACATTTGTTGACTTTTTAAACTTGTTGCATGCAGATTTCCATGTAACATGTATCGCATGCAATTGTTTGAAGTGCAACCATGCAACTGTGTGATGTTCAATCATGCAAATGATTTTTGAAAGTCAGATATTGTAATTAATTCGAGGTCCATGCAACAACTCAACTCCATGGCCATGCAACTACTTAAAAACTTAGTAAATATTATATTTAATTAAAGGTCCATGCAACAACTCAACTCCCTTGTCATGAAACCACTTAACCACTTAGTGGATATTATATTCTATTAAAGGTCCATGCAACTACTTAACCCCATATTTATATTATATTTTATTGAAGGTCCATGTAAATAGTCACCTATCATTTGCATATAAAAAGTCTAGACTGAAGTTCTAAACATTTGCATGGGATTAGACATGCAATAGTTTATTTACTGTACACAGATTCATTTTTATTTATTTGATATCTCCTTTTCAATGAAGTTTGAAATCAAAATTCACAACAGCACGAATAATAGCACTATATAAGAATTCAATACTCTGCTAACTTAATTAAATTCTTGCATTTAGAACAAACCTTCCAAAATAATGGAGGAACAAAAACAATTGTACAAAAGACGTATCAACACATATACAACTTTGAAGTGCAACCATTATTAAAACTCTTGAATTGAAGCATCGAGGGCCTAGAAACCAAATTCATCCTCATCTTGGTCTATGTCCAACTCTTTGTCACTTGAAAGTTCAATTTGGTTGACCTCTTCCTCATCCTCATCCTCATCTTGCGAAATTGCATCGTCTACTAGCTTGAACTTGCCTTCATGAGGGGCTAAACCATCCCAATCAAATTCTTCACCATTTGAAACCTCGATTGCATGATCTGACATTTCATCTTGGGAAAATTTTAGGTTGGCACCGACTTCGTCATCGGCACGAAACCTCTCCTTCGTGCTAGTTTTCATTGCTACCCACCATTGTTGTCTTTCAACTTTATCCGATGAGTAAGGAAGGTAGAAAACTTGGATTGCTTGATGTGCCAATATAAATGGTTCATAATTTTTAAGACGAGAAGCATGTTTAACCTCCACAATTCCATGTTGGTTGTTCTCCCTTACACCATTTCTTATGTCAAACCAATTACACTTAAAAATAACGAACTTGTTGAATCCATCATAATCTAGCTCAATTACCTCTTGGAGAAGTCTATAGTAGTCTTGTGGTTTGTCATTTCCATCCCATTCCCCTTTAATGCAAACACCGCTACTATTTGTTGACTTGTTTCGCCCATATGTTTCCGTGTGAAATCGAAAGCCATTAACTTTGTACCCACTGTAGCATTTCACTTGTTTTTGTGGCATAAGTGAAACCTTTCGAATGTAGGGGTCGCAATCATTATCGGATAGAACTTCTTCCGTAGTCAATCTGCGAACCTATCTCATGAACTTTGTCCAATTGCTGTGCGGATCTGGCTTGTCCAGAGTTTAGCATGCATGCATCAAATTCTCTACACATTCAAACATGTCAAAATATAAAAGATTAAGGTTGTGTTAGAATAGGTACTTTTCAAATCATCAAAATAAACATATCCTAAGATTGTACCCTAGAAATTTATTTTTTTATCTCTGGACAATTGAGGATGACATATGTGTGCCCAGCTTTAAATTCCTTTTCATCGAGAGTCCTTCGGTCCAACCACATCCAAAAATGTCCTGCGGTATCAAATATCGAGAGGCATCTCCGTGGAGGGTTACTCGTTCCAACCCCTTGTTGCTTAGTTTTAGAATTCTCTGTAAAATAACAAGTGCAAAATGAACCAATTTCTTTAACAATTGTTGCCTCAACGATTGAACCCTCAACACGTGCCTTGTTTGTGACTTTCTTTCTCTATTCTTTGTTTCACCTGTAACAATTACAAGTGTTTAGATATGGAAGCATAAGTGAATCACAAAGAAAGAGATTAAGAAAATACACACCTTTCACATGCATTCATCCATCGAGCCCCTACCGGTCCACCCAATTGATGCGAATTATTACAATACAAGTAATAAATCCTAAATTGCACTCAATTTGGTTGCAAGTGTTATACTTGATGCACCTCTAATTGAACAAAAACTGAAAATAAATTGCAATTGAAAGTAAATAGATGAGTTTAGAGAAATTTGACACGCGGGATGTTAACGAAGTTCGGCAAAACAAAGGCCTACGTCTCTGGGGCTTCGCAACCTTGAGTGGTACGCCTTTCTATTACCCAATACAAAAGGATTACAACTTGTGAACCGTTGAGCCCTTACATACCAAGCGGGAAGTCAAACGGCCAACTCAAAAAGATGAGAACAAGGTCTCGATTGTCTAGAACACAAGAGAAACACTAAATATATCACTCTAACCTAATCTAGATCAAGATTAATGAAGTAGGTTTGAGGTTGCTTGAGGGATTTTGAAGTTTTAAGCTCTCACAACAATAGAGTAGGCTAAGCTCTCAGAAAATCGCTTTTAAAATGATTAGGGTTGACTGAGATGATGAGGAAGAGATCCCATCACTCTATTTATAGTGTCAGCTCAAAAATGAGCTGTTTGACATAAAACGTTACCAACGTTTTATTCAAATGCGATTTTAGGGTTTTAATTCTCTGACAGCTTAGTAAAACGTTACCAACGTTTTAACCTGTAAGAACTTGATCAAACAGAAGTTATTTGAAGCTTAAATATACTTAAAACGTTACAACGTTTCTAGTTGGTATTGAACAGTTGTGCTTCTGTAGTTCTGTAGCTGTTAAACGTTACAACGTTTGTATAACGTTATGATGTTTGTAAAACGTCACAACGTTTGTATAACATTATAACGCTGTAACATAGTTTCTTCTTTTGATCAGTTTATTGTTTCAGACCAACGTAAAACATTACCAACGTTTTATCCCATTTTAATCAACCTCACACATACTTTACCAAGTTTCTGATTTTACAATTTGTATTCTTGATAAAAGTCTTCGTGATTTCTTCAGTCAAAGCATATTATACTGCAGTTCTTACTCTTCTTGGACCTACATATCCTCAAAATTGAAGAATTCGTAAAATTCAATAATTGTATGTTTTTGCAAACTAGTCAAATAGACGTAAAAGATTATTATATGAACAACAACAAGTGTACAACCTTATCGAGTAGTACTTAGGGATCGTCTCCACAGGGACAAGTTGGAATTTCAAGTCCAACCTAATCAATTTAATTTAGTAAAAAAAATAAAAGGAATTTGTTTGTTTTGAGGATGGTTTGGTTGTGATTAAATTGAATTAAACTAAAGTCTTAAAGTTGAATTCGGTTTATAACAAGTATGAGAAATTAGGGTTTCTTAGGGTTCCTATCCACTATTGTCATGATTAATTGGTTCATTAGTTTTGTTCTTATGTTTATGAAGGCACAGTTAGATGTTATAGGTACAAAGTGATATCTCTATATTAGTACCATCTTTAAATTAGAATAAACATCACCTCTCGGTACTTGGCACAATTTATCTAAACAATTAGGTAAAGCCTGTATAAGACAAGCATCACCTCTCGGTACTTAACCTATCAAATATCCTATTCCTTATGGTCCGGACTTAATAAAAAAAACAATTTCTCAATTGCAAGCACCAAATCCTATGGTTTCATGTGATTTCGATTAAGTCTTTACAATCAATTAAAATAAAGAATAGATCATAACAAAGAACAAGAACATATAAAATAAAACCAACTAAATCATAACAAAAGTTTCAAGTACAGCCCTAATCAATCTTAGAAAAGCCCTTAGCCAATCATGACTAAGACACAAATAAAATCAAAAGAATAAAAGAGTTGCAAAGGAAAGAAAATAATAAAACCGATTGATCAATGATATCTTCTTCCTTCTTCTCTCCTCTTGCTTTCCTTTGCTTTTTCTTGTTTTAAAACCAGAAATTCTCCCTAAAAAACGTACTCAATCTGTTCTACAAGTCCCTATTTATACCCAACTCAAAAACCTAGAAATAACCAACCAAAAATAGCAAATTCCGGCTCTGAACCGACCTAATTGCGGGCCGCAGTGCATGGAGGCAGTTACAGACTGCAGCGAAGAATTCGGGAGGTCATTGCGGGTTGCAATAAAGGTCCTTATGATCCTTACGGGCCGCAATAAAAGTTCTGAAATGCTCTGACTTGCTTGGTTGCGGGCTGCAAATGATACATTCCGGGCCGCAATTCATGTTGGTAGAAGCTCCAATCTTCATGCTAACTCACCTGTTTTGCTTCGTTAAGCTCCAAACACTTGATTACCTGTAGAACAAACATAGCTAGGACAGTAACTTGAACTTTTGGACATTTCTAACCTAATTAAACCTAATCTAATCAAAACTCGGCTTAATTTTCATACCCAACCCTAGGTTTCAATAGATACAATTTTGGCTTATCACCAATCTAGCATCTTCATAGACATGGATCACAAGATGCTCCATAGAATCGAAAAATGCCAGAGGGAATATTTTTTCCATTTTGCATATTGTGACCGCAATATTCTTTTCTAATTGGTCGATACGGGATGGATCAAGCTCTTTGGCACAAATCTCTCTAAAGAAGCTTGAAATCTCGCACAAAACACCCCATACGTAATCAGGGACGAAGTCTTGAAATGCAACTGAAAGAAGTCGCTCCATGAATACATGCAAATCATGGCTTTTTAGCCCAGTTAATGTGTTTATTTTGAGGTTTGCACACCTTGACCAACTCGATACATATCTATCGGGAAACTTGACATTATTCTTGAGCCATATTAAAACATTCCTCTTATTTTGTGGAGAGAGTGTGAATGGAGCATTTGATTTTTGCATCTTTTTGGGATGATCCGGGTCCGGTATTAGGTTCTGAATGGAACAATTGCAAAGAAGAGCCAAATCTTTCCGTGCCTTTTCATTATCATTGTTCTTGGCCCCCATGCCTAGAACTGTGTAAATCAAATTTTCTGCGAAATTCTTTTCCACATGCATCACGTCAATATTGTGTTGCAACAAATTGTCTTTCCAATGTTGTGTTGCAATAGTTGCTGCTGCGACAGAGGGCTCAATCGGGGGTCCTACAATCAAATTGAAGACCACTATCATAACTTCAGTGGTATTATTTTAATAGCAAGATACAATAAATTACAAACACACATCAATGCATTATTTCTATTATTCCCCAAAAAAGGCATTACAAAATATATGCCTTATTGAGAATTAATTAACTTTTCGTTATTTGAATGGTTCTGGTTTGCACTGTTCTGACAGGTTGTTGTTCACTATTTCTTTTTATGCCTTAGTGAGAATTAATTAACTTTTATTTATTGACAATATAAGCAAAGAATAAGATAATTATTAAGTTGGTACCTTTGTCAGCTTGTTGAACATTGATGAGCGGCAGATGGGACTCGACGTACTCACTTGTTGCGCTTAGCTCGGCCTCTAACTAGCTTGTCAAGTTGCTGTGCCGGTGGTGGATTAGGTGGTGGCACATTTGCTGGGTTCTCGAGAGTGTTAGGCAATGGCAACTTGGGTTGGGAATCCTCTGACGGTGGAGGTGATGGCCCATTTGCTTGGGTTTTGTCGGTTTTATTGAGCCTTGAACTTTTTTGGTGAAAAATGACCTCGAAATTATTGTCAGCCATGTATTATGTGATTATGAGAATGCATTTAGTTAGTTTCCTAAATTACTTGTTCCTAAATTTATTTGATTTTTGTTAACAACCAAACTAACAATAACATCATTCAGAAAAATAAGAATTACTTGTTCCAATTTTTTAATTGAACATAAATAGCATTGATAAATATTAAATGCCTAGACATTTCAATAGAGTACATATATTCCAGCAAACCCAACGACCCTAAAATTTAGTAAATTCAGGAAATTCAGGAATTCATTTATTATCAAACCCCTAAACCCTAAAATTCAGCAAATCCCTAACCTCCTAAACTTGGCCGAGCTCTTGAACTAATTTAACCAACCCTTAAACTCAAAATTTAAAAAAAAATCAAGAACTTTAGGAAGGGCCTAAACCCTAAAATACGCCACATATTGAGGGTGGGGGTGGGGGTGGCAGTGAGGGTTGGGCTTTGTTAGATCTATCGTACTTACCACTTGACGGCCAATCCCTCCTCCGATATCCGATCAATCGACACTACAAAGACCTAGGCACGACTTGAGTGGCTTCTTAAACTCCGATAGACAATGGCACAGAACCTATAGCCGAGGAGCATGCTCAGATGAAAATGGATCAAGCACAGAACCTATTAATGTTCGCCTAATTGTACAAGACGATTGGGATCCAACACCTTCCTTCACAAGTTCGTATTTCCATAATAGTAGGGAATATGGGTTCTTTCAAAACATCCGACTCCTTTTATAACATGGAAATAATGGAACATATTAGATTGCACTTTTGATAACAATAGACTTTTAAAACAACTAATTACCTTTGTCCTTTCACATTTTTAACTTATGCACCACCCACCACTTATGAACCAAGGCATGGTCCCACCTCACAACTGATGGTAGTCATAGTTAACAACCTCAGATAAAAATCTAAGTGATTTTAATGTTACAAATCAAATCAGGGGCCTTTCCAAGTATTACTGAGTTCTCAGAATGTACAAGAAATTGCTGGAGTACATGATGCTGCAATGTCTGATTGGTTGGCCAATGAACCTTTAACATGAAGCAGGGAGGTCTAGTGTGGTTGGTAATAGTAAGGGTAAATTATTTTGGGTATATTTTGGATATATTTTGCAAACTCAGTGGGGGTTTGTTTTATTTTGTTAATACTTGAAATGTGGGTATATTTTGGTTATATATAGAAGTTACTCTTCTTATCTTTTTATCTTGGTAACTGATTGAAAGGTGTTGTTTTATTGCCTTTATAATGTTGGAAAAATGTATGATGACTATAGTCTCCTGGTTATATATTGAAGTTAATTACTCTTTTTATCTTTGTTCGCACATAATATATGCTACAAAGTTTCAGTATAGCAAGCTATACCTTTTAAACCTTTGTTATACTCTGTCAAATCAGATAACAAGTGTAATATCCCATCGATAAGTATACTCAGGTATCGATCCACAGGGACGGAAGAAAATACCGGACTTATCCTAAAATTACTTGAGATTCTAGAAGTGAGAGAAATTGGTTTGGTTTAGTTCTAACAATTCTAACGATTTATGACAAGTTTAAAAGACAATAAAAAGAATTAAAGTTATTTTCAGTTGATAAAAAGGCGTTTCCAGGGTTCATATTTCATTTCTGTTCAGCCCCAAGGCATATGGCCCGTACGGATTCCCGTACGGTCCATATGGGACCCCGAGTTGATGTTGCAGCTACTGTTTTATGTGCTAATACTGATGTTTAGGGTTTCTATCGACTAGATCTAGATACCTAACCTCAACTTTCGCATTTTGGCCTAGTACCCGATTACCGGACTCAAATACTTCTCTCTTAGATGCGTTAAACCTCAACTTTCGCATTTTGACCTAATTTATCTAAGTTACTTGTTGGTTTACTAAAAGTATTCAAGGACTTTTGCCTCAAGGAAAGTTTCACCTTTCGGGTACTCCTTGGGTTCACCCTACTTCATATACTTTATTTGGTTGGATTAAATGTCACAGACTTGGCTCCTAACACTTAGATGTGCGCATTTATCTAACGGGATGACTAATCAATCAAGCAACCGCAAATAAAGCAATCAAAATACTACTCAACAAGGTAAAGACAAAGCATTCAACACAAATCCAAGTAGCATGCAAACAAAACCAAACTAGAAACTACATCTTAGCCCTAGAAACAAAGTAAATTAGCTACTCATGTTCATAAGATAACACAAATAACAGAAAATAAAAGAGTTCATGACAAAACAGTGGGAAAATCCGAAGATCCGTTGCAAACTCCCGTTTTTCACTTCTCTTCCTCTCTTCCTCCTCTTGTCTTTTGCTCCAAGAAAAGTTGTCCAAGTTCCAGTGGTCAATCCCCCTTTTTTGGTGAGAAATATCTCCTTTAATGCCTCAGATCGCGCTTGCAGAGGTTTCCTTTTCGGTCTTCTTAAATTATGCCCATTTTAGATTCCAGCTGGAT